>KB671534.1:181646-208495 GCA_000349105.1 Anopheles epiroticus | reverse complement strand
ATTCGTTAAGAGCAGCACAAACAACAGCGTAAGAGCAAGAACCGACCGACAACGCAAAGCAAAACGCAAAAAAGCTCACTTTCTATAGACCACCACCAACACCACGATCGTCGCGTGAAAGATCAACAACACAGGGCTCCTCATCTTACGGGTACTCCGGGCTTGTTTGGGGGAGTGAGGGGGTGGTCTGAGTGTTAGATCACAAGAGGTGAGGAGATCCGCGAAAGAAGTGGCCACCGTACCGCAGGTGAAACGGGGCACATGTCAGATGACAGCCAGAACAAGAGCCGCGTACAGAAGAGCCGATGTCGTCGACACGATGAAGGTGAACGGCAGCGATCGCGATCCGACGATCGGTGCTGCACGCAGCGAGACGCCTCCGCCGCCATCCAAGAATGTGGCTCGTATTGAAGTCAAGTGCATTAGATGCACACACACACACACACACACACACACACACGGACACACGCAAAGCACTGTCCAACAACACATAGCCGTCTAACGGCGCCAAACTATAAGTAGGCTGGGAGTGTGACGGAGAGCACTTACAAGATGGAAGAAGCGTTTGTTTGAGAGAGGGAAAGAGAGAGAGAGAGATAGAGAGCAAGCGCGCGCGCTTGGTCCAGCGCGTCATGCAGCGCAGGCAACGCACACACCGCGTTTCTCGTTCGATGCCCTCTCCGTGTAGTTTCAAGGACGCACGTGGTTTTCGATGGTTTCATTTCTACAGATTCACGCACACTGCGTACACACCCGTACACACCCTGTACCCCGTCTTTTGCGGCGGCACCGATAATCGTTTACTAAAACTCAAACCGTTTTAACCCCTTCTCTCTCTCTCCCTCTCTCACTCTCACCCTAAAGTGTTTTGCGGTGGGAACGATCCGGCGCATGAATGTGTCACGATGCGCACGCAATTCACGCAACCGGATCGGACAACACGGTAGACTAAAAAAGTTGGCACACTAAAAAGTGGGCGCAAAAAAAAGGCTACGCAAAATTCGCTCCCTCTCCCTCACTCTAACAGCCACTTTCTCTCTGTCTCTCTCGTCTCGCTCCTTCTTGCTTACCCTGCAACCGTACCGAAAGCACCAAAAAAAAAGTGGGTTACTTGGATCGGGTTTGTGTGTGAATATATTTTTCGGTTCGGCACGGTGGCAAGCGATAAAGCACACACTATACTAAAGTGCGCTAAGTACACCATATCGCCACCGTCACCACCACCACCACCACCAAGACGAGCGGGCCCGTGTGCACGAGTGTGCGTGCTGGCTCGCCTGCCCAAAAGCTTCTGCTCGCGCCCTGTAGTCGCCTTCGGCCAACGGCGGCCGCTGCAATAGTAAACACTTCGCTGTCAGCCTCGGTCGTGGCGGTACGCGGTTCCGTCGTCATCGTTCCTGTTCGTCGGGTTCACTTTGGGGTCGGGTGTTACGCCGTGCGAAAGCTCGTGGGAGAGCACACGGTTTGGCGAGTGAAATGGTGTCCCACTGTGTGACGTATTGTCGTTGGTCAAGGACGTAGAGTGCGCTTCGGTGCGGTTCAGTGCACTTGCTCTATTGGCGGTGGCGGTGTGTGCAGTGGCGTGTATACTAGCTCACATTCATTGCACACAGCTAGTACACGCGCGTGTGTGCGTTGGTTCAGTTTCACGTGGCGTTTAGATGGCATTTAGTAGTGGCACACACACACACACACACACGCAACAAACAAACAAACAAAAAAAGCAGACAGCAAAACAATGCAATGCACCCCAAACTTATCGCTCGCGTTTCGGTGCGTTCCGCTTGTTTCCTTATCCTCTTTAGCGGCGAGTGATTGAACACAGACAGAAAGGTGAAAAGTGTGGTTTAAAGTTTTAAAGTACGTAAAGAACCTGCATACACATGCCGTCGCAACCGGCCATAATGAAGGAACAGATGGCGGTCGGTGTGTACGTGGACGACGATCGGGATGTGTACATGATCGAGCGGAAGGACACGATCGTCGACATCGTGCGGATGCAGCAGGAGGCCGGTCTGTGGCAGACGCTGTCGGTCGATCTGGTCGACTGTGGGCCGGGCAGCCGGGAAGGCGACAACTACATGTCGATCATCAAGCGGGTGAAAGCCCACTGTAAGGCGAAGTCGGTCGATGGAAGGAATCACGGTAAGTTGCAGGCAGTATACAAGAAAGACACGTCATTCGCATTTAACAAAGTTTCCCTCTTAGTGTCGTATTTTAGCTTGCAAGTGAAGCGAAGTAAACTAATGAAACGTAAAAGATAACATCCCGGTTCCCTCTCTCGCTCTCTCTCTTATTTTTATTTTCCACACACCCACCCTTGAGGCATGTGATGGTGTATATATTACACCATCATCGCGGACAAGAAGTACGCGTGTCCACTCGCACGTAGAACACCAACACCTTCCCCGAACACAGTTCTAATGTTGAGCAATGACCGACCTTCACCGGGGCGGTGGGTGGGGGAGCTTTTTTCCGTCTTACTCTATCGCATTCGTTGCGCGGCGTTCGAAAAAAAAGCCCAGGTGATGCCACGGTGATGCCAACGTAACGTTTAGCGTCGTACGAATGGTGGAATCTACCGGGTGGGGGGATGCACACCGGATGCAGCGATAATCCTTTGCAACGAGCGCTCGGGGCGCCCTGAAACCCGGAGTGTAGCAAAAGCGGTGGAGACGCCCAGTATGTTTTACATGGAGCGTGGAAAGTGAAGGAAGAAAGGCAAACAACCCTCTTTTGATTGTGTGTCGTTCGGGGGAAGAAATGCAGCAGCTCCCATAGAGGGAAGATAGGGACAATCGGGGCAAATGGGGTCACATAAGGAAAGGTGGCGTAGAAAGCGTGGAAACCGTATTTTGTTGAGAATTTTGTTGAGGAGCTTTCTAAAAAAAAACGAAAAAAAAATTTCGTGTGTGCCTCAACCGTCAGGGTATCAAAAGTATTAATTGATTATGAGCAAAAGATAAAAATCAAACTTTTTTTTTGCTTAGTTTCATGCATTTCATATGCATAAGATCTTTCGTAAATAACAACAAAAAAAAGCCTGACTGTGATGAATTTAGATCATTCAAAAAAATGATAATGGACAGTCGAAATTTGAGATTAAAAACCAAATGTCGTTGATCGAAAAGCATCACACAGGTATGGCCCCGTATTGCCCCGCAGCAACATGGTTTGGAAAATCCGTTTTAAAATTTAAATTTCGTTTCGTTTGAATACAAACACCTATGAACAGATCTATCAGTGATGACCAGGGCAACGATCATGTTACAAACGTGGCTTTGGCCCATTATGAGAATACGTCTTTTAAAATTCACTACCAATATTTAATGAGCTTCAGCAATACGGCCAGGCCGTTACTGCGAAAATAAAAAAAAAAATGACTATCGTGATATGGACAATATACTTTGAATTGAATTCAATTTTAACCATTTGTTTGCTTATTTACTAGTATCCAATTCTACAATGAAATTGGATGCTAAAATTCTTTTCGTACGGCCAAATCAAAGGGTGGCCCACATTGCCCCGAATACCCCTTAACTTTTTCGGTGTTCCGTGTTCCGTGGTGTGCCGCGGTTATAATGCAGCGAAGAAATCGATTCTTTCTTGGCGCTGTGTTAGAGGGCCAGCAAAGCGAATTTCGTTTCAATGTCAAGTTCGGTGCGGAACGGAAGCGCCGCAATAACAATGCAAGCACACATACAAACTCTCTCACACACATACGCACACACATGGACACACCGTAGTTTCAATGTCAGTGAAATGCAACGACCTCGGTTGGCGCCACTGACTGCATTTGCTCTGGTGCAGTGACGATATATGTATTAGGTACGCTTCCACTGTGAATCCGATGCACGATGACTCATGCATTGGGAAAATTGGAAGAACTGGTCTAGTGAAACTGGAAACATACCGCTTGCCAGTTTGAGTTCAAATGGAATTTTAATGACCTCACTGCATAAACTGGAAGCATGCCATGCTTGAAAAGAATGCACCACCACCAACCGAAGGTGAATATCGTTCGTTTCTTGTTCGGAACAGGAAGCGAAAGAGTGTGAGAGAGAGAGAGAGGGAGAGAAATTAAAAACACTTTCATTAACCCCTGACCTAATGCACACAGTGCAACGGCACTTGAAAGAAGTGCCCACAGCCTTACGGCAAATTATTGATCGAAAGCACTCTCAGCTACGGCTAAGAACGGGAAAGATGAGCACGGATGAGCAGAGAGATGACTGCTTTTGTGATTGAAAACCGCATTCAAACAGATTGATGTTTGCATATTTTAAAACTAGCTCACGGAGGCAATCTGTCCCTCTGCTGACCCAACCCGTCCGTGTTGTGTTCTCTTGTCTACTTCCCTTTGCCGGTGACGAATTTATTTCAAGGTTTTCTAAGCTAACCCACTTTTGGTCCGATGGTATCAGTAAGCAAACGGACGAGTGAAAATAGGTTAAAGCGTACCGGACGCGTGTACCGAGGCTGACGTCGATGGACGGTGGGCTCGGATGCTGCTACACTGGCGGGCGGAAAGAAAAGAACAGTACGGGGATGCCTGCTAACGATTTTTTACGTGTACATGGGAAGAGGAGTCGCGGATCCATTCCAACTACGGCTCTGAAAATTTTCATTTCAACTCCAACTAAACATTGGAAACGACTCCGGCTCCGGGTCCGAATGAGTCCAAACGACTCTTATCGTGTCCAAATGGCTCCGGTTGAATCCGGATTAACGGTAGATATAAGGAGAGACCCGTCATTTCGAAGGGTAACGCTTAACTTTCCATAAGGTTTTCTACGAATATTTATGGCCTAAGACAAAGATTAAGTGTTATCTTATGTTTAAAGTAAATTAGCATTTTAAAAAGCGTAGCTAACTGAATATTATCAAATTTTACCGAAAACGCTTTGAAGAGATTAGTAGATCTAGTGTCAAAGAAGTGAACATTGGGTGATTTGAATCCTGCGCTTCCTCTGCCGACCTACGAGTCCCATTCACTCCGAATCGCTTCATCGCTTATTGGAGTCCGAGGCAAAAAGATAGCAACCAAACACGAAACAACAGCAATTGTCCCGTCATTCGGACTCATACCGACTTGTTCAAACAGATCATTGATAACCACGTTCGTGTGGGAATTCCTTTCTCATCGTCATCATCAATAGCGCATCATGCATCTCACCTAACCGCGCCTTTAAGCGCCATTGTGTTTGGCACCACTTCTCTGATATTTAGCATCCCATTTCCCTTTCCAGTGTTTACGATTTCGCTGATATTTAAGCGCCAAATCACCAACCCAAACAGAAGAAGGCTGTTCCGGTGCGATGCCGCGTTCGAGAATGAAATCAACGCGTACGCAAGCATTGTACCGGTGCTGCAGCGGATATCGCCGTACGATCTGCCCTACCCGAAGTGCGTTACGGCGGGCGCAGACGATTACGGTGATCGGATCGTGCTGGAGGACCTGACGACGAGCGGGTACGCGATGGTTGACCGGCGCGTTGGGCTCAGCTACGACCATTGTGCCGCGGTTATGAAGGTAAGAGTCCATCCAACACTCTGGGAAGGAGCTCGTCGCTGATAGCTTTGTTTCTCGGTCTTCGCAGGAGCTTGCCAAACTGCACGCCGTCTCGCTAGCGATGAAGCACGCCCAGCCCACCGAGTACGGGGAGGTGTGTGGGAAGATCCGCGAGATCGTCTACTGTCCGGAGGCGGCCGAGTTTTACACACATTCCCTGGAGTCGTCGTTGCGCGGTGCGCTTGAGAGCCTGCGGTACAGCAACAACGATGGCGATCTGGACGGACCGATCCGGGCGATGGAGGCACTGACCGGGCGGCTGTACCGCATCATGTCCGGGTTGGTGTGCAATGGTATGGACGAGGGTTGGCGCGTCATCTGCCACGGCGACACGTGGGTCAACAATCTCATGTTCAGCGCGGACGGGCAGCACGTACGGCTGATCGATCTGCAGACGATGCGCTGCACAACGCCGGTGCTGGACATACTGCATCTGCTGTACACCAGCACGGAGCATGAGATGCGCCAACAGAACGTCACCGAGTTGCTGCTACAGTACCGCCGTTCGCTGCTGGCCGCACTGAACGAACACTTCTGTGCGTTCGGCGAGCCGGGGCCGGCGGCAACCCTGCTGCGCCGGTACGCGGAACAGTTTTCGTACCAGCGGCTGCGGGCCGAGTACGATCGGTGCCTACCGTACGGGTTGGGCATTGCGATGTGGTTGCTGCCGGCCGTCACCTTCAACCCGGACCAGATACCGGACCTGGACGCGGTGACGATCAACGATTTCAAGACGAAGAAGCACGACAAACGGATCGCGCAGATGGTGTCGGCCGACTATCACGCGCGGATGCGCGACATTGTCCTGGAAATGTACGATCAGGGCGTGCTGCAGCGGCTCAAGAGCGAGTGCATCTAGAACGCGCGCATTTTGTGCCAGAAACTGTCACGAGTGGGAGCGAGAGATTGGGGGGGCCGTTAGGGTTGCTGCGGCGGAGTGCGGCAAGCTGCTAAACATTCAAGGTCCCTTTCCCGCCCTACAGTCAACGCCCTTTCCGGTGCAACCGATAGGCCAGCTCTGTACAGTGTTTGTGTTATGCCTTTAGTCAGTAGAAAGAACAAAACAAAACCGTAGAATTAGTTCGTACACCCGGGTGAAGTGCGCATTTGAAGCGTAATTTCTGTACGTTTGTGTTGGTGTCGTACGTGGCCACCGTGGCTAGACAATCATCACACATCGAGACGCTTAAACGCCCTGGGGTTCGCAGATAGTGCAACTAACAATAACAGCTACCGCAACGGTAGCAAAAAAAGGGCAACGTTTACAATTCCACCACGCCGCCAAGCGATTGGAATACGGGTCCGGTTTCTCGCGGATGGAACTCCGGTGATTGCGCAATCGCCAAGAAGCAGAAAGCACGGACGTGTATCGCGCCCAAGGGCTGCGGAAGATTGGAATGCAATTGCAATGTGCGTGTGTGCCTCTTTCGTCCAGTGCCACCTGTGTTGTGTGCCCTGCTTCTATAGCCTTTAACAAAAAGAAAAGCCGAAAGGTAGGATTGGAGCGAGGGCTCCAGGATGTGTTACCAATTTACAAGTGAAATCTGTTGATGCAATGATAAGCAACCGTGTAGTGTAAGATGATCTGTTTTTGTTGCTGATTCAATAAACAGCTGTTACTATATAGATGAATCGTTCAGGGGTTGCTTCCGCGTTACTGTTTTCCTTCTCCTCTCGAACCCGTACGTCGCTCACTCATAGCATTCTGACCTTCGGTGGTGGTGATGCAGCAATACTGGCAAGAGGTAACTGTTTTCGTGTTCGCTATCAGGCTTGACTACAAACCACACCCTGCCGCTGGGAGTGATTTGTGGAGAATACAGGTTGACCGACATTTCTCAGGGACAACATCGTCCAAACGGGGGCACGTGAACCACAATGAGGTCGGGGTCTTGTTGGTCTCCCACATAATTACACTCCTTTATTTGTATTAGAAAAAAAAAAACACAGTCACTTCAAACGAAAAGCTGTTTAAGAAATTTTTGATAAAAGAAACCAAAATCCGTCCTTTCGTGGTCACACTCATGATCAAGCTGCACTCATCAACGGAAAGCTAGACGCCTTTTTGGATCGTGGATTCCCTTTTTCTATTTGCTTTCTTTTGGCGCCTACGAACTAACTGTTGTCTATGCCGTTTGGCCGCTTGGTGGTCACCTTCGAGAAGGCAAAAAGCAAGAAACTAAAAAAACAGCAACGGGTCCTGTGTGTATCAACGGACAGAACGGAGGAGCGAGGATCTCCTTTGCATTACATCTTTCCCAGCACATACATACACGAGATACTGTCGTTAAAATGAAGCTTTGCGCAACTCAAGTCTTTCTGCGATCGGGTGGGGCGGCTTACGATTCCTCGTAGAAGAAGTACTGTCCGGCACGCTTCTGCTCCACATCCTGCAATATGAGAACACGAGCCCACCCGGGTATAAGACATTGTGCATTGTTTCTTTGCTGTTAGCATAGAATAAGAACGACCTCACTTACCTTTACCGAGTTAAGCTTGTTGATTCTGGGCCGGAAATTGTTCGGATCGCGTCGGAATGTGATCTCCAGCAGCTCCAGGAACCGGTTCATACCGTTCAGCAGCGATTGAGGCGTGTGGGCTGTCGTGTCCACCGAGGGTTGACCCTCGAACACGATCACCCGATCGGCCAGATAGGTTGCCATAATAAAATCGTGCTCCACAACGAATCCAGTCTTCTTGGCGTGTAGAATATATCTAAAAAAAAAAAAAGGTTGTGAAAGAGCACGTTGTTCACGCAGCACGTTTTTCACCACTCCACAACTTTTATCCGACACTCTCCACATACCTCTTAATCACCTTGGCCGCAATCAGACGCTGCTCGGAATCCAGATAGGCGGATGGCTCATCGATCAGATACACATCAGCCGGCTTGCCAAGACACAGCACCAGTGCAACACGCTGCAACTCACCACCGGACAGATTCTGCACCTCCTGGTCCATGATTTCCTCGATCTTCAACGGCTTCATCACGTCGGCCACAAACTGTGGATGGATGTACGCGTCACGAATCTTCTCGTGCAACAGATAGCGCACGGTCGATTGACTCTTGGGCGAGATTTTCTGCGGCTTGTACGAAATGTTCAGCACCGGCAGCGGTTCCGACTCCTCGTCCGGCTCCAAATTACCCGCCAGCATGCGGATGAACGTCGTCTTGCCCGTACCGTTCTCACCGAGCAGCACAATGATTTCCGAATCGCTAAACTGTCCATTGTTGATCGTGAGCGTGAACGATCCGAGCTTCTTCTTCATCTTCGGATAGACATAGTGACAGGTGCGCTTGATTTCTTCCTCCGACGCCGATTCCGACACCTTGAACGTAAGCGATTCCGTACGGAAGCGCATGTTTTCCGTGTGGACGTAACCGTCCAGGAAGATGTTGATGCCTTCGCGGACAGAGAAAGGCATCGTAACGACACCGTAACAGCCGGGCACACCGTACAGGCAGCAGATAAAGTCCGACAGATAGTCCAGCACGGACAGATCGTGCTCCACGACGATGATGAACTTGTCCGGGTGAATAAGCGAACGAATCGTCATGGCGCAGTTCAGACGCTGCTTCACGTCCAGATACGAGGACGGTTCGTCGAACATGAAGATGTCCCCATCCTGGATGCACACCATCGCGCAAGCGAATCGTTGCAGCTCCCCACCGGACAGGGCTTGAATTTCACGATCCCGAATGTGGGTTAGATCGAGTAGATCGCAAATTTCCATCTGGTTCTTGCGCTCGTCCTTCTTGTCGAGCAGCGCGCCAACCGTACCCTTGATCGCCTTCGGTATCTGGTCCACATACTGTGGCTTGATCAGCGCCCGCAGACTGTCCTCCAGGATCTTGGTGAAGTAGTTCTGCAGCTCGTTGCCGCGGAAGTGCGCCAAGATGTCGGTCCAGTCCGGTGGATCCGAGTAGCGACCGAGGTTCGGCTTCAGTTTGCCGGCCAGGATCTTCAGCGCCGTCGACTTGCCGATACCGTTCTGGCCAACCAAACCCAACACCTCACCCGGACGGGGAATAGGCAAACGGTGCAGCTTGAACGAGTTCTTCGAGTAGCGATGGGTCGTGTGCTTGTCCAGGTTGCTCGGTATGTTGATGATGGTGATCGCCTCGAACGGGCACTTCTTCACGCAGATACCGCAACCGATGCACAGCTCCTCGGACAGGGTGGCAATCTTCGAGTCCATTGCCACCTCGATACAGAGCTTGCCCATACGCACCACCGGGCAGGACTTTTTGCACTCCTGGCGACATCGCTTCGGCTTGCACTTGTCCGCGCTGACGATCGCGATACGCGTCTGCTTGTCCGTCTCTTCGGCCGCACGGTTTCGAGACATTTTCTACGGTGGGAAAGAGAAACGAATCCAGCAAGAAGTTAGAGAGAGAGAGGGAGAGGGAGAGAAGCATTAGAAACGTGTCCACTTGTGCAAAGCACTTGCGTGCATAAAAGGTGAAAGGCGTGAACGTGGTAGAGCGCCAAAGTACAACTGGTACTAGTAGAGAGCCCGTAACAACGGAGGCATGGGAATCCCCTTCCCCTGTGTACGGAATAACCTCAAAACCACCAAACTGGGGTAGTTGTTTACCAGCGTCCACAGGGTGTTTAGAATGTTTTAACCGCTGCTTGCCTAAAAAAGAAGCATAAGTGCGTAGAATAAGGCCGTGAAAAAGTAAGCTTACCTGTCGAAATTTGTGATTCCGGACAGAAACGAAAAGAAAGTTCGTGCGTGTCAGACGGGTTTGGTCTTGCGGAAAGGCAGCGCAGATGACAGCTGGCAGCCAATTCGATGTGCATTCGTCTGACGTGCACAGTGCATGCTCCACGGTCACAAGTTTCGGGACAACATTTTAATGAAATATTTATTCAGCTTATTAACACCTGTGTAAAAAATTAGCTTTAATAAGTAATGAAAAAGGAGCAATCCGGACTTCGTTTCATTAATAATTAACGTTTTTCTGAAATTTCCATTTCACGTCGACCGAAGTCGACAAACGGTGGGATACCGAAATGTGCGCTGTCAACGGATTTTGTCAACACGACAACAATTTGTCAAACAGCAGGCACGGGCCGAATTGACTTCGTGTCCGAAAGAAAACAGAATCGGTAAAGTGTGTGGCTAGAGAAAAGTATCAATTTCTTCCCTTTTTACTGTCGCAAATTGTGAAAAAAGAATGGTGGAATCGAAAGCTGAAAAGACCGAGGTAGGCCGGGAAGATGTCGAGTCGAACAAGGAAAACATGGAGGTGGAAGAACCAGCGGCGGAGGCTCCAATGAAAGTGTTTACGGTGGAAAGTAAGGCAGGGGGGTTCATGTGTGGTCCCGTAAGCATGTGAGGTTTCCCTGTTGCAATCACTAATTTAGTCTTTGCCTTCTTCCAGTACTTCGTCTCATCAAGGACATGCAGCTACAGCATGGTTTGCGCCATGGTGACTTTCAGCGCTATCGCGGTTACTGTTCCCGGCGCGTTAAGCGGCTCCGCAAAACACTCAACCTTCCCCAGGGAGACCGTCGCCACTACAAGAAGCGCAACGTAACGCTGGCCAATCTGGAGAAACCTGACTCGGACGAGCGGTTCCTGCACATACCGCTCATGCTGGCCGAGCGCACGTGGTCGTACGCTATGCAACTGCGGCAGGAGTCGAATACGGAGCCACGCAAACGCTTCCATCTGATCGAGAAGCTGCGCAAGTCGTGTGTGTACGCGCTGCAACTGCAGGACTTGTGCGCTTCGGACCGTTGCGATGCCCGTACCAAGCTGGAGGCGGAAGCTTACTCGGCCTGGATCCATGGTTCGCTGCACTTTGAGCTGGCGCTGTGGAAATCGGCCGCGGAAAATTTGAAGAAAGCACAGGTGATTTACGAAAATCTCGCCCAAGCCATGCCGGAGGAAGAGCAAACGGTTTACCGCGCCAAGGTGGAGGAGCTGAAACCAAGTCTACGCTACTGTGCGTACAACGTCGGGGAGAATGCGTCGGTGAATGATTTGCTGGAGATGCGCGGTCAGGCCGGTTTGTTGGGCGATCTGAGCCATCTGGTAGCGCAAACGAAGGCGGAAAGCATGGAAGCGTTCCAGATGACGGAATGGCGCGGCCGTAGCGTGACCGTACGCCCGGAGAAGGTGCGTCTGTTCCTACTCAGCATACAGGAGCTGGGTAAGAGCATCGAAAAGGCAAAAGACTTCCCGGCCAAAATCGAAATGCTGGAGAGCGTGCTTCTCGACTGTAAGGATGCGATAACCGCAATCAAGGACGAGATCAAGCAGGATCCCAAGCTGCGTCAACCAACAGCGGATGGTGGTTCAGGCGCATTGATCGGTATTCAGTATCTGCTAGCGTACATGTCGTACACCCGGCTAAAGCTAACGCTCGAGCGCAATCTGTTCCTCGTCGCTCAGGCCAAGCTAACGCTGGATGATCCGAACGTGGCAGAAAAGAGCCAATTGGCCGGTGGAGGCAAAAAAACGAAACCACAGGATCTGTCCCGCCTGTACGAGATCATCCTGCAGAACGTGACAGAAATGCAGCAACTAAGCGGGATGGAAAACGATGCCTCGTACCAGGCAGAGATGGAAACGCTGTCCCTTTCTTTCCGCGCCTTCCGCTGCTACTACATCGCCATCACGCTGGTGGCGATGAAGCGTTGGCGCGAAGCGGTCGCGATGTACGAGCGGTCGAAAAAGTACGCCAACGAAGCGTCCACCTCCAAGACGCCGTGCAAAGATTTCGATCTGCGCAGTGAGTTGAAGCAGCTTGTGGCCACGATC
Source organism: Anopheles epiroticus (assembly GCA_000349105.1). Classification (NCBI taxonomy): domain Eukaryota; kingdom Metazoa; phylum Arthropoda; class Insecta; order Diptera; family Culicidae; genus Anopheles; species Anopheles epiroticus. Next base: position 196,146 of record KB671534.1, on the reverse strand, counting down.
GAGGGTTGCAAGTTTTCGGCCCACGCGTACAGCGTGCTGGAGGACGACACCGCGGACGATACGGTGCTGTTTGGCAAGAGCCAAAAGAGCTCGAAACCGCTGTACGAACGGCTGTCCCACTACAAGGAAGATGCCACGCTCAACTCGCGCAACCCGAACGTGTTCAAGCTGATCCCGGAGATGGAACCGATCCCCGCCAAACCGCTGTTCTTCGATTTGGCCCTCAACTTTGTCGACTTTCCTTCGTTGGACGATAAGATAGAGCAGAAGACGGCCGGCAAGGGTGCAACGGCGGGCATGTCCGGCTTCGTGAAGGGACTGTTTGGCTGGGGTGGTGGCGGTGCCAGCAAGTAAACGGTGTTCTACCCCGTTTCTTTTTTGATTCCGTACTTGTTTTTGCTGCTTTTTTATTATTACGCTCGCCGTAGCCTCGGGACAGAAGGGCACCGGTGTGGAACGTGGGTGTGTAGTTTGCATGTCCCTACCCTAATATATATCAATAAACTAACGGTCGGTATGTTTGAAACACGCATAGAAGGCCTTCACCGTGGCCGACAAACAATCGAACGATCCGAACAGAACGCAACACAGTAGCTCCGAAGGCGGGTCAAAGAATATCTTCCGTACAGACACCGGCCAAACAGTAAAGGGATGCATGCAAACATCATCCCCCATCCAGACGCTGGTGGTCACATGCGCAGTACGCAACTTCTTTCCTTGTGCAGGAATGTGTTATCTACCGGAATTACGGAGGGGCATGCTCTTGCTTTCTCTCTCTCTCTCTCGCTCTCTAGCTCGGTAACACCGATGAAACCCTTCCGAAACCGTGGCCTCATGTTTACCATGGTCATCGGAAGGTGCGTACGTGTGCTGCCTTTATCAACAGATCCAACCATTTTTCACCACGACACACCGAGAAGCTTTTTCGTGGTGATTTTTCTTCCGTCGAGCAATCGGCAACGAACGGTGCTCTGGTGCGGGCCGATTTAGCAAACGTGCGTGCAAAACCAAGTGTTGGCGGCTGCTGGAGAAAATCGCGACGAGGTGAAAACGCTCCTTTTTGCCTGCACATATTGCATTAGCAAGTGACGAACGACGTAAATTTTCTTTGGCTGCCGAGTTTTGAGTAAAGTGTGAAAGCTTGGAGAACATTCCCCATCCCACATACGGTGCATTGCGTCTCCATATGGTAGGGAAAAAGCACCCTCCAGATAAAAGGGGGGGATTGCTAAGACAGGGGCCACCAGAGATACAGTGAGACCAGAGAAGAAGCATTCAATAGTGTGTGTGTTCAGGCAACAGGAGATTAACTCATTCTTTTGTGGGGAAAACTGCATATTTATAGCATTGTTCGCACGCGAACTGGAGCGGAAAATCGGCTAAAAGCGCAACAAACCTCCACATTCCCATTTGCTGCGTGTCCTTTCCCATACACACACACACTATTTCTCTCTCACACACACACTCCTTTTGTGTGGAAGCCAAAGGACATACAAAAACGCTCCCTTGCTACCTTGTGTCTCCCACGTTGGTGCGCCGTTTGCTAACGAGCCTTGCAGCGGGACGGAAGGGCGGTCGGGCGGTCCAGGCGGCCACGATGGAGCTGATACGGAAGAAGATGAAACCGTACCAGCCGTCGGAACAGCTGGTGGTGCGCGATAGCGTCAGCCTCAGCATGGACGAGGACCTGAGCGATGACGTGGAGGACGAGGTGTTCATACGGGATGGGCGCACCTGCCGCACGTACGAGGACCGGGGCGCGAAGCGTCCGCTGATGGCGCCGCGACGCAGCAAGTACGGCAAAGCAACAAGTGGCAACGGGAGCGCGGGATGTGGCGGTGCGACCAGTGGTGTGCGGTCGTCCAGCCCGATCCTGAAGAAGTACCGCCGCCGGAAGTGCTGGAAGTGTTGCGAACCGTTCTGCTACGGGCTGGCTGCGGTTACGGTGCTCATCGGTAAGTGGAGTGGAAGGGGGAAGGAGGGGGACGTGGCCGGGAAGGGAAAACGGAAAAAGGGTGGAGGGCTTGGGAAGGGGAGTAACGAAAACTTAAGACGCAAAAAGGCGCAACTGAACAAAAGCAAAAAAAAAGGGAGGAGGATGAGAAGGATAAAACCGCAGGCCTGGCTAGGAAACCGCACGAGCAAACTGTATGGCACGGGTGTTGGTGTGTTTGAGTGTGTGTTTGTCCAACATGCATGCCCGTTTGGCGTGTTTGCTCTGTGGCCGTGCTGGGTGACCATATTCACACCGGTGGTTAGTTTTAATGAGTTTATAAATTATTGACACCCGCGGAGCGTATGATGACGATGATGACCTTTCTATTTCTGTAGCTTGTTTTCCTTTTGCAGCGAATTTTCCGTTTGGCATGAGCCAAAGGATGTGTTGAGTAGCAAAAGAGATCATTTTACGGCGTTATAGTTCGAGGTTCAATTCCCATCCTGACTAGATTCTTCAAAGTGATTAATGGCTAAAAACGTGTACGACAATTCGGTGTGAATTCTTTTCCAGTAAATTAGAGGAATCCTTTTCAAAAACCCTACATTGTCGTATAGACGTTCACTTGGCATAGGATAACTAATCGAAAGTCGTCACTATTTATTATCATAAGCGACTAACTTGAATTTAAATCATTCTAGTTATCCTTTATAAAATCTGTTTGGTTGTGTAGACCACTTTTGGCCGAGGATAACTAACCGAAGGGTTGTCGAAGCGCTAATATTCAATTTAAATAATGATCATCCTCTAGACCAGGGGTCTCCAAACTATGGCCTGCGTTAGTCGAAAATGTGACATGCGAGGTATGCTCTTGGTGGATCACGGTGACTGCAAACATTCCGGGAGGCCACAACGAGACTATTGCCATTGCCAGATACATGAGATTCTCCTACTTCGGAAGGTTGTGTCCGTGACTCGTTTCATCTAGTGGAACTGGCCATATGCTGCAAGTCGCAGTTTTGTCTCGTCTAGTAAGCAAGGTAGACCACCTAAAGGATAGTCTGGAATATATAGAATTCGATGGAGTAACCTCCGATTTTTAATGGCGGAACTATGTTGGACGTCTTTTTCGTTGATTTGATTGAATTGATTTGATTCTTCTTAAACGTATGTTGAGGTATAAGGGGAAAACTTCATCAACACTAGTCAATGTGTCCAAGTAGAGCCGCCGGAGCGTATTACAATCGTTATGTGAGGGTCCTATGTATATGGCAATCTTGTTCATGCTTGAAATAACTTCCCTTCTGATGCTTCCCAATCTTTCCATCTGTAGGACTCATCGTACTGGCCGCACTGCTACTCACGGCTTTCCCGCAGCCCCTGCAAAAGATCAAGATTTGGTTTCACAAAGAGTCCGCCTTCAGCAGCGCCGTCATTCGGGACAAGTTCAGCAGCTTAATGTATACCGCCGATGGGGCAGGCTACGCCGGTCCGGACACCCTCAACGGGACGCTAGAGATGGTGCCCTGCACGCAAATCACCGTCCAGAGCGTGTGGACGCGGGTGATTGCGCGCGTCAACAGCGAAAGCCCGCTCCGAAAGCTGGACGTGAATGGGGACGGCGTGGAGGATGTGATCGTCGGCTACGGTATCGACGAGATGGTGGACGAAAGCATACGTGGCTACATCCCCCAGTGCACGTCGCGCAAAACCGGCATCACCGATCTATGTGGCGGTGGGCTACTCGCCCTCAACGGCATTGATGGCCAGACGCTCTGGCAGCGGTGGACCTCGTTTACCATCTTTTCGCTCAAGTGCAGCATCGACATTAATGCGGACGGTGGGCAAGATTGTGTGGCGGCCGGGCGCGGCGGGCTCATCCTCGCGCTGGACGGACGCAACGGTCGCATACTGTGGGAGCTGAAGGACTATTCCGACCTGGAGAGCTACGCCGAAATCAGCATCGATCTGTACACGATCAACGTGGTGCACGATCTGAACAGCGATGGCATCGCGGACATCATGGCGGTGCACGTGGAGGAAACGCAACGTGCGCACGGCGGCCACATAAAGCTGATCTCCGGCGCAACCGGTGCGATACTGCGCAGCATTCCCACCCCGTTCCGGGAGGAAATGTTCGTGCCGATGCAGGTGCTCACGACCGGGCCGGACGGGGCGGACGCCTTTCTCGTGGTAACCGGTGGACAGAACTCGCCCGGTGGGGTTTACGTGCTGAAACGCGAGCATCTGATGAAATACCCGGGCGAGAGTGCATTCGAACCGATCGTACGGCTGGAATCGTCCGGCTTTATGGTACCGGCCGTGCTGTCCGACCTGAACGGGGACGGCGTGGAGGACATTGTGGTGAGCTCGTTTAACTCGACCGTGTACGCGTTCGACGGCGCGAACCGGACGCAGCTGTGGTCGTACACGCTTGCCGACTCGGAAAGTGTCAGCTCGATCGTGCCCGGCCATTTCGATCACGACAACGTGACGGACTTTATGGTGAAGTACAACACTGGGCCTGGCTTTCCGATCTACTACTACTCACAGACGATGATCATCAACGGGACGAACGGGAAACCCTTTCTGGACAGTTCGATCAAGGATGCGGGCGGGCCGAATGGGCTGCTGAGTGGCATTACCATCTCGCAGACGGGAGGCGGCGATCTGTTCCTCCACTGGCAGACACAGTGCCGCAAGCATACGGCAGACACCACGGACGAGTACCAGTTCATACCGGGTAAGAGCCGGCTGGAGAGGTTTTCTGTATGCATCACAATTACGAATTGTTTTGTTTCTTTCAGAAAGCGACATTATTCAACAGTCGCGTGCGGACACGTGCGCACTGCGCTACAACCAATCCACCGTGCTGAAGCTGTACGCGATCACCCGCCACGTGGAACCACCCGGGGCCGTCATCTTCTCGTCAGACGATCTAACGATACGGCTAAACGAAACCGGCACGACGGAACAATCTCCTCCGCCGAGCTACGTGGCACCTATGAAGCATCCCAAGATGAAACTAAAGAGTCGAAACGATGGCCAGAGCAGTGCGACGATGCGCAAAAGCTCCGTCGAAGCTGCATCCGCCGGACAGCCAGGGAGTGGGCAGGGTGATGTGCATATGGACAAAAAGTTGGCACCATCCAGCGTCCAGCAGTCTTCGCCGAACCAGAGTCCGGTGGGTGTGGTAGTGGACAGTCCGGGACAGATGATGGGGCTTAATGCACGGCGCAAGGAAATCTTCCGCCAGGGACAGCAGGACCCGGAATTGGCGCAATCGATCGATACGCTGGCGGAGGAGGAAGCAAAGCGGCAGGAAAAGCTGGCCCTGAACAATGTGTACAAAAAGTACATTTACAATGCGAACGATCAGGAGGCGGTCGGCGAGCTGGCCGGTCCACTTGGTGGAATGGGTGAGGAGGTTGGCAGGGGTAGTGATGGCCGTAAACCGTACATCTATCTACCGTTGGACCAGATAGAGCAGGAAGGCGTAAGTATGCGTTTGGGAAGCAGGGAATTGGAATTGAAACGAAGATCCATCTTTGCAGCGCAATCCATACATGACGAATCAATTGCCGGCAGCACCGGTGGGTGGTTTGGATTATGACTATGGCACACCGCCATTGGAAGTGGACGAAGGACGTCCCATTCCAGTGCCATACAAGCGTCCGCGCTATCGTTCCAGCGGTCGCGACGTGCGCAGCAAGTTTGGAGTTTTCGGTAAAACATGTTTATTGAGAGCATGCTTTTAAAGGGCTAAAGATCAAATGAGCTTTCACTTTACATGTTGCCTTGCAGACGATATCGAACTGCACGATCGTTCACTGGAGGAGCAAGTTTTCAACGAGTCCAACCCCACCAACTCGCAGATCGTGAAGAAGGTGTTGCTGAACGACGAGATCATGGACGACCTGAAGAATGCTGACCCGGGCAGCAAAGGCTCCAAGGAGACGCTGTGGGATTTGGAGATGGAAAAGGAAGCCAAGGAAGCAATGAACGGTAATTAAGGATCTTTTGATGGGTTTCCAAAACGATCTGAAATTTGGGATCCGCTCGTTTTAGACGTTAACGCCATGAACTACGAGTACAACAATAAGGCTCGCCGTCAAGCAGGCTCTAGCGGATCGGTGGCAGCACCCAGCACGGTAAAGGCTACGGCAAGCTCCCCTGCGACACCAACGCAACCGCCAACATCGCCAAAACAACGGACGCTGCTTCCAAATGAAAATATTCTTCCCTCGATTGCATCTACCGGTGTGTTGCTGAAGTCGATCCCAAACCCAACTTCCTCAACGACGACGGTTTCTTCCACCGGCACCACCAGCACGACCACCGCCTCACCTTCTCGCTCCACCCCGACGCTTGATTACGTGTTCGTGATGAATATCCGCGAGTCGGAACAGTATCCACCGCTGTTTCTCGATTCCGACCTTAGCTGCATCCAGGAAAAGATGCAAGCGTACCGCACCTACCGCAACGAGGACACGGTTCAGCTGGAGAAGAAATTCTTTGCCCAGTGTTTAAAGGCACGGTTGCCGGATCTGGGACCGCAGTATCCTCGCTACGAGACGCAGATCATCGTTACGCGGCTTGAGATTGGCTGTGCGTGCAGTGCCGATCTGAATCCGGCCCGTGAGGTTTGCTCCAGGCTGCACAGCTACGACCAGCAACGATGGACCCAGTACATGGGGAACGAGGGTAATGGGCGGTACTGAAGCAGCGACGGGGAGAAGGAGCAGATCGCGTAAAGTGATCCTTGCTGCGCTTCATCTCCGGTCCGATTGTTTGTTACGCACAGAAAAGTGAACTGAATTTTGAGGTAAGGTGGTAGAGATGTTGAGATGATAGAGAAGAAAACCGGCAGGACCGTTCCCTGAACGATGATTCTATTTTTCCATTAATTTTAAATGATCTTGAAAGTATCTGTGTGCCAGTTTACCGTATTTACCGTGGTTTAAACCTCCGGCAAGCAAAACAACTCGTTTCGAGCAAACTAATCGTACAAACTTCATTGCGGAGGCTTGAAGAGCAATCCAGTAGGCTTTGCTGAAGAAGGAGTGCACCCCCAGTACACGTTTTTCTTCTCAACATGTTCTTCGGGTGTGCTAAGTAGGCTAAGCGAATGGTGGAACGTGAGAGCGCGGTATTGGTGTTGTAGTTACATTGAGTGAAAATCCCCAGAACGAAAGGACAATCCTCTTCCGCAGAGTGAAGCATTGCATCAGGTGCAATATTATTACTGTACTTTAGCGGCACTTCACGAGGGTGCATGGAGGTACATTCTGCAGCACAGAACTTCCTACAGCATACCGATACTATATCATTCATAATCGAGCAAAAGTATTATCAGAATAGATCAAACCGAAAGAACAGGAAGGGGTGGGTCAACAGAATAAAAGCTAATAATGGAAGAGATAGAGTAACAACAGGTGGACTATTTACAATCACGGTGCAGCTATAGACTATGTATCTTGAGGTTGAGTACGGGTGTGGCAGAAAACCAGAGGAAATATTAATCTTATCGATGATGGGCGTGGGATGAACTAGTGTACGAGGAAAAAACCGAAAAGTATGTAAATATAATCAGGAATGGGAAACGAATAAGCTGTGTGCAATGTACCTAACAGTTACTTTCGCGCAAGTGTATCGTATCACATGCCGACCGGAAGAGTTAGAGTTGGTGTTGTTTATTTTAACGAATAACTCATACAGGTTAATCCTCGGAAAAGGAAATGATTTCAGTTCGCTGGTTTTGCTGTCTTCGGGAGCTTCATCCCGATGATGCGGGATAGGCTTATAGTAGACCGAAGGACACCCTACTTTTTAACGACCTGAATCACGTCCTCATCGCTCATGACGTGCGAAATACCCACCCGCTGGGGAGAGTACTTCGTCGATGTGCCCCACACGAGTGCGTACTTGAACTGTGCCGCAAGCGTACGATGAATGGCGTGACACACATGCTCCACCGTGACACCCTGTAATAACGGGAAATTAGGAGACGTTAGAAGGTCACGGTAGTCCTTCACTAAGGTTGCGGTTAGACACTCGTACTTTTGCATCTAGTAGACTGGACAAATGTGCTTATAGGCACGTTTTTCCACTCCCAAAAAGGACGAGAATTGTCTACTCGCGGTCTAACGACTCTTTTCCCAGCTTGCGCAACTTACCCTTCGCAGAATGAGACCATCGTCAAAGTCGGGCGGTGCGCCCGGTTTCTTCGTGTAGACGCGAATCAGCTGCAAATGTTCCCACAGCACCTCCAGCAGATAGTCCAGGTTAAGATGCATGTTACAGCTCACCACGACCGAGTACGGTTGGCGTGCCAACCGGTCCACCTCCTCGATCGAGATCTGATCGATCTTGTTGTACACGTAGATGCAAGGCAGATAGATCCGGTTGCCGGTTACCACGTCGATAAACTCGTCCTCCGTGCAGTCCTCCCGGAACAGTACCTCCGCGTTAAAGATCTTGAACGAGTGCAGGATCGTCTGCACCATCTTTTCGTTGCACCGTGTCAGTGGACAGGTAGCGTTGAAGCTTACGCCGCCACCCTTCTTGATCTTGAAGTAAATGTTGGGCTTGCGCTTGTTCAGCCGCAACCCGACCGATTCCAGCTCGTACTCGAGCAGATCCCGGTGGACGTTCGGTTTGGTGGCGTCCAGCATCATCAGCACCAGATCGGCGGTACGCGCCACCGCGATGACCTGCCGACCGCGACCCTTGCCCTGGGCCGCACCCTCGATGATACCGGGCAGATCGAGCAGCTGTATGTTAGCACCCTTGTACTCGATCACACCCGGGATGCAGGTGAGCGTGGTGAACTCGTAGTTGGCCGCCTCACTTTCCGTCTTGGTCAGCGTGGACAGGAGCGTCGATTTGCCGACCGAGGGGAACCCGATCAGCGCAATGCGAGCATCGCCCGACTTGAGCACATCGAATCCGTCGCCCTTTTCGCCCTTCTTTGACGGTTCCAGCAGCTGCGAGCGGTACTTGGCTAGCTTCGCCTTCAGCAATCCCAGATGGTACTCGGTTGCTGGAGTGAGTGAAAAAAGGGGGTTAGTTTTTGTTATAGAAAGACAAATGCAAACTGTTTACCTTTATTTTTCTGTGTTTTGGCAATTTCCTTCTCGATGTCCGAGATCTTCTCCAAGATACCCATGATGAGGACGGGATCGATAGGCCGTCGTTTTTCCGGTCAAGTGCTAACGTACAGATGGCTTCAGTTTCAGTTAGTCTTCCTTTTCAACTGACACCGGCATACACTAATCAAAGGCCCAATACTTTTCGCAGCAACAGCAGGGAAAAGGGGGCCAATCGGGTGAATTTGTCCTGCGTGGTATTTTGGTAGGAACACTCCGACCCTGCCGCAGCTTCCGAAACGTCAGTCAAAACAAACCAAGTGTCGCACTGTAGCGGACGAGGTTGGTAAATTATGTGAAAAGCGAAACGTCACGTTCAAAACGTTTCTTGACAGTTAGGGAATGCACGTGCTTTTTGTACAGCGGTACCAAGTAGCGCTTTTTAGCGCTGCGGTTTCTCTTTAATTGAGAATTTAAGGTTTAATCTACAGTACATTGTATAAATATTTAAAATTGTTAATTTGATTCTCAATGTTCATATCCGTAGGTAGCAGTTATCAATGTCAATGACTACTAAGAATTCCGTTCCCAGGGAAAAACGCACCATCTGTCTAATATATTTTCCCCTAGCTGATAAATCATGGAGAGCAAGAGAGCAAGACAGGGTAGAATAAAAATTGGTACTAATTGCTCCAATTAAAGCATCCTCCTCAGTTGAATGCTCTCCTATTAAGCGAGTCTGGAGACATCAATCGAACGCACTCTCTTAAAAATTCCCCTCACAGATAACAACGTCTGTGTGCGAACATCATTAGCAAGATAGAAAACGACTACGTGTACTACTTGTTCCAATTGGAACATCCCCCTCAGTTGGATGGTCTCCTGTTATCTGAGCCCCGAGAAATCAGCTGATCGAATGGATTTTTCAGAAACCCAGAAAGAGAGCGGTGGTCGTCAATACCGATCGCCATCCGTCACACGCACTCTCGTACAGATTCCTCTCACAGATAACAGCGTCTGTGTGCGAACATCAGCAAGAGAGAAAGGGATAAAAATGTGTACTAGCTGTTACGATAAGAGCATCCTCCCCGGTTGGATGCTCTCTTGTTACTTTACCTGTTCCAGCTGATGGATTTTGAGGCAACCACTTTTTTCAAGAATCTGCCGCAGCCAACACGATCGACTCAAATCGATTAAAAACAGTCCTCTCGTTATTCCCCCAAGTTTTTCTCAAATCTGCCGTACCGTTCAGCGAAAATTAAAATTCAACGCAGTGTGTGGTTGTGTGTGTTGTTTTTTTTTCTGTTGTTCTTGTTTTTGTTTGTTTTGTTTATTTATTTAGTATAGTACAATGTTCCAATCTCGTTACAACTAACGAACCTTTAGCGCGACTCCAAACAGTTAGTGAGGGCATACTCGTCTAGCCGGAGCGCGATTGCCATTTCATTCTGGAAGCGCGTAAAGATGATCTTCTTCCCTACAAGTTGCTCCAATACTCTGACGGCCCTTTATTTCCGCAGCTCCCATCCTTTCTCCCTTAAGCGTTAAGTTGTATGTATATAACTAAGATTAAATCTTGTCTCTTTTCTTCTAGAGTCATATGTATATCGGTATGTACAAAAAAAAACCCATAATTAACGACGGTTCTCTCGCCTGCCAGGGACTCTCTCGACACGTTACTCGCTCGATTCTTCGGCGCTTCTTCTGTGCCGCGGTTGAGCATGTTGTCGCTGCTTTGCAGCAGTTTGTAAAGGGGAATCTACACGGAACCTTGCGTTTGGGAACGGTTTGAATCCTGCTTCAATAAAGTCGTCTCGTCCCCAATTTTGTTGCAATGAAATGTGTTAAAGAAAAAAAAAAAAACATAAGCCTGTACGAGTGCTAGAGTGTGGCAACAGATTCCTGCCTTTTTCGAATAAACTGTTTTCATATCTCCATTGAAACACCGAAACACTGAATTCTTCACTGGACGCCGGGTTTTGTTTTGTGTCTTTCTTTGTTTTTTGTTTTTGCTTCTTAACAGTGTTAAACCAGTTTCTGAGTTCTTTACCTACTCTTTAGATGATTTGGACATGGTTGGTTTGTTTTTGGAATCCGCTGTTGCGATCAATTTTGCAAATGTTTTTTTTTCCTTATTTACAGCACTTGTTGGCTTCTTTTTTTATCCTTCAAGTGGTGTGTGTTTCCTTTTCGTTTTCATGTCTTTACGTATCTGTATTAAATCTGTGAAGGTGTTTTATTTTATTTATATTGAATTTGTATGGCTTGTTGCATCATTGCTAAGTTTTGCATTGTGGTTTCGCCCCCCCCTTTTCTTTACTTTACCTATGGTTTTGCTTTGCTTGCTGACCTTGCTTGATGAATTGTAATGGTGCGAAGGATGGAACCCGGCTTTAGAGGCAAACCCGGGACAACGGGTTTTAAGGTTAGAAAAAGGGACGAAACGTTTTGTGAGTGTGTTTTTTTTCTTCGTTTTTCTTGTCTACACGAGCGTTTTTCAGTGTGTTAAGCGTTCAGGGGGTTTTTTTCGGTTTTACTCTCGGAAGCTTTTTCACCCTTTTCCATTAACCTTTTGCTTTCTTCGTTTTGTTCCCTTACTCGTTGGCTGCTAGAAAAAGGATCGTACACAGTACACAGCCAGCTCCATCTTACCACACAAACACAGACACGGACACAGAATCCTAGAGTATCTAGTAAAAAAAAAAACAGGTTCTAAAATTAGTTTTACAGTTGCTACGGCGCTGATCGTATGCAGCAACATACAAACGATGCATTTCCTATCGGCCAGTTTCTTCGTCTTTGCGGTGCGAAAAGAGCGCTCTCGTCCTCAAAGGCCCTTTTTTATGCTCGCATTGGACCGGATTTCACACAAAAACAGACAACGGTGTAGAGTTCAACCAGGAGCCGAGAGCGTGGTTAAATGGATGGATTGGTTTAGTTGTTGGCTAGGACAAAACAATGGAGATCACCTTTCTTGCTTCGCTTCGTGTGTGTGTGTTCTTTGTGTACGTGTGAGTGTTGTGCGCATAATGAGGACATTAGTTTAAAATGTGACGATACAAATATATTTGGCCTTACACTTTTAGGTGGAATTCGATTTTTGGCAACCGGGGGAGGCTGTGTGGGTGTGGGTACTCGTTAGAGTTTTGCTGCTTGCGAGACTTTCCGTCCCACCCTTTCTCCTCCCCCCCATAATGAAATAGAAGAATGTAGTTAGCCTTGCGTCGTGGTTTTAATTCCACAATTTTTTCCGAGCTTCCTGCCGGGACCGATGTGCAATTTGATGGTCCAGCACTCTTGCTTTTTTTCTACTTTACGTTTGAGCAAATGTCCATGCAACCCGATCCACACCCACACACATACACACCTATGTAGGTGGGTGGCTTTGGGCGTTAGAATTTTTTGGGGAAGAAATATATCAGAGCCAACCGAACACAATGCAATTTTTCTAATTGATATTTTACACCCTCCGCCAGCTCTATCCACCCTTCAGTTCACTTTCATTTTATCTACTTTCACTTATCTTCATTCAACTACACACACACACCTCTCCCATTCACATGCTGCCCTCCCAAGGGAAAGAGAACGGCGAGGGAAATGCTTTCCCCTTTTACTTGGAACGGGAGTTTCTCTCTCTCTCTCTTACTCCCGACACATTTCTTTTGCTAAATATGTTTAATTTTTTTTTTTTCAAAGCTTCTAATAAATAATGCACTCTCCGTCGGGGCACGAAGGTTGTTGAATGAAGGACGATTAGGATTAGGTATAAATTGGCTCGCTTTTACTCTCGCCTTGCCGTCCCAGCGGTACTGGGGTACCGCTAACGTAACGAGAGGCGAGCACACTAAGCGCTCGGACGCGCTGCGGCAACAGTTGAAACAGGAACAGGTTTTAATAGAGCATTTGAGGCTTTGTATATTGTATTAAATTTGCATTAAAAAAAAAACAATAAAACATTTTTACTATCTACTAGCTGTGTGATGGAAAACAAAAAACGGTGGTGCTACTACGGCAGGGTAATAAGAGAGATGGAAAGAATTGGATGAGTAGAACGTGGAATAGGGAAGGGAAGAAAATTAAGAAAACAGGCCCATGTCATCTACAGAAAGGAAGTGCAGCAAGAACGAAACAAAAGAGAAGAACCAACTTTTAACCAAAAACAAAGACAACTACATGTATTTACAACTACCGCACTAGTCCGCTAGGGTGTAACTGCTCGAGTGTGGGCGCCGCCATATACCGCCCATACGCTGCAAAGAAACGATCGTCTTTTCTTTTCCTTTAGCCAACTTGTTTGGCTACGCTCTGTGATGCTTTTGTCTTATTTGACAAAAGCACGGGGGAAGAGGGAGGGAGGGAGGGTGTAGGGGGCAAAAACAAAAGTAACACTTAAATAAACGACACCACGCGGAAGCCTAACCTTGTACTGTCCCATAACCATACGCCAGTTCATCACCCTACTAGGCCGTAACTAACCGTGACACCCGCACCACAGCACACACAAACCTTAGAGACTATTTGATTCGCCATCGTGACCTTTTTAAACGTTTTGCAGCTAAACTAAAGCTAACGAGCAACGTGAATTCGAATTGACACGTAATGCACATGCGGAAATCAGAACGAAAGCCCTCGCCAATGAGCAGCTGAATGGTGTTGATCTGCAAGAGCTCCTGCAAGATATCCCTGGTCACCTGATCACCATGATCGTGAAATTTGGAGGGAAGAATTGACATTCCTGTTGTATTGTTTTCCGTTTGCATCTTTGCTGCTACCTTTCCAGGCGATGCCTGAACTATCTGTGGTGTGATGAAACCACTCCTACCTTTACCACTACACTCATTGACTAACATAATGACAAAAATAAGGCACAAACTTAGCTAGTAAAACAGTCTGCCGATTGTTGCGAAATAATCTCTCAAACGCTTTAGCTACATATTCGAAAAAAACAAAGACATTATTTCCTTCCAACTTTTCGGGTCAATCGGTTTTGGGGGTTGTGTGAGTATAGCTTTGCTGCTAATATAACTCAATATTGCACCTATATCTAGCACTATTCGGTTTGATTGTATCGCAAGGAGTAGTTCCATATCGTCTCCCCGTTGCTTGCTGGTTGACTGGTCGTTTTGTATTGTTTCTGTCTCTCGTTTTCCTTGAGCGTTTTAGCGTTGAGCAGGGATTGCGTGTTGTGTCTTGCATCTGTCCGATTTGTTCTAGGCCACTCAACTGCATAACAATATGCGCGCCACACACAATTGCTGGGGGTTTTGGTCCTTACGTGTACGCATGTCACACAAAATCGTTGGTTGCCGGTCGCGTGAGTGGTTCCTGGGCCTGTTTGGAAAGGAAAGCAAGAAAGGAAAAATACATTTAGAAACATTTCTGTAGGTAGCTTTCGGAACGTAACTCTGCAAGCAGAGCAAGACGGAGAGAGAGAGAGAGAGGAAACTGAAATAGAAAAAGACATTTAAAAAAAAAA
>KB671534.1:162361-174435 GCA_000349105.1 Anopheles epiroticus | reverse complement strand
AAGAGAAATAAAACAATTGGCAAATGACCATGAGCACTGCTATAAACATGATACTCAAGGTGTCACATGTTGCGGGGCGATTTTAAATAATAAAACAAAACAACTCATTTTGAAGTTTTCGTCCATATTCTGAAAAATGTGTTTCTAGCTTTTTGTTTGAATTTTCAAAATTTTTCTAGTCATGCTTTTAAAAACCTTAACCTTAAATCTCGTACAAAAGCAAGCGGCGAACCGGTGCCCATTGTCATAGCTACCAATAGACAGAGACAGAGACAGTTGGGTTGAAATATTTGACGGTCTCTTAGAGCGCCGCCGCCGCAAAGAAGATAATTAAAAAATATGTATTATAATGAAAGAGCGCTCCGTATTGCACTGTGACATCTGCGGCATGCAACAAGTAAACTACGAAACCAATACGCTTGCTGACCCTTGATATAAAAAAAGGAAGAATGAAAAGAAAATAATTTTACAAAAATAAGCCTAAAGAGGGCAACTGCTTTTCCTAACATTGTCCGAACGATAAACGACAAAGCACCACGTACGAAAAGAACCAACCGATAAGAAAGGGTCACAACAAGTACGACAAATAGGACATGCAAAACTCAACACCACAACGGCTGGGCCGACGTTCGGAAGCATGCGTTCCCGCGGGTTGCATACACTAAGGCGCACACTAAGGCGAACGACTACTGCATATCGGAGAGACACAGAGCGAAAGTAGCATTCCATCGTCACAAGCCGTAACACCTTACCTTCCCGCTGGGTCGGCATGTGCAGGGGACATACGCGTCGGGTGCGAGTGTGTGTGTGTGTGCACCGTGCTTCGTAGTAGTGATTAAGTGGTTCGAGCGTGTCGCTGAAGAAGACGCTCATCGACGCCATCATTTGCGCTGGATGCAGTTGGGTGAACTTATTGGGCGGGTGGAAAGCGTTCTGGTGTCGAAGAAAAACTCTACCCACACACACACACACACACACACGTGCAAGCACACACGTTGGTAGACAAAAAATGACGTGCAAACGTGATGGATGGATGATTTTGCCTGACAGATGCTGAAGGATTTTTATGCGCGGTGCGCGGTACACCGCTAGAAGCGCGAGCTCTCGATAGTGTGGCGGTTAGTGTCGTACGGCTGGGGTCCTTGGCTTGATTAGTGGGACGATCGTTGGCAGGACGCAAGAGCCTAAGCCTTTCCCTTCCCTCGGGTGCGTTTTGTTTACTTTTCGTTTCACTTTACTTCTCTTTCTCTCGCTCTTTCCCATTTGGCGGTACCGATACTCTCACTGGGATATGATAGAAATCGTTCCGGCGAGCGCGGTTCCCTCACATTCTCTTCCCGGTAGTGGTTTTGCTCCTTCGGTACGTTTTGTTTTTGTGTTCTTTTTTTTTGTAATTTGTCTTCTAAGCTACTTTTGGCAAACGGCTGCACACGATTCAAGTGCGATAGTGAAACGTATTTATCTTTTGTTTTTCATTTGTTTTTTTTTTTTTTTTTTGGATCCGTTTTTGTTTCCAATCATTTCATTTCCCCATCCACACACAGTTACAATTGTTAATTCCGAATTGAGAACCATCAAAACCAGCGATGGTTTTAATTGAAAAAAACAAAAACAAAAGCGTCCCGAACGTGGAGTTTTGTGAAGCCAGCATTCGGTCAGATCATTACAACGATAATGCAGGCGTTTGCGCGAGAGAGCGAGAGAACAAGAGAGCAGGAAGGAAGCAAAGGGGAAAAGAAGAAAGAGAGCAATTGATCAATAAATTGGCACTGGGCAAGGGTACCGATGTGTGGGGGGGTGGGACTTGGTTTTTAACTGCAACTGATTAAATTTGAGCCTTCGTACCTAAACTACTGATGCTTGTGAATTAACTCGTGGGCTCCAACATCTTTTTGAATAGTTTCTAATCTTGCCTTAAGTCCTACACTTTCGAAAAACTTTACCGTACTGAAAACATTTAATTCTACCTGTGTTTTGTTTTTCATTTTCGTAAAATTAAAAAGCACAGCCAAAGGAGAAAAAAAAAACAGGATAACCAGAGATAATGCTGAACCAACGTAGCATCTCTCCAGCGCAAAACAAAAGGAAACACTTTCCACCTTTCACTTCCGTATGGTGGTCTTTCTCGTTTCAAGTCCAAGTCCCTTCAGGGCTGCAGGCTAATCCTAATGCAGTTGGCATTAAAGTATTGTGTGTTTTTCTTTTCGTTTTCCCATTTTCCAGCTGCAGCTGCACTTGGGGGAAGGGCGCTTAGGAACATCATCCGATCTGTTTTATTATGCTTCCTTCATTCAAGCATTTCATTTCCAGAACACACAATGAGACACACACACACACACACACACACAAAAGTGTTGTGGGAGGGAAGCTGCGGAAGCGACGATGGGCTAAGCTTAATTCCCTTTCCCCATTTTTCTCGGTGCCAGCTGCAGCTCGACTTTTCCCTTGGCACGGTAAGGAAGTGTACCAAGGGGGTGAGAACAAAAAACTGGAAGAAGCAGCTCATCCTCACATTCCAGTGGTTCCAGCGAAAGGAGAGATGTTTATGTCTTTTGCCAGCACATCGGCTTAGCATGGTCCACCACCCGGCAGCACCAGCTGCACTCGCAGCATAGGAGGTGACACATAAGACACGGTCACTTTAGATGCGCGTTCCGTTTTCGTCCTTCACCGGGACGCAAATGCATTCGAAGACGCAAGCAAAAAGCTTTTGTGTGTCAAGTCAGACGAGGGAGAGAAAGGTCACGTGAAGCCACAGAGCGTTTTCCCTGTTCCGTCCCTCAGCGCTGGCATCCGTTGGGCAAGTGGATTAAGCTGCACCGAAATACGAGCCACGGTACAAGGTTTAGAGCGGCAAGGGAGCAGTCCTTGATTTCCTAAGCTACGGAAGTACGAGTGTGCCCGAGCATTCGCTTTCTGTTGCAAATAAAAAACAAAAAATCAGAGTTTGAATTCTTTGTGAGTAATTTGCTGTGATTTAATCATTTGCCATCATACAGGCACAAACGCACCAACACGTGACAAGTGCTGCTCGAAATTGCAGAAAGTTCGTCACCTAATTGACCGACGGTCTGGACTAGTTGTAGGTCTAGCGAGGGTCGTTTCAACACAAAGCAAAGGAGAGGTTAGGTGAAACACTCACGGAAAGGCAAAACTTCCTCCAAAAATAAAAGCAAAAGCTCCACCAATCCCACCCCAAATGCACAGAAAAAAAAAGGTCCGTCACAGTGCTCGGACTGTAGGTGTATATGTTGTTTGCTTAAAACTTGTACCACCACCCGCTAGGTTAGCTTATTTTATTATCCATCTGTGCCGCTCGGACGGTTGTGAATTATTCATCGCTCGGTTTCGAACCGGGGATGTGTGCCAAAGATGGTGAAGCGCATGTTTGCTAGCAAAACGAAATATAAACACACGTACCAGGGAGGGAGGGAGGTAGGGGAAGGGCAGGGAGAAAGCTTTTGCCCGCACACCCGCATTACACGTGCCACCCAGTGGAACATGCAGGACGGATTCATTATGAAGGTTATAAAAGTTTTTCGTCGAGTCGCTTGGAACTCGACCGTCCTCGCGGTGCAAAATGAATAGGACCGAGTAGGACCACTGCTGCCCTGGTTAGCTTCTTCTCTGCTGAATGTGCCCATCCCATCCCAAGCGGGACAGGGAAGTGACACTTTTTTGTCCTTCCCTTTTTTTGCGTACGACGCTGACCCCAAACAGCTGCTCGCGGAACGTCCACTCGGATTCGTAATGGGGAAAAGGAATTTTACTGTTTACTTCGCTCCAAAGAGTACGGTGCGACGGCCGGTACGGTACGCAAAAAGCACAACTAAACACAAAACAAGGCGGGGAAGGAGTGGGGAGAGTGTGCCACTTTGAGGCAAACAAAAAACTTTTAGTTAGTGTTTTAGTTGTCCCCGTCCTGTGTGTGTGCTGTGTTGAAGCGGACAGTAGGACAGTGCTGGCAAGTTTGCAGACAACAAACACACCTACCCACACGGGAGGGAGTTTAATCAGGTTAATATACGACTCATATTCACACCCACACACCCACCCACCCACATGTGACAGAGCCAACAGCCAGTCCAGCTTCTCCCCCCGGCGAGTGAAATGAAATTTTTAAAGCGCCGACGAGTGCTGGGCTGGGTGAAGGAATTAAAAGCAGCTTACGGGCCAGAACCCCGAACCATCCACGCCCGTATAAAACCGACACCAGCGCGATACACATGGGCAGGGCAGGGAAGAGTCCGAACGGATTGGCCCATTTAATAAGAACCGTTTTTTGGCTTCGTTTCTTCTCGCAACAAATTAACCGAAAGCGTTTCTAAGCGAAACGGCGAAGCGGTTGAAAGCTGTGCCCTTCGGCTGGTTTTTTGTGTTCTCCTCTTCAAACGGGCAGTAGCTCTACCGAAAGGGTAAAATGATAAACTCCGGCTCGCTGGGCACGCCACTATGCTATGATTTAATGGAGCTTTTGCTGATTAAAAGTTGAGCTGGGTAGATCTTCTCCGCAGCACAGGAAAACGTTACTAAGCGTTACTGGTCGTTACGGAGCCGATTTGACGGAGAACGCTTTGGTCGTCGGGGTCCAGTTCGATTTTCCAATCCCTTTGTGGATTGGACCGTTTTTTAAATTCCATAACCCCCCCCCCATGCAATCGATCGTCCTTTGAGCTTACTTTGCAGTCCTATCGCTTCTTTTGCCTCGACACTTTATCCTTCTCTCCTCTCGTTTCTCGACTCTTCTCGCACTGCACTGCCCAACACAGGACTGTGGACGGACGCAAACCGACATGCTTAGTCCCTTCGACCCCCACCTCCTCCCTCCTTCCCCTTCCCTTGAAGCCATCCTTCACACGAAAACCAACTAAAAATAGGTTTCTAATCAAAAGCAGGAACGGCCCCGTAACACCTGCTGATTGATTTCACATGCAAAAGTGCATTTTTCACCCTTACAGTAAAAGAGTTTACTTAACAGCTATTGGTTGTGGTCTACTTTCCGGCTCTACGCACTCCATTCTTCTAGCAAATAGTAACAATAGCAGTGGGTTTTGATGACTTTGACGGAACTTTGCGCGGCTGACGTAGCAGAAGGTAGTGGTGGATGAGGGAGATAGGACGTAGTTGTGGGGGGCTGTTGGTGCCCCCAACCCTCGCGACCCGCCGCCTCCCTTATCGTATGCAGACGGTGTAGTCCCGGGCGAACGCTCTTACCTCTTCGCCGACGGTGCTCGGGTACATGCGGCTCTGTATGTTCTTCTCCAGGCTGAACTGGTCCTCGGTCGTCTTTCGGTACACCGGATTGTCAAAGTTCATCGTGGTCGAGTTTCGGTGCGTGTAGTGCCGGTAGAGTACGTAAATGATCTAAAACAACAAAAAAAACGGTGAAATGTAGAAACGATGTTTTTAGTTAGAAAAACAAGATAACAGTTAATGGAGAAGAGAAGAAGAGTGTTTGTAAAGGTAAATGAAAACAGATTAAAGAAAATTGAATTTTAGAAAAGAGAAAAGCTATAGCCGAGTTAAGTTAAGAGCAGAGCAAAACGCAGTAATCGAAGAAACGAATGAAAGTAGAAAAATCGAAAACCAGTAATAGAAAAGAAAATTGAATTCTTTCAAAACATTGCAATGTAAACAATCGGGAAGGGAAAATGGCACACACAAAGGTGGCCCACGTTTTCCAAAGGTTCTGACCTACCAGTAGCGGTATTAGATAATAGGATGGTGGAGTTAAGGGGAGTTCTCCAGGCGGTTTTCAACTTACCAATCCGACGATAATTATCACCAGCGAGACGATGGTGATGGCGATGAGGGCCACCTGGCCAGAGTCCTTCTCGACCACGCCCGGATGGATGATCGTACCGTCGGTGCCATTGCGCATCGTTGCTATTATAAATATCCATTTATTAAACGACGCCGAGTGAGACAAAGCAATGGGACGAGAAGAAACAAAAAAGAAAACAAAACGGGAAAATGTTAGCAATGTCTTGATTAAAACCCGAGCTGCAATAACGATGATCTCACGAGCGCACGGCGCTGGGGCGTCCTGATGGAGGGACCCCGATGGTGGTTTGGTTTTGTTAGAACAATTACAGGGACATGCAGAGACAAAGGGCAGGGGTTTTTTTTCCCGGGACCCGCGGCAGGAACATGAGATGAGATAGAGGAAAAAGCTACGAGGACTCGAGGAAAGCTCCTGTTCGGTGCTCCCCTTAGGTCACGTAACACACGGAAAAGGAAATACGGCAGGGCACACTAATCCAGCCACCGAATGGAAGTTATCAAAAGTCTCCCGACGACGGACGGCTCGAACGGTGTTTGTGTGGAGGGCGTGGAAAGTGGAAAGAATGTGAAATGCATTTAGCTGGCCGCGTGGGCGAACGGAATGAATGGTATGGTTGTGGTGAAGATTATGGGCTTGAGCATCATTCTTAAGTGTTAACCAACACCCCACCCCCCCCTCCCTGTGGGATGGTGACTGGGGACACCCCATCACCAACCGCGCCTAGCTCCTATTGGTGCTGTGGAGCTTGTGGGGCGCGTTGGCAAGTGCGCTAACGTTGGTGGGCGATCCGAAAGAAAACATATTAAAAAGCGACATAAATAACGACAGTAATGGAAACCATTAGCGAGCGCTCGGAAGTGAGCGAACGCATCCCAGTGTGAGGAAGGGAATAGCTTTCGATGGAATTGCCTCAAATGTTCCACAGGGAAGGAAGGCAGGAAGGTTGGCCGGTAAAGGCACCAGAATGGAAACACTAGGGAGCCGCCCCATCGTCTTGAACACCACGAAGTGTGAAATAGTGTTTGCGCGGGGTCGGTATAAAATGTTAATCACTAAAACCGTGACATCCAAGTTCGAGACGGAAGCGCGAGCATCGACCTTACGGAGGAGTGTGAGACGTGCCCTTCGCTGGCTTTTAGCCAGGCCAAGGAAAGGCAAGGAAGATGATGCGTTTTCCTGTGGCGGTTTTGCTGTGTGTGTTCGTAGATCATAATTAGCTTCAATTAGTGGGGAGAAATATTTTTTAATTTTAATCTCACTTTTTGCAACTCTATACCGGGTTGTTGCTGGCTGGCTGGTGTACGAACTTGCCCGTTGGGTGTAAACATTCTAGCGGGTTTCGGTTTGTTTTTTCCTATCTACAACAACTACATTCATCATCGTCTGGTTAATTTTGTCGGAAGAAGCAAAAACGACCCGGCCCAGCTGCCAGTTGGAATGGAATGTTTCTATCTCTTCGCTCTATAAACGTTAATGAGATGTTTGCGTTCCTTTTTTTTTGATGTTATTTGTGTACTCGAAAGCTTGCGAAAGAAACTTCTGAAAACATTTTTCCACCGGTCCGGTGTGCACTCGCGGGGCGTTTTCTTTCATATTCTTCTAGCTTTCTTTGTAATACTATTTAATAAATCAAACTAATGTTGTATTATGGTGTGTTATTTAAGTTACAAAGGAAAGTACGTGGGCAGCTTTTAAGAATTGAATCCAAGGGTCCACACTACTGATGGGAATTTGGTACCTAGTAGTTGGTAGGAATGATCGAACCTGGTTCTACGAACAAAGCAGGCAAGTAGGTTTATTGCCCCTACCCGTGAACACGTGAAACCTACATTCTTTTTATTCTTGCAGGAGCTTCAACTTTATATTATAGGTTCAACTCTTTAGGGGGAAGTTATTCCAATTGATATTTCAATTGAACCTAAAGTATCATTACAAATTAATGTGAGATTTTCTTCAAAGTGTTATCAAAAACTATGCACAAATTAAGGTAGTATAAAAAATATAGGCTTTTTCCCTATAGATAAATATTGAAAAAAAAAAATTCTATAGTTGAAGTAGCTTCAACAAACCTACTAGGTTCGTTCTGTTCCCTTCCGCAAAGGAACTGCTTCCGTTCTGCTTCGAAAAAAAAAGGAACGTTCCCATCACTAGTCGTGGTTCCTTTGTCCGAAGCTATGCAAACGGTTTCGAAACCATTCATTCCTATTTTCGGAAAACAACCAAACACCAAAAGCACATTCCGAGCGAGAAATGGTCAGCCCGGCATATCTAAGATGTATTTCCTTTTCCCAATCCCCGACTTACCCGCTTCCCTCGTCCCGCCTTATCGATCTATAATGAGAACACCAGCAGACAGACGGGCAGACGGACCGAGGGACGATAAAATTCAAACAGTCAAACCCGACCCGGCGTGATGGATGAATTGGTTCGCTTTTCCGCTGGCCGACCGAATCGCCCCCAACCGGGAAACAATACCACCACCGCCACCCGGTCGCGTTCCGGTATGTTATTTGAGGAATTTTAATTAAAAAGCCAAAATCGAAACTCAATCCTCCACAAATTGGTGGCAACAGTCCCGGTTCCATGTCCTTTGCCACACGCACGGCAGTTTTGGGCGTGTTGTTAGTGAACGCTTTTTGCTATCAAATGATTAGTTTGCTAATGTCGCTAATGTTCGGTGTGTATGTGTGTGTGTGTGAAAAAGAGAAGATAATGTTTTGGCACCCAGGGTGATGGGTGGTGGTGAAGCGGGGCTCGTGAAATAGGGTGGAAGAGGACGAGTGTGACGCGATGAATTATTGCCAGTGGGAAATTTGATCATAATTTAACGGTTTGTGCAATCCACCAACGTCCCCATCCCTCCTCCCCCCCTCCCCCCCACCGGAAACGGATGGCGACAAAGGCGACAATGGTGGACGGTGTTTGAGACGCATCATCATTTCCTGTCCGTCTGGATAAAGGGACTTTAAAAGAGAGAGAGAGAGAGCGGAAGAGAGAAACAGCGAGGGAAGAAATTAAACCATGACCATGGTCCAAATCTTTCCACACCCCCTACCTCCTCCTAAACCACACACCGTGAGTGGTCAGCGAAGTGGGGCAAAAGTTTAACAAAACTTGAAACGATGCGGGATCGCATCGGACAGCTGGCAGTAAAATGGATGTCTCATTCTGCAACCATCAATAATGCGAAATGATTCCTCGCCCGCTAACTAACGGTTAGAGTTTGTGTGGCGGTGAAGCGATAGAAGAAAAAAAAATGGTAGGAAGAGTAAAGAAGAAATCGTTCAGAAGCAATTCTACGCATGAAAAACTTTTGCACAACGCTTCGGGCCAGGGAAAAGCCTTTTGGAGGCCATGAGCTGGATGGACAAGCAGGCTAGGAATCGTAGAAACCGTTTCGATACGGCTGATCGGTTGGTTGGACGAAAATATCTTGCAACGTTTCCCGCAAAGGTACCAGGAAAGGAAAGCTAGGCTGGATCTCCAAAATAAAAATATGTAGGCAGGGGGGGAGGGATGAAAGGAGGAAGGTCTGAATAATGTCCTTTTAGTTGCCATTGATTGGACAGCGAGGGGGCCCACTTTCAATCTGGCGTTGCTTGGTTTCCCACTTTGCCACCCGGTTTGGTTGGGCAGCTGAAGCAAACCTGCCAAAGCAAATTATTTCTCTCGGTTCCACCATTAGTTGGCCGTTCACGCGGCGGCGGGCATAGGGTAAACACACCGGACAGGGTGCAAAAGAAGGGCGGCGGGCCAATGGAAAAGCTTTTCTTGCAGCACTCTTCGTCACGTTAAGGTGCTTTACTGGGCAGGCGAGTTCCGCAGACGAGTAAATAGCGATGGCTATAATGAGATTACACAACGCTTGGCCATATTTGCGACACAATTTCCCCTGGTTATCAAGGCGTAAAATAAGCTCGTCAATTAGGCGCCGGTGGGCGGACGGTGGCTGACGAAGATACGCTCCTACCGCAGACAGAACGTTGATAATTTCCCTGCCGCAAGTAGCGAAGTGGTTAAGTGACGCGTTTGCAAGACACACTTTCCTGTGCAGCGGAAAGATGCAGCTGACATGGATGCAGTTTTACACGAACGAGCAGCCCAGTGAGAGTTGAAAGCAAACTGGCCAACTGTTCGTTCAAAAAAATGGGTTCACTGAGAAGTGGTGTGCAGCGCAATATTTTGGGAAGCGAACTGAGAAGGAACTCACTTTAACACCAGTGCGACCTGAGTAACGTTGTGGCATTATGTGGCGCAACATATTTTGTGAATCTAAACTAATTCAATTTATTTATTTCATGTCAACGGAGAGAAGGTTAGCGTGACAGATAATGCTATTTTGCACTTTGACTAATGGGAATAGTTAAAAAAGACATGTAAAGATAATTATTGCTCATGACATACGCTGAGTAAGGATATTTTTGTCTACCGTTTCGCCATTATCTCATTTTGACTGACACAATAAGAAATGGTTCCGTATTTTGTATTATTATTGCCTTTTTATAGTAAAGAAAAAAAAAACACTTTACCGTGAGATAACGGAAAGGAACTAGTTTTTTAAATGGAAAGCAGCGGAAGGAACTTTGCATTTTCAAAGCGAAATAAATAATATATCATAATTAGAAAGTTTTCGGCGTGGTCACATTGCTCCATAA
The DNA here is from genome assembly GCA_000349105.1 of Anopheles epiroticus. NCBI lineage: Eukaryota > Metazoa > Arthropoda > Insecta > Diptera > Culicidae > Anopheles > Anopheles epiroticus. Next base: position 163,995 of record KB671534.1, on the reverse strand, counting down.
CATAATTTAAAACCTGCAAACATAGGTGTAGATAACCATAAAAACAAGTCTAGGTGAGATTTTCAAAAAAAAAAAAAATCAAAACACCTTAAATGTAAGACATTGGAGACAGGTTCAATTTTTTTTAAATGAATGTTTATGCGAAGGTAACTACCATAAGGATAACAGGTCGATGTATAGCTCATTTATAGCAATCCAGTTTCTCTCTGGGTTTGCAAGCTTCCTGAAAAAAGTGTTTACAAACAAAAACGCACCGTGAGAAGCAATACGGCCTGGCCGTTACTACCGAATAATAAAAAGCACCGTGAGGGCATGAGTTTACGACTTTTGTGAACATTTTTACTCGATCTTCGACACATCACCTGAATATGGATGATCCGGCTTTCAAAAACGTGTAATCCAATGGTCACATGGTATGGACCTAACCATGCATGTTGCGAACGTGTTAGCTTACTCGAATGGCTTTTTCACAGCTAATCTAATTGAATTGCTTTTTAAGAAACACATTGAACGGGTTTTTTTAAAATGGTTAAAAACAGAAAAAAAACTGTCGACCTGCACTTTTTAATACAAATATTACTCTGAACACTACAAATGCACCAGCGAAAATCCAACGCATGCTAAGATTTACCTTTTCATGAAACTGTCACTTTTATTTCCCAAGGTCTTCTTTACTCTGTCACTTTACTCTATGTGTCTCCACGTGTCACTTTACTCTATATGCATCGGCTTGTTATCCTTTATAGACCTGGATTTATGATTTAAACGTTTTCACCTTTGTCAGTACGAGTTAAACATGAACAATGATAAACAAAGAAAATGCTTTTCTTCTTCTCTATTCGGTGCTAAAAACGAGCTCTTTATGTTACTAACTCATAGATCAAATTTAAACCGTTTAGTGTTTCTTTATCTTCTGTTTGGAATCAAGATATACTAGTAAATCGCTTAATTAAATGTGCTAAAATTTGTCATAGTTTTTTTTTATTATTAAAAACATAACCAATACTATGTGAAAGTAGATAGTTTTGTGTTTTGTTTTGCAAAAACAACCCCCGGGGTCGTATCCCTGGGGCTCATAAATAATGAGTGATTTATGTCCGATGCTCTCTCTCTCTCTCTGTCTCTCGCACACACACACATACCGCAATAAATCGGCACACTTAAGACACTTTTTGACAGCGATCCATATTTTTTAAACCCCCACCCTCTCCCTCCCACACCCGCACGGAACGTAGTATCAACACGTTTTCATTGCATTGATGGATGAAATAAATCACGGAATAGGTAGGGACGTACGGGGTGAGGAGTGGTACAACAGAGAGTAAGTAAACGACGCTCACCCACACAGCATCATTGCCTTTGCAAAATAGGGGATACCTTCGATTGTAAAAGTTGCCTCCTCCCGGTGGCGAGTGTGCAACATTACGTATGCAAAGCGGCGCACAACTCGTTACGGCGGACGACGTTCGCCACCGATTTCGTCGCGGCGCAAAAGTTACATCAAAAAGTTTCCCCCCATCTCTCTCTCTCTCTCTCTCTCTCTCGCAGGACGCCCCTCCAAGGGTTGGTGTCCTGAAGAACTGATCCGGCACTAGCGCTGTGTGTTGCCGAAAAGCTTGACTTGCGAACGGCTT
>KB671534.1:133522-154696 GCA_000349105.1 Anopheles epiroticus | reverse complement strand
TAAATAACTTGACTTTTGCAGAAAAAAACACAAAATACTTTAAAAGACATTAAATGTGTAAAAATATGAATATAAGAAACTGCTTCAAGTGTCGCAGAAGCTCTAGAGCTTTTAAGTATTTAAGACCTTTAATGTTAAAAGAGTTTAAGATCTTTAAAAGAGACACTATTTAATTTGTATATCTCTAATTTTTGCTTTTTAAAATACAGCATAGTCGTCGAGTAATATGCTAACCATAAATCAACTAAGAAGAAAACTGGCTTTTACTGCAGTTGCATATTTAAGCAAAATATTTACTAATGGACACCCGTATATTGCATTCTTTTCTCCAAGGACAAAAACAAATGAAACAAAAAAAAAACAGACGCAACACGCTTTGTTCTCCCATTTTTCGAGGCAAAGAAGCGTCTTATTTTGTTGACGGTTAGGTGTTGCAACAAGGCAGCCAACCGCAAACGGTCCCAGTCCCTGACGGCTATTGTAAACTTTGCTTTCGTTTCCCAACCCGGATATGACTGCATCGCCATGCCCGGAGTTCACATAAACTAGCTGTATTGTTTCCGGCCAATGGCCAACTGACTTCCTCTCCGTTCGCTCCGTTCGCTTACACCGACAGGAAGTGGGGCTATTCTTGCTTAAGCTTCTTTGTTTCGCATTACCCCAAGGAAGGGCGTAGAAGTCGTAGCGGAAAGATGCCACTTTCAGTTCGCTGGCGCTCGTGGCCACTGCTGATAACGACAGTGGCACACCCGGAAAGTCAATCTCCTGCAAATGTGTGCCGAGTGTAACAAACACCAAACACACGGAAAGAAGCTGAGAAAAAAACAACCAGTGCAGCAGAATAGAACGGCGCAAAACAAAAAACGATTGTGGCAGCTCTCGCTACCAGCCCGAGAAACTCGCGGAATGGTGTATAAAAAAAAAAAACGAATCACGTAAAAGGGCGAAAAGAATTCCATTCATTGAGGAAATCATTTCATCTTTGGTCATAGCGGGCAGGGGAGCTTACGCGGTGGTGCGGGGTAAGACTCGTCGTTCCCATGAAAAACGCATCCATCGGCATGGAAGATTAAGCTGTGCGCCATTGTGTCCCACACACACACACACACCTCGTGCCTCATCTTTTGCCATGCAGTTTTACCCACACTCCACAGCGGCCATTTGTTGGAGGATGGGCGGGTGAATTGCACTGCACCAGTTCACCGGCTGCCAGCTGCAACAAATAGAACTGTCCTTCCGGATGATATATGAAGTGCACTCTTTGTACGTTTGTGTGTGTGTGTGTGTGTGTGTGTGTGTGTGTGAGTGAGTGTGCATCCCCCGATTGGCCGATCGGTTCACCGTTCTCTACTGCAACATCAGCAACAACTCCGGTGCAATAATTGTATCTAGGTACGTACGTCTAGCAAGAGGCACCGGGTTCACATGTGTATCGAAACACAAGGACGAGGGTGACGAGAGTGCTGGCCACGTCCTGCCAGGTTGAGGATGGACGGCGGTGCTGCTACCAGTGGCAGCAGCATTGAGGTTTTGCACCTATTTTGTTGGTAATTGGATTTTTCGGTTTGCTTATTGATCGACTGCATGCCGCATGATAATGGCGCGTCCGAGGGTGGGAAAGAATGTACGGCGGCAAGCGCTTTTCCCAGCCATTGGGATGCGAATCACCGAAATCCGACCCCCGGACGTTTGCCCCGAACCTTTCAAGGACCCTGCACCTGGGTGTGTATTGTGGTGCAGCAACAGGGAGAGTGCTGAGGGTTGCAAAAGTTTTAATTAATAAATGGTTGAGGGATGATAAATATTTCAACCGAACCGGTCGGCCAGCGAGCAGTGTGCGGTCCACTCTGGCTGGTGTCCGTTGTTTGAAGCGATTGCGTGCGTGAGTGTGTGTGTGTGTATGTGTGTGAGTTGCTTTTTACCACCGGAGGAAAACTCCTATTTCCTCATTTTCAATTACCAGCCGAGCAGATTGGCACTCAGAGCGCGTGCGGGGTTTGCCCGAGTGCAACACGTGCGTAATAAAAACTAAACAGATACTTTTTCGTCGAACAGCATAGTTGCTTTCGCTCTGTCCAAAGTGCACAAAGGGAGGAAAAAAAGAGAGAGAGAAAAATACAGAGTATCATTAACAGTTAATAAATCATATTAACGCTTAACGCGAGGCAATCTACACTGCTCCAGCAGAAGCCCCCTTTTTGGCTGAAGGATTGTTCGAACATAATTTGTGTGCATGCTAGGCGAAAAGCAATGCCAGAAAAAAGGGACTTACTGGACCGGAAAAAAGGGCTGCAGTTGAAGTAATGAAACGATAAAAAATGCAACAGCGGGTAAATATTGGCTGCTGCTGTGGTGTTTAACAGGCAAATCAATAACCGAAACAGGAGCAAACAGAAAACCAACAGTCCACGATGAAAAGCTTCTGGATTATTCCGATAATTTGTGGATTTATTGCGCACTTGCTCGTTCTTGCTAATTGAAAATAAAAAAAAAAACGGGAAAGTCGTTGATCAATACCCTTCCGAAGGAGGGCAATGACAGGATGGGGGGAAAGCGGCAAACCATTGCAGAAGGTTTTACACCGTACAAACGCTTTCATCACTTTCATCTCAGTAGGTTGCCCGGTGGACGAAGCGTTGTTTGTGTTGTATGGGGCAATAGCTGTAGAGAAAAACAGGCTGCTATTTTTTTGTTGTTGTTGTTCCAAGGGACGCAATTTTCCCCAACCGTTGTTGCCAGGGGCGCACGCACCGTCGGGTTCGGCTTTTAATCTTTTAATTAATATTCTGCTCTGTACCGAGCGGGGTCATTCAATTGGTGGTGACTAAAGCCAACTGTCCCGGTTACTACGCCTTCTCTCCATCAATTGGCTTTATCCAGGACTGGGGGGGAGGGGATGTGTGTTTGTTTTTTTCTCTCTTCCTTTTTCGAAGGGAAAAGTGGCAACCCCAAACAGCAGCAGCAGCAGCAGCAGCAGCAAAGCCATGGTAATTTCATTGTTCATTCAATTAAAAATGGCACCCGGGCTTTTTGGTGGCCTCAATCCCGTTGCCGCCCGTGCTGGAGGGCGGAAAATCACGATTAATTTATTAACACGTCACACTACTTCCGCTGCGTGCCGATTGCTCGTAGCAGGCGGATTGCGCGTGTTTTTGTGCGTGTAAAAACCACCAAAAACCTGTCCGCCTGTCTGCCTCTCTCTGCCGCACCCTTGCCAGGTTGACGGTGTGGTGCTGTACCTTTTCTTATCATGCATAAAAAACCATTTTTTATCCCTGTTAGTCCTCGCTTAGCTTAACAATCGGACGTGCAAAAAGGACGTGCACTACACCGAGGTAGTGATGGGAATCAACCACTCAATAGTGTGATTTGTTGAGTTCTGTAACTCACTCTTCTACAGTTAACTATTCAACTTCTAGTTCTAGTTAGCTGATTCGAAAGTTTTACAATTCTTTGAGAATTCTTTGAGTGTTAGATTATGGCCGTCTTTTTAACGTTCGTTTTGTTTCTTTTTTGCAGAGTTGATTTAAAAACATTTTCTATAACATATTCAAGACCATAAAGGCACCAAAATTAAAAAAAGAAACGAACTGTGAAGTATTTAATTTAACTCATTCGCGGCAAACATTTAACTCTCTCATTCATTCTCAGTCACAGTTCACATCACTGGCGCACATAAACGTGCGTGAAGTGGAGCCATTTGTTGTCCCTCCCTGTTACTGTTAAAGGCTTCACCCTCTCACGGATTACGAGTAGCAGAAGAGCAAAAAAAAGAAAACGCAAAGATAGTTTTTCACACCGTAGGTTTGACTTTTTTCCAAGCGCATAGCGGCTAGCCGGTGAAATCGCGTTTTGGCAGCGTCAGTATTTTGCGTAACGTTTTTTTTTCAGCCACGCTCTTTAATTCCATCAAATCCGCGAACCGTGGTGCATTAATTTGGTTAAAAGCACAAATTATACAAGCTAATGAAAATGTCACACCGCGAATGTCATTCCGCACTGCGAATGGTGTAGCACTATTGGCATTGTTTGTGTGTGTGTGTGTGGCACTTTCGTGCGGACGTGCACGGGACTTAATTTCAAACAAACATTACACGATGGAGACCGAGAACGAGCGGCCCTTGGTCTAATACCTTTCCGATCGTCGCTGTGCTGTCTCAGCATAATCCACGTTACGTTGGTAAGACGCATGGTGTGGCCGGTATTTAAACAATTGCGGACAGGGATAAGTGATGGGCCATGCACTTGGTGGCCGGGATGGGCCATAAAACACGCACTGGATCAACAAACGATTGAACAGCGCATTAAACGCTCACCCACCCACGGGGCACATCACACCCACGGCACCGGGAAAGCTAAAAATAGATATTGCGATTCCACTTTGTCCATGACGGAACGCGATTTGCGGTGGTTTGGGTGGTTTTTTGCCGGACACACGCACACGCACACACTGCGGGGGAAAGATAAATGTTCTGAAATGTGCAATACCGAACGCAACGGCCAAACAGTGGCCGCTGATCGAACCTGCCGAACGGTGACTGACCGCCAAACGCGCGGGCAGCCAAACTGAAACTACTTAGCATCCTCCACAATCACCATTCCTTGGGAGACGTTTTCCACAAGCCAGCTCGTTTGCTGCGTCTGTGTGTGCGTGTGCGTGTTTGCATTTATGCGCGAATAAAAAGTAAGCGCATGTAAACTATGAGGCTGATATAACGAGCGATACGCAAAAAAAGCGTATCTCGCACGCGCGTTTGAGCGTAAAATTAGCCCGGCAAATGAATGCTCGTAAGTTTGTGGGAATGTTTTCGGGTGGATTGGTTCACTGCACCAATCCATCATGATCCAGCATGTGAAATATGGTTTGTTTTGTTTTCCGTTCCGATTTTAGGATAAATATTGGTAGTGGCTGCTACTGAAATTCTTGTCCTACTTCTTAATTGGTACAATAAGCAGTGCTAGTGAAGGTCTATCGAGTTTATTTGGATTTGGAAGTTGCACCTAAGGAAGCACGCTTTAACAGCCTTTTAAATTAGATATATATTTGTGTCCCACGACTGAATAAAAACATAATTCCTTCAAAACAAAGTCTTAGTCTGTTTAATTCAGGTTGTATCTTACTTAAGACAAAAAAATTTAAATAAATAATATGTTAAGATAGTTTGACAGCATTATCATGCTGCCGTAAAAAATAAAAATTAAGCAGTCCTATTTATTCTCATGTAACCAAAACCGTTACAGTAACAACAAAAAATATAATTCGTCTGTACATTTTTTACAAGATTTTAATAAGCTTTTTATAAACAATCTTTTTGTAAGCTTTTGTAAGTTTGCTAGTGGCTAAAGAAAAGATTTTCAAACGGTTTAATTGATTTAAACTACCTGCAAAATGACATGAGCTTCACAACGTTATATATTCTGGTGCAGTTTTTGTATCACAACTACCATGTAAAGCAAATCAAAGTGGCTTTTATAAGCATCCAACGTATTGGTGTTTACTAATTGTTTTGAAAAATTTACACAAATTGTGCTGTGAGTGTTAGGATATTCCAAAGAATCATGACAATTTTGTTTACACGCTTTATTGTGTGCATACAAAATTCTAGTGATTTTTTGTTTATAAAAAATGATATAATGAATAAAAAACACAAACATAGGCAGTAAAATAATAAATTTTAAAGTTGATACTTTCACCAATCAAACTTAGCAGCTTAAAACGGCTTGATGCTTTAGGGCAATAGTAATGATCGGCAAAAGTCAATAGAATTAAACATAAACAAAACTTACACTTGATTAAAATGATTAAATGCAACTAAATACAGAAACGGACAGTTGAATTTACAAACAAAACACAAAAAAAAAAAAACTACTCAATAATTGCTAGCTAAAACGTGAAACAATTAACTGCCACATCGTCCCGTTGGCTAACAAAGTAAATGGCACTTGCATAAGTTGATAAGTCCGCACGACGAGCCGAAAAGTCAGCCCCGTTCGTGTGCAGCTTACCTTCCGGTTTGCAAACAAACTGTGGAGGCGTGTGGTGTATCGTTAAACTAGTTACATGACCACAAGAACGAAAGTGAAGAGATACTCACACATACACACGAGAAGAAGTTACACATGAAGTACGAAATGTAACCACGAGACGAAACAAAAAAAAACACAACCAACGTACGTTACGAAGGACGATGAACGAACGTACAGCCACAGACACACGTACAGTTACCTCGATACTTTTCGCAAATCCACCTCACATACTGCAGGGAGGCGGACAGCTCGTTATCGTACAGTGTCCGGTGCTGGGCCGCGGCCGCATCGTTCGCCCGCTCGATCGCATCGACCGGCGCCCGGGGGAAAAGGTTTTCGAGCAGATTGAATCGCCTGCGCTGCTCCCAGTACGAGTAGCGTACCGGGGCCGCCCCATCGGTACGATTGCGCTCCTCCACCCGGTTCATGTAGGAGCGGTGCAGGGCGGCCCGGTCCCGCACCGTACCGGTGGACGATTTTAAACTTTCCATAATTGCCACCGTGCGCGTGAGGTTGGTACAGATGGCGGCAAGGTGCAGGCTGTTGGCGATGCTGGTACTGCCCGGGATGTGCCCGGGCAGGCCGAACCCGGTCAGCGCAATGCTCGTTTGCCCTTACCGGTGGGTAGGTGGGTGGTGGGTTGGTTTTCGTTCGATTCGATCCATTCGATCGACAGTCAATATTTTCGGTGCGGGAAGGAGAAGGAACAAGCGGTGCATGGCGACGATGATGGTGATGGTGATGATGAAGCAAAGCGGGAAGGATGAAAAAGCAGGATCACAGGATATTTATGTTCAGTTCGTGACTGTTTTCTTTCTTCTTGGGATTTTTTGTTTGTTGCAACATTTGGTGTTTGCACCCGGTGATGCACTTAGCCCGCCGGCCCGGTGGATGTGGATGTGGATGATGTTTGGATTTCTCAAAGCGAGTGCTACTGCCGTGCTGCTGTGTGCTGCTACCCTGTACGCTTACCGGGTAACCATGATCCTAAGCCAAGGAGTAAAAAGGAGAAGATTTTTGCCTGTCCGTGACTCGGTGCTGTTCGTTGCATCAGCAGCAAACCGGTGCAGTAATTGATTTGCCCACTCGGTATAGTCCTAAGCTTCCCGGGAACATGCGGTTCGGTGGTGGTGGGGGTGGGAATAGGAAAAAGAAAAAAAAATGTCCAACAATCGCTCCAGCTGAGCCCGGGACGCTCGATTAGAGCTGTGATTAGAGACCGGGAACGCAGCTGGTCTCGAACGAAGGCTAGAGCCATGAGCAGGGGCCAATTATTTATGGGCTAAACTTTTTTGAGGCTTTACTGTCCCCCTCACAGATATAAATCACCGAGTGACCGGAAATAGATAGACCCATCCACCCCTCCGGGCAATGTTCGTCCAAGGGCGAACAAGGGGTGATGGGGACGGGAAAAAAACAAATCCGCACCCAAACCAATTCGCATACTCTAGCCTCGAGAAGGCCGGGAGAAACGTCGATGTCGGCTGTGGGGAAGTGTGGCTTGCGCACTGTGCCAATCTATAAAGTTAATTTTGCGCTATAATTCACAAATTGCTTTGACACCGGAACCGTGCCTGACCACCGGAATCGGACACTGGAGCACCTCGTCCAGTCAACCGTGTCCGTGTCACGGTAGGGTTAGCAGCAAATAGGCCTGCGGGCCTGTGTGCAACCGATTGGCATTGCACCTATCCCTCCCCCGCTTCCCCTCGCTCGTAATTCTATAAATGACACAAATTATATGCACCGCTTCCCGCAAAAACCTCCTCCTCTCCGTTCCACAGCGACGATGCGGGACATGAATCGGGCGTGGATTCTCTGCTCATTTGTTTCCGAGCCGAGATTAAAGAGCAGTTCAGGAAGTTAATTCAACAAACATGCACACACACGCCCCTTCCCTACTTCCCTTTGGAGTGCCCCACGGGAACAAACCATGATTGTTTTAAGGGTGGCCACCACCGGAGAGAAGTTTGTACAATTAGCCATGCAATATGTCCGATCACGTATCAATGGGTACACGGGTGGCAGTCGTGTCCGTTACGGTACCATAAATTATACGTTCGCGAGCCCGTTTGAGCCTGTTGAGCACAGCCCGTTTTTGAGCAAATAGAGCCACCATCCCTCCCACTCGTGCCCGCTCGGTCACGGTCAGTGTGGCCGGGTTTTAGATGGATAGGAGGGTCGAATAAATCAACCATATTTTCCAATACCCGTTGCGGGGTGTATCGCGCGGTCGCAGCAGGATGTGTGTCACTGGATCCGTTTATTTGTCTAAAGGAGACGACACGGGTACGTGCTTTTTCGGTGCTATCGTTTACTGCAGTCCGGATAGGAGCTAAATTAAACATGATGCAAGTGAGCAGGGAGTGTGGCACAGGAGACAGCTACGTAATGGTGATTGGTTTTGATCGGTTTTTGATCGATCGAAATTTTCCAACTCGCCGGACAATTGGACACATATAAATCTGTGTGTGCATGGGTGCGCACTGGTGCGCATTGTTCACCGGGAAGGTAATTACACCTCGTTACGGCTTGGTGGAAATGATGTAGGCAATCATGGTGCAATACGGACACGTTAGGGGTTTTAGGTTGCAGTTTTTTACAGACTTGGTAGCAAATATACTTTTTGCACATCATTAAGAGTTTTAATGTTTTATCAAATTCCAAGATGTCCTAACATCGATAAAATACTAAGCAACGACGGAATAATAATTGCACTATGTCCCTTTACACAAGCACCCGGGCCGCACACAATTGCATCAATAAATTCACATATGCAAACGATAATGAAAAAAAAAAACGTTAAGCGAAACCAATCCACCATAGTTAAACGGTAAATCAAATTGTTTTAAATAAACATTCGTGACAGTGCGTCAGTGGGTGGCGCACCGTTCCTTGCCACCACCGTTCCGTGCACTGACCTGATGGCATTTGGAAAACGTTAAACGCTTAATGAGGCTGATGAGCAAATGTGGTGCCGCTTCAAGCAATAAATAAAACTAACGCACCTGATAAGTGTTGTGCAAATTGAATTGTAACGAATGTCAGCCCGCGGTGCTGATTACCGTTGGACCGAAAGTTATTTGATCGATTAAAAATTGATGGCCCGGGAACAGTTCGGCTTATTGCGCGTGTAAACGCCAACCAGGTCGGTGTGAATGTTGCCATAAAGTGGGGATAATCAAATAATGGGCGGAAGTTTTGGTATCCCTTTTTTTTCGTTTTACCTCACACTGTAAAGCCACTTTATGGTTCAGGGCACGCACCGAGTGAAGTTACTGTGCACATATTTACCTTCGCTAATCAACCGCAGCTGTGTGCGTGTAGGGCGGAAAGCTCGAAAGTTCGTTTGCACCAAGGCTGGGCCAGCTCACCACGCCAAATGTCGAAGTGTAAATATTTGTTTTAAAATTCAATTGTATCGAACAAAGCATAGCAACAGCAGCAGCAGCAGTGGCTTTGCATTGAAAAGCCCCCTGTTCCTGGCCCATAAGTTTTCCTTTCGGCTATTTTAGGAACCAACCAGCACCGAACCCTTCATGGAAAAATGGGGAGGACTACTAAAGGGGCATGATTAATCATTCAACCTCGGAAAAGCATGAAAACCAATTCCGAGCAAATGGAGAGGCCCGGCCCGGAGTGCTGCTTCGAGGGAGTTTTGGTGTGCCGCACAAAGCGGGAACGTGCCGGACCGAAACCTGATCCAGGCTTGGGCCCGCGTTGGGTCGGGGCTTGTGTTGCTCGAATATGGTACAAGTTTTACCATTTGGTTGGCTGGTATGGCTAAAATAATTCGCACACGATGGTTGCAGCGTCGGGCAGTTGGTGGAGATGTTTTCTTAGTTAAACTTTGTGGGATAGTTTATATGGGGGAAAGGTGGTGGGGGTGTGGAGAGGGGTGGGAAAGGGAATGGTTGAAATCCTGGAACGTCTGAAGCAATTAAGTTGAAGCATTTTTGCCATGTTCGTTACCAGGCCCGGGAATTATGATTCAATTTCTGCTCCGTTTCGGTGCTTTGTTCCCGAGACAAATTCTCCCCCCTCTAGTCCCACGGCCAATCTGCACACTAAATGGCCGTGTTACTCTCCCTTTCTCTCACACTCTATCTCTCCTTCTCCTTCTCCCTATCTTTCGGTTAAACTTTATTTGCCTTTCGGCGATGGTTTGGCGCTGCAGAACGAACCCGGACATGCACGCGAGGATGAATCTGAAAGTGAATCCCGCTCTACCCGTATCCCGGTCCTCGTTGCATGGGAGAAGGGTCGTGGAAGCTGCACATCGTGGACTGCTTGTAAGCCTCCAGACAAAATGGTGCTCTCCTTTCGCCATCCCGGCAATCTTGTAACAAGTCCCGGGAGGAAAATTAGCGTAGGAAAATTGCACCGACCCGTGCCGGAGTTGGCGCGAGTTGGCAGCAAGGAGTGGGGTTGGGTGGCATTATTAATTACTATTAAGATTCTAGGTACCGTGTCTGTGTTCTTTGGCCGGGCAGGAAAGTTTTAGCAGCCGAATGCCGAACGAACACGACTGTGGCGCAAAGGACGCGTCAGCATCACGTGCTTCGATCAACGTTCGTTTGTGCAAAGTTTGTGTGAGCATGAGTGAGAGAGGGAGCGTGTATGGAATGGGGAAAGCAAGAAAGATCAAACGATTAGCTAGTTTTTGATAAAGAACAAAGTTTTTCCCACACTCCTCTCTTTTTCTGTCCCTCACCCTATTAGCGATTGTGTGCGGAACAAAGTATTGCAAGTTAAAGGTAATTACACCGTTCGAATAACGTGCACACAATGTACGGTGGTGTACCTTTTGTCTTTTGAAGGAAGATGTTAATCATATAATTCAGCTATCAAGCACCCGGGGCTGGTACGATTGATTTTGCCCCGCCTTTGTAATCCCTTTATTCTCCTTTGATAGTGCAAATAGACTCAATTTGTAAGACGTTAATGCGGTTACTTTCGTTTGATTGCGAGTTTGACATAGAAGTAATCCATTTTTGGTAGCGCTTTTCAAGTTTTGTCGGTAGGGCTTCGAAAAGCTTTTAGGGAGCCAGTTTTGTTCTTTGGCAAATGTTTGTGTTTAGGCAGATAACATACATTGAACATACTTTTGTACATTTTGTTTTAATTCATACTTTTGTTTGAATTCGTTACCTTAGATAACACTATAAGGAAAATGCTATGGTTTATTTGATTTGTCTTGAGTTGATTGATTATTTGATAGAAATATTTTCTAGATTTTTATCCATAACATATATTTGTCTTGAAAATTTTTAACACAAACAAGCTTGTTATCAAAAATAGCGCTATGAATGCAAAACGCCCAATTAAATTAAAACAAAACAAACCTAATCAATGATTCGTTTTTTTTATCTTATGGTAAAGATTGAAAAATAATGAACACTAATATGTTACTGGGAGCTAAATATTGGTGCAATAGAGCCTTACATTAACGAGCGCAGCTAAAAATGGATGTCTTGAAGACATAATTAGAAGAGAGGGGTAAAAAAATTGATTTTGATGGCAACGAGCTGTAGCTTTGCACGGCGCATAACAAACACAAGACACGGTTTAGGCATTTCCTCTTCTCTCATTACAATGGTGGCAAAATAAATTTAAAGTAGCAGTTGCAGCAGCTCGGTTGTAGTGGTGCACCATTGGGCGAGTTATGGTGTGATTAAATAAATTGCAAGCATTTCTTTTACCGTTGCAGCTCACCACCATCCACCAGGTTGTTAGAGGCAAGTGGTGCACACCTGAGACTTTATCACACTCCAGCTAAGGTCTCAATAATGCCTTAAGGTGGCGTAAACGCGAGACAGACAGACGGGAGGGTCTGACGACAGGGCGGGACGGGATGACGACACGCATACTCACAGTTATTCTTTGCGCCATGAGCCGTGGATGGGACCGAGCTAGACGAAGACGATGAAGATGATGATGATGATGGTGGTTGGGATGATGTTGCGGAGGAGTTGGAAGAGTGGGAGGTGGAAGTGTTTGCGATGATGTCCTTATTGCTATCGTAAATGTTACTCGAGTGGTGCTCGATGTGCCTGTTGGCACCGCTACTATTCATACCATTGTTGCTAGCGACGCGGCCGCTGCTCTCGCTCTCGTCACCCGCCGGTCCAGCCGTGGGTTTTTCTAGGTGAGGTCCGCACCACCCGGATCGTGCAGTAGAATGGAGTTAAATGGAGGCGTCGTTTTTGTATGTGTGTGCGTGTGTTTGTTGTTTAACCAATTTCGTTGACGGGCAAAACGAGCGATTCGGGACGAAAAATGTGATTATCACACGTACGTGCGAACGCAGCCGCGCATATCAATTCAATTGGGCATCGCCGGAGGAAAAAATCCAAATGAAGCAGTTGAGCATTCGGGAGAGGGTCGGGAAAGTTGTTGCACGAATTGCACGGCGATGACATGCCGGGCGGTGTCGGGGAAAATCGAACACACAATCACATACATACAGAAATAAACCGAGAAAGAAAAGAAAGAAAAGGTTGGGAAAAAAGAGAAAGAAAATAGAGAAATGAGCAAAATGAACAAGCGCAAACAAAATGAATTTATAAATAAATCAACAAAACCCAATAGTATACAGAATACATATAAAGAGTCGAAATGGGAGACAACAGGAAGCGAAAAAAAAGTCAAAAACAAAACGGACCAGCATAAAAACAAATTAAAGAAACGGAAAGAGGAGCAAAAAAGTGCGCCAACAACGGCTATAAAACCTCCACGCCGACACCAACGACGCAACAATACTATTGACCGAAGCCATCCATTGTACGATTCCCACGCGTGTACTGTGCAATCGGCGGTGCGCGGAAGTGGTAATCGTCCGGTGAGGTCGGGCGAATGAAAAGCATTTAAAATTCATTAAAAACGAACGACCAGCAACAATAGCAACGCGCAGTAAAACAGCAAACAACTGAACACAGATGAATAAATAAAACCTCGTTGCAACCATCGGTATAGCTGTGCTGTGACTGTGGGATTGCGCGCTAGAAGTCCGCCGGCAACGGACAGGGTAACTTTGGACGAAAACTCCGGTGCAGGATTGTACCGTTCTACCTTTTTGTTGTGTATGATTTTGGCTTTTTTCCACGTGTCCCGTAACCGTAAATGACTTGCTTCAACTCAAAACCAACAAGTACGAGGTGAAATCTTTAACGCCTAACCAACAGCACGTCACGCGGACGGGAACGGGAGGACACACCCACCAGTTAGGGCTTTAATTCGCTATACCACCTGCGCACGGTTTCCCCACGGGGGACAATGGGAAGACGTATAAAATGTATCCCATCCCCCATAACCCTATTCCCCCCTGCACTTACCGTCCTCCACGCACATCAGGCTGTCGCTCATCAGCTTCAGCCCAGTCGGGCATGCACAGGAAATCTTCGGACTGTTGGCGTTAATTTGGGGCGCCGGTAGGCACAGATGCGAACAGTGTCCGTTCACCGCCTGACAGTGGTTAACACCGTCCGGCTGACGGTACGGGTGGTACACGTGAATCGTCATCGGGTGCTGCAGCTGTGTGTGTTTGTGGGATGGACAACGAAATTGAGTAGCAATTAGCACACCCGAGCTGATATGGGAGGGGCAGAATATGTAAATGAAGTGCGTTTGCACGGTTATTACCATGTGCATTGCTGTCACCGGTTCCACGTCTTTGCCGGTGAATTTGTTTGCCTTAAACACGGCTTCCTTGTCCCAATCCGTCCAGTACACGTAGTCCTCGAACGTGGTGATCGAGAACGGGTGGCGCAGATAGTCGGCGGAGTAGAGAATTACAGAGCGCTTCGAGCCGTCGTAGTTGCAGGACGAGATAACGTTCAGTTTTGCATCGACCTTTGGATTGTGGAAAAAAAAAATGATAATTGATAGGCGATACAATTTCGTTTTGTGCCCAAAACTTACCCAATACACACGTTTGCGCACCAAATCCAGTGTGATTCCGTTAGGCCACTTGACTTCATAGCTGACAATGACCTGTCGGTGGGTACCGTCCATACCGGCACGCTCGATACGTGGACTAGTGCCCCAATCGGTCCAATACATCCAGCTTGAATGGAAACGCTATTAATAGAAGAGGCACCAAAACAACCATCCACACTTACCCATCAATAGGATCCAGTGCAATTGCGCGCGGAATTTCCAAATCGTCCTGTATCAAGATCTTTCCCATATTCCCATCGAAGTTGGTCAGCTCGATGGTAGACTTCTTGATGTCGGTGAAGTAGATGTGATTGTAGATCCAGTCCACCGCCAGTCCGTCCGACGTGACGAGCTGATCCTTCACAACGACCGTCTTGTCGGAACCCTCATCAATCGGTGCCCTGTGCCCCGGGAGAAAAGCGTCATTAACGTTCCGTGCAGAACTGAAAGCCTCCTTTACCCGGTGCTTGTAAACTTACTTGTAAATTCGCTTCTCCGAAACATCGCTCCAGTAGATCATGCCGGTACGGAACACAAAGTCCAGCGCGGTGGCCGATTTCGTATCGTTCACGATCGACGTCATCTCGCGGTGATCGAGCGAAATCTTGCGTATGTCGTGGCGCCGGGCAAACAGCAGCGAAGCGTGTCCCTCCTTCGGCTTGCAGCGGGTGTGATCTCGCGGATCTCGCAGATAGTTTTCCATACACTCGCACTTGAACGTACCGATTTCGTTGATACAGTTCTGGGAACAGGAGCCCGGCTCTTCACACTCGTCAATGTCGACGCACGTCCGATTGTCGGCTAGCTTGAAGCTGTGCGGGAGGAAGAACACCGTTAGAAATAACGTTGAACCTACGAAATTGTGACGACCGTGCCGACATACCCCGGTTTGCAGTCGCAGTAGAAACCGGCGGGCGTGTCCACGCACAGCTGCGAGCAGCCACCGTTGCCCTCGAGACACTCGTTCTTGCCACACTTGTCCACCGGCTCGTCCTGGAACTCGGGACAGTCGGGCTTCTTGTCGCACACCTTCGCCAACGGTATGCACATTCCGCCGCCGCAATCGAACTCCGTCTTGGGGTTGCATTTCTCACTGCGAATGTTCACTGTGTGCAAGATGGAAAGGAAAAAAATCGATCAGAAGCGTATTCTAAAGAAATACACCTCCCATGTGAAGAAGTGCAGAAAATCTATTGAACAAGGCACCGGTACGCTTACCGCCACAGTTCTGCTCGTCGCTGCCGTCCGAACAATCGTTCTTCCCATTGCAGGCAAAGTGTCCGTTGATGCACGTTTTGTCCTTTTTGCACTGGAACTGATCCGACCGGCAGGTCACATTCTGACAGATCGGTGGCATTTCGTCGTCACCCCGCGGGCAATCCTTCTCGCCATCGCAGATCCACGTGCGATGGATGCAGGTGATGCGATCGTTGCATTGATACTCGAGCGGAAGACAGGTGGAGAAGGTCGTTGCCGGTGGATTAGCACAGCCCTGTAAGTTGTATAGGAAAAGGTCGATGTGTGTACGTGTGAGAGTAAGTAACGTGAATGGAACACCACACCAGCTGCACAACCGTTCAGACTACGTACCCGCTCGTCGGAACCGTCCGGGCAGTCGGGCTCGCCGTCGCAGCGCCATTTGCTGGTGATGCAATAGTTTTCCGCACAGGCGAACTGTTTCAGCGGATCGCACGTCGTGGTGGGACAGTTGTTTTCGTCCGTTTTGTCGCCACAGTCGTCATCGTGATCGCACACCCAGCGCTTCTGGATGCAGCGCCCGTTACCGCACGTAAACTCGTCCGAACGGCAGGTTTCGTCTGGAAGGTGAGGGAAACGGTTATGGAAAGTATGTTTTTAGTGCGTTTGAAGGAAAACTAGTGGAAATGCTGAAATTACGTAGAAAAGCGTAATGAAAGTGTATATCGTGCGAGTGTGTGTGTTGACAACCGTTTCGATGTTGGTGGAATGTGGCTGTATGTTGCTGCAAGTAGTTCTATGCTGAAAAAAAGTTAATCTCTATTTTAAATGCCTTTAATTGACTAGCGGCACTTATTTTTTTTTCAACAGAAAAACTGTATTTCTACAGAGTGTTCACTTTTCATCAGCGGCATATTCTTGAAATTCTATTTTCTGTACCATACTATACATACAGCTGGTAAAACCAAAAGTGGCTGGTGAGTAGCTTTTTTCCGCTAATAGTACTTTTAATTAATTTATGTCGCAAGGATTCATAGGAATCGTATCAACCAGTTTGTCATGGAGACAAAAAAAGATCGAACACACGATGTTCAGAGCTACCTGGTACAAGAACTTCTATGCTCTCAAAAAACATATATGTTTGCAGAATCGGGATGAAAAAAGAAATCCGCAACACGGAATGAAGCTAAAACCGAAGTCATCTTATTAATTGCAGCGTAAATTCCTTGAAATTGCCTTATACGCTGCAATAAGTTTAATTTTTCATCAATCGATAAGACTTTAAAAATGATCTGAGTGTAATGTGAAACAGTATGAAAAACATGGCCATTTCAGCCAATGATTGAGGGAATTCGATTAATTTACTTTCAAATGCTTTGTGGTCGATTTTGAAACATTTCATTCATTGCGGAACAATTATTAGAGTAAACATTGGGGGCTAAAATCCACCTTTCCCGACCTCAGTGACCAGATAATATAAGTTGCTGTTTCGCAATTTCGCACGGACTGCGGACTGCAACACAATACCAGTTGTGCATCGTGAACTCAATAATCACCGCCACGGGAAACTGGAAGCAATGACCATCATAACGCTTCCAGGTAGTAGCACTCCTGTCGCTTACTCTATCGCTCGGACGGAGCGAGCGAGTCCACAGGCACAGTAACCAGAGCCCGAGTGAAACTAAAAGCATAAATGGAAAATGATAACATTTTATAAAAGTTTGCTCGAAACTTTGTTTCACGTGAGCGCCGTGAGACCGTGACTGACGACGAAGCACCATTGCCCTCTCCCCGGACACCGAGTTTATCTCTCCAAAGTGTCATCTCTTCAAATTCGTGTGCGGAAGACATTACGCAGCCCTGAGATGCAGTGTATGTGTGTGTGTGAGAACACCAGCCACTAGACGAACGGTTTCTCCTATGTAAAGCTTGTTTATACATCGGAACAGGGTTTGTGTTGTAGCCTTCGTTGCCTTGGTGGAAAGTTGAGCCTGATAAGAAAATTTGTCCGTTCCTTATGGTTTTCCGAGAAAGTTGCTCGTGTAGTAATGTGCGGGGTTGCATTTTTCGTGTAAATGTGTCCTGCACACCGTATCGCCCTAGCGGTAACACACTGAAGTAGAGGTAATACTGGTGGCAATATAATAGTAGCTTTAGTAGCTTGTTGCTCACAAGGACTGGTTGTACAATAGAGTGCAGCCGAACTTTGTTACAGCTTGTAAAATGTTGTGCAGCTTCCAAAGTTGATGGTCGTATGAGGCCACCGTTACACGAACGATGCGCTCAAACTTCCCCCTTTTCTTGCCAGAGATGTCAAATGATTGACGCAATCGAATTGTTTGATAACTTTGTTAGGAGTGCAACAGTGAAGTCCCCCGGGCGGGGCTGGGAGCGGCAGTACTTTCGACAATCTTGCACAGCCCGGTAGATTGGCAGGACTTTGGCAGATTTCATACGATTTTCGCACAAATCTGTTTTTCCAGGAGCGCTGGTTCCTAGTTCGTTAGTTTCCCATCTACTATTAACTTGACAGTAAGCGATTCAATAAAATGTTTTTCTTAACGTTTTTAATACCATACGGCATCCCGGTGCGTGCAGTGCGTGAAAAAGCATTTTTCTTCCGTTTCCTTGAACACGTTTCGCATCTTGAAATTCAATTAAAAAGATGAAAACACCACAGCCGAAAGGCAGCGGTGTTCGCATTGAGCATACCAACTTTGGGGCAGTAAGTTTCATTGAAAAGGGATAAACGTACCGAGTGTGTACCCTTCTTTTGTCCATCTTTTGCATCCCGTTTGCCTTCCGCTGGAGCAGTAATATCTGTTGGATGATTTTTATTTTGCTTATTCGGTTCTTCGGCGTTTTTTCTTTTCTGTTACTCAAACACCCATACCCGAAGGTCGTGTAAAGGCACAGTGAAGTGAAAAACATGAAATTTTCGGGTTCAGAAGCAAACCAACAAGCTTTTCAGTGTTCACACTCCCGCCTGTCCTTTTACGGGGTTTTGTGGCGTGAAGTGGTTAGCTGCTCATGGAAATAGCTGAAACGCCAGCGAGGCCATGCTGCACACATGCTGCTGAGAATGAGGAATTGTCCGTACGCCTCAGCACAACTGAACAGGGGACCGAACTCCGTAGAGAGAATGCAGCAAACTTAGAAAAACATACATCTATATAAATGGATTAGAAAACTCTCACGTGCCGGGTGTACTGACCACTTTTCCGTGGTGAAAAACGCCGCTTTTTGTTTGGTGGTTGATCCCTTTGAAGCGCCTTTCCAGGCTGCTGTTTGGGGCAGATGGGGAGGGGGGGGGGGGTTGGCTGTCGAGTATCTGTAGCATGTTGAGCGGCAGGTCGAACCATACTTAGCACCACACGCTAACTCCAAATCAATTTGATCCCTTGCAAGGGGGTCAGCCCGGTAGACGGTAGAAGAAATGGTTTTGAAAGAAAAAGCACATAAACGTAGCTGCTTTTTTGAACAACAACTTGACCTGCCCTTAACCGGTTCGGAGCGCTCGAGGCTGTAGGGAATTTTGGAATTATCCAAAAACACGAGTGTGTTTGGGCAAAACGGTACAGAAAAGGGTAGGGAGGGATTACTCCTTAAAGATTGTTATGGTTTTCATATTTTCAGCAGCAGTAAAATAGAACACGTTATAACTGGAGCGATGGCAACCGGGAAAACCTTTCACTTTGAAGGAATTAGCTAAGGGTAGGCTAAGGATAAGATCATCCTGAGATGCTGGTGGAGAATGGGAGCGAAGTGGGCACACTTTGGTTAGTGAAATGTACGCGTTTAACGGATATAATAAAAATACATACACGTTTTACAATTTGAAATAACACTATTTAGAACATGTAATTTGAAGTATGTAATGACAAGGGCTCAGTAAATTTTGAAGAGAAGAGTCAATTAAGATAAATAAACGGCAGCCGAGGATTGGATGCACTTTAATGTTTATTTTACTTCGCACAGATACGATACAAAAGCGTTGAAAACAATACGTTTGAAGTGTACGTGTTTACGTGTTTGCCAATTTTTGAACATCCAATCATTAATATTGATTCATTATGATCATTCGCTAAAGATGATCTGTTTTGGGCTTTTGCATTCTTTAGGCTTTATGTTTGAAGGAAAGTGTTTTTGCAATGATAGAAAAAAATCTTCTGGCCAAAGATAAGTAAGTAAGAAATTGTAGCTTTGTTTCAATCCTAATTTCATCTCCTTCAGTTTAGGTTAAAGGTCACATGAAATGAAATTCGAATTTCACTAAACGAATGATAATTGTAATCATTTTCCAAAATCGCAAAGGTTTTTTTTTGCGGACCGTATTAAGACAGTTGATTCTTTCCTACAACTACATTTCGCCGTAGAGAAATTTTATTTCTTGTTATTCATAACAGCTTTTTATATTCACATTTAGCAGTGTTTTATGCTAAATTCCTTTTTGAACGACATATTGTATGGGTTAACTAATGTAAAAAAAAAACGCATTTCAATGAACGCATTTCGCACGAAAGGAACAGACGGTTCAAGGATGAAGTTGGAAAATTTTATTTTTCTACAAAAAGTTTATACTACTTCACTGTATAAGCTGTTAAACTTCAAAGCCAGTTTTTCAATTGGCATGCACATTAATCACTGAGTTTTGTGGGAGCTTATCCAGGCACAGAAATGTATCCCCATCACGTACCTTTCCATAAAACTTCGTACAAAAAAGCTCATTCATTTCTGCAACTCCACGGAACTACAGGAAAATCCCTCGCAAGGCCGGCTGTTGTAGGTCGGTGCGGGGATATTTTTACGATGGAGCTCTCTCCTTTTTATGATCAATCTGTCGCCCGCCGGCGCCATTGTTGCTGTTGTGCCAGCGTGTTAAATGATGTGTACCATCGCCGTCAGGCATTCGGCCAGGTTCGCGGTCGTACGGGTGTGCGTGTGTGTGTGGTGAGAGCTAAAATCTTGTAGCGATATGACGCGCCAGCATGGCGGCCAGTTTTAGAAACCCTCCCAGGAACCCCGCCAACGTGTGGCCACGCGTCGCCATAGTTTTATGATAAATGTCTAATAAAATTCCAACTGTCTCACACAGCTCACCGTATGTGTGCGCCTTTGTGTGTATGTGTGTGTGTGTGGTTCCCCTTAGTACCCTGCAACCCGGCGGTTGTGCCGACCTTGTGTCCTTTTGCCACACTGCCGCGTGGTGATGGCGTTGCGGTGCAACGAACGCAAGCATGTGTATGCGAGCGTGCGCGGGCGCGCTTTTCCTCACATTCTACAAAACATTCCGGGCCAACATGCCGGTGGAGAAGATATGCGCTTTTATGCTTCCGCCCGTGTAAGACACCGGCCGTGTGAGGAACACGCCTTCGGGGAGGACGTCCCCGATTGCACGAAAACATCTTCCAAGAAGTTCTTGCCGTACCGTACCAGCAGTGAGCAGCATTCGTCTTGGTTTAGTTTCTGGCAACGGACGTACGTGCGGGCGGACCCGGAACGGTTTACTGTAAGCAATTTATTTTTCACTCCAAAATTCCTTTTGAAGATGACAAAAAGTCCGCTGCAGAGGCGGCCTGACAGGGCTGAGCTGCCGGACATACTTATGACAGGCGAAGGCGTCGTTGGGGAGCGGGCGTTATGCAAGCGATTGCTCGTACGGAAAAGGGAACGGAGTGCTGCAATACAATAGCAGGTTGTGGGCAGGTTTGAATGAACGTCCGGCAACGACGCAGCAACGGTGTTTTAAGCAGTGTGTTAAGACTTTGTACAGCATCCTTGAACTTTTGCTGCCTACGCTCATCTCGTAAGCCAATGAAGAGGTATCCAATGAATGGCCTGATGATGATGATGATGTTGCAAGGTACAACCTTCCTTGAAAGGGCCAAATCCCGGAAATGTTTTCGTACCAGGTGTTCGGAGCCCGTTGCGCAAACATTTGCTCCCGGTGCAAGAGGCAACCAAGGTTCAAGTGAGCACGTTTATAATGGCTTACCTTCATGAGACGGGGGG
>KB671534.1:19964-123932 GCA_000349105.1 Anopheles epiroticus | reverse complement strand
GGGAGAAGGGGAGGGGGGGGGGGGGGGGGGGGTGAGGGAGTGGTGTGGAAATTGGGTGAGCTTTAAATTATGGCAACATTTTTCAAATGCCTGTTCTTTTATGGGTTGGGGGCGCGAGCTGGTTTCCGAGATCGGTTGGCAAAGTGCAGTCAAATCGTAGCAGGATGGCCAGGTGTTTCTAATCGTGATGTGCGGTCCTGCACTGGTACTAGGAAAGGGATTTGGAAAGAGGGAGGGGAAGGAAGAGGAGGGCATTTTTTACTGCACGCCCACTCCCTCTCCCAATCGGAAACCGATCGTTCAAATCGTGAACGCGTAACCCGCATTTCCACGGGTCGCATGCGGAAGTGTACGCGCGGGAGCAGGTGGTGACAGATCTTTTCCCCTTTTTTTTTGTTCGGGACGGGCTCCCATTCCGTTCAGTTTATGGCTGGCCCAAGAGGGCAGGGGGGGAGGCAATGAATTGAATTTGCCATTTTTATATGCCTCACCGGGATAATTGAGTCAGGAGTTGGTGTTAGAAACAGAGGAAGAAAGGAATTGGGTCAGTTAAAACGGAAGCTTTCTCATTGTACATTGTGAAAGCATTCGCAGCATGCTAAATAAAGTTGAAGATGGTACAAAGCTGCACTGTGTACACAGGTCGCAGGTAATTTCGAATCACTCCAATCACTCTCGTTGCTGCTTTCGTCTACATTAAATCAAAACACTCGAATCCGGAGATATCATCCTTCGCCTCCTGCTGCTGCATTCGATTCGTTCAATCTTTGTTGGAATAAATTGCATTATGTCCCTCTTTCCTTCCCCCTCCTTTTTCGACCAACCGAAGCAGAAGTGCATGCGACAGCACGGAACGGAATTGCTTCTGCTGCTGCAAAAACAAATTGCAAATGCAAATATTGAATCCATACCAGCTCCCCTGGTTGGCCCGAACGGTGGGAAACGGCAGGCGACGGGATGGTTCCAACAGTGTGTCTGTGTGTGGGGATGCTCGAAAAGGTGAGCTTGTTTGTGGCAGCGAGCTTATGCTGCACTCGCAACCGATGGATCTTGTTTGCCTTGCTTTGCTCCCTTTTGTTTTGCATTATCTCGGTGCTTATTGTGCCTGCCTTTTGAAAAGCTAATCCCTCGTACACAATGAGGTCGGACATGAATATTTTAGTCATGGAAAGGTAAACATCTGATGCAAAAACATCAGATGAGAGAGAGAGAGAGAGAAAAAAAAGCAGAAGAACGGGCAAACAAATTCATCGACTGCATAAACATCATTCATTTTCCAATGGGTGCCGGTTGGCTCGAGAGGCAGAGGATGATGCATCTGGTATGGCTGGCGTACCGGGGGGGGTTAGGGTTTGGCATCTGGTTCGTTCGTTTCCTTGCCGAATGCAGTGCCCTGTGCGCTGTCAGAAACTCCTACCCCCTTCCTCACCAAGAGTGTTTTCCCATGGTTTGGGCAGACAGAGAGCGTGTAACGACAGTGGGGCTAAAGGTAGCATAAATTTTCGTCAATAAGTTGTTTACCGATTGTAAGAGCATTCGCTTTAGCTTCATTGCTTTTGCTGGATGGTGGGCGCTGTTGGAGGTAGAGATGAAATGGGTGAAGCAAACAGGGAGAATTTTATATTGCTCCGTTCAAATCTCAAAGAAAAATTGTGTAAGAGTGAAAGTTTCAAGCGGCGAAAAGAACTTTCGCAACTGACACTCAATGGAAATCGGACTGAATGCAGCGGAGATAAATGATGAGCAAAATCAATCAGAGTGAAAGCGAGAGAGGTTTGAACGTTTGAACCAGTGGCAAAGGAATGGAAAGTTTTAATAATGTACTCCAAGAACATTATAAACTTTCGGTGCAAGATAAGCACCACTACCATCGATTGTGTTGGTATGTTTTTTATCATAAAAGCCACACTTTACTGATGAAAACAATCACAGCAACTTTGACCTATCAACCCAGCATTGGTTTCGTAGAAGATAACATTGATTCCTTTGCAGACTCTGATACTTAGCTGGTGGCATTCGAAGGCTTACGAAAGTAATGCATAATAAATGTTACTTATATAAGAGGAAAGAAACACTCTGAAGTTTCTCCAAACTAGCTGGCTGAGGGTGACAGCAACTTAACCCATTACAGAAACTTGATCTAAATGACAACCAACTTTATATCCATCCCGTGCGTTGTGCTAAGCCGGATGAGATACACATTTTTGTTTAATTCTTGAGAATTTGAGATACCTAACATAAGAATGACAGTTCTTACACAAGATATTTTTCTTTATACTTGGCTAGTAAGGTTTGGTCGCAAATTTGAGAAATATTTTTTCCTTTAAGAATGGAAAAAATGAAAAAAATATGTTTACTACCATGGTTCCTTTAACATCGCATTTCAAACAGTTCAAAGCACACTTCTAACGAAACGAAATTTCGTGTTAAAAAAACAAAAATAAAAAGAAGAAGTAGTATTGCACTCATATAACACTTTAAGAAAACTAAATTTATTATCTACAATATGCTCAACAGTTAAGTTTGGATAAAGACTGTACAGTAAAAAAGGATAAAGTCTGATCCTTCAATACTAGTATCATCTATCAAATTATCCATTTTATAAGCTACGCTTTGTAACCGACGATAAGAAAAGATTAATCTCTTTTGCTTTATCATAAAAAGAAATCTCACTTACTCTCTACCGCCAAATCGCAAATGTTGAGCATTTTCAATCGGATCTATAGACCACTCAAAGTAATTGAAAGCATCGCTTTTACAGCACGGCTCCTGGTAACGGCCACTACCATTCACACCTGCCGCTTGTGGTCCGTTCCATTCCATCCTGCTGGCCAACGATACAGCTGAATGTATATCCAAGTTATCTGCATGTTTTCGCCGATAGTACCGTGGACAATGGCGCACGGTTTGGAACGGCAGCCTTCGAATCCTCCGATTTGTGCTGCCGATTGTGCGCCAGAAAAGAGGATTAAAACGTCGCGCAATGCGGTTGGCCATGCAGCGCACATGCAAGAATGGGGGGAAACAAATGGAAGCAAAATGCAAACACGTTCGCGATTGTACCGGTCGGCAGTCGAATAGAAATGCGGCTTAAATCATTGGGCACGTGCAGCATCTTTTGACAGCATCACAACACTTTTAAAATAAAGCTTCCAATAATAAACGCCCGAACATCGATGGCGAGTGTGTGATTTTTCCCTTTTTCCACAGTCTTTTCTGCACAGTGTGTTGGACAACAACCTGACACAACGACGAGTTGGTGTGAGAGAGTGAGTGTAAATTTCGACAGCAACATCGCGCTGTGCTTTGTGCATCGACGCCATTTACTCCATCGGATCAGAGCGGGTCGACAAACGTTGTAGCACAGGTTGGGCACCGACCATACAAGTGCGTTGCACACTACAGCATGCAGGAAATGGAAAGCGCGGAGAGTTGAAAACACCACTTTCGCTAAAGGATGTGGGCAAATAGATGTGTTTTGAAATGTAGTGCTGTGTAGATTTGTTTATTGCGCTCGTTTTTTGCAGCTATCTGTTTGTGCGCTGCATTCGTGCAGTAACGAGATCCTTTTATAAATGAATAATCTATTGATAAAAAAAGAGAAACGAAAGTGAATCGTTGCTTTTGAGAGTGCTTCGACGGTGCTGTAGAAATGTTTAGCGTAACGATCAATCCATCTCTGCTTCGCTCGACAGGTAGCAACAGACATACAGCCAAGCCACAAGCAACCTTCTTCCAGCTCAGTTCATTTACCGCTGTCGACACAAAGGAATTCATTTGAAGCCATTGAAAACATTCACTGAAACGAAGCAATTTCTTCGTATTATCAGTCATTTCCAACTCGATTAGTTTGCTTAATTCGATTTCGATGAACTGAATACGGGCGTTCGGTTTCTTTCATATTTTTGACCGATGCCAAGTATGGACGTGCGCTCTTCCACTCGCCCAACGCAGCGGCGGTTCTAACGGGGCTTGTTATTGAATTTCACCGAACTTATCTTTACGGAATTTCATATCATGGCAATGGGCAGCAGTTTTTGCTATTTTTATCCTAGTTGGACCATTTCCCATTGACACGGAAACCTTCGGAAGCTCAAAAACTGACAAGGAGCATATCACCCTGCAGGAAGATGATTGCTTTTTTATAGGTTTTTTTCTTTGTTCAATATAGCTCAATTCCATGTCCAAGTAACGCCCCCAATTCCCCTCTACAAAACCCGCGCCGCAAGTACATGAGCAACGGGGGGAATGTGAAGCCTGAACATCCACTGAAAACCCGTACAATTCTTCCCGTGTCTGTAGGCGGTAGTTGCACAGAGAGAGAAAGAGAGAAAAAAAACACAACCTGCAAACCCTTCATTGAGACGTACATAACCTTCGCTCTATTGAGACTTCTTACCGGTTTGGGCTGGATGTAATCAGGGAGCGCAAAGCGTACAGTGCACTGGAAGAATATTTCACTCGCCGTGTGAAAGAGGAAAGCAATCGTTTTGAAGCGGCCACCATCCGCGCAACAAACACGACGCAGCAAGACGGTTGATGGACCAATTTGTGGTCCGTTTAATCTTCTTTTCTGCTCGGACGCCCATTGCGAGTTGGGTTGAATGGTGCCGGCCAGACGTTCGCAAACTGACCACCAACGAGGCACTGTGGACGCTATTTTTCATCGGTTCGCTTTTTATCGCCGCAACCAGAGCGCCCATAAACATCGTCTCTCCGAATGGTGGAGTTCTTTTCTATGGTTAATATTGGAAGCTGTTTACAAAAAAAAAAAATCAAGCAATAGACAGGAAACTAGTTTCCAGGCACAGAGTCTAGATTGACAAAAGAGAATCCCAATTTTTTTTTTGGATAAGTTCACAACACCGACTTACCTGTCCCTGTCCAGTGCATCGTACGGTTTTCTATCGCATCGGGCTGTGCCTTTTGTGTTGCTAAGAATCAATGCAGCGAGAAAAGATCGCTTTAAGAGCGGCTGTACCCGTCCGCAAACCGGATTCCCGTTCCGAATGGCTGATGGCTGATAGACGGCAGCAACAAAGGCCACAAAACGAACGTTAAAAACGTAAACGAAGTGGACGAGCTGGATTGTGCAATCGTAAGTAATCGAGTTTGTCATTGAACGAATTGAATTGAAACCCTTATAAACCAATTCAACAACCAAGCAGGTTCGTTCGCCCCTTTCGGGCGGCAAAACGGCGGACGGACGAGCGATGGAGACGCCTGGTACTTTTAAGTGCGGCGGGTGTTTGAGCACGCCTTCGAGCGCTGGGTTTGATTTAATTCCAAGCAAAACACTAGCCAGCAGCAGTGCATCACATGTCGGGCAGTGATTATTCATACGCCACATTAATCCCACAGCACAAATAGCATCAGCAGCTTGAAGCCAATAATGCAACTCGCTGACTTTCCATTGAAACTAAAACAAAGCACGCTTTTCTGTGCCGCTAATCAGGTCGCAGCTCCGTCTTGAATTGGCGGCATAATCCTTTAACAAGCAGAAGTCTTTAGGGTTGTAGTTTTTTGTTCCCCTGAGACACAGACATACACCTAAGCTGGAAGGATACATCAACGGAAACGTGAAGCACACTCTCGACGCGTCGTTTTTGCGGCAGTGGAGGATTTAATTGTTTCCAGCGGAAGAAAATTAACTTTCATCCCGAGCGGAGCAGACAGGGACAGGGGTATGGCAAATGGGGAGTTAGCCAGGCGGAACGAACAGTCACCGGAGGGCACACGGGGCGCGTGCTTCGGTCGCTTTACAGGGACGCGACGGCCGTAAAGCACCGTGAAAGCAGTGGATATAAAGCAAGTTCCTCTTGCTTGTGTAAAGAAAAACGGGCGGGCATAAACTTGAAGCTTGTGCTTGGGAGCAAAAAAAAGGGGGACTGAGAGGGAGAAAGACGTTACGGTACAAAAGAGTAAGAGCGAGAAACCAGCGAGCCACTGAAAATATGCACTTATGTGTAATTATCGTAACAAATTATTAATTCAATTTTCCACTTCATCACAACCGACGGTGGCCGCCCACGGTGCGGCACCATCCCGTTCGGAGAAGTTCGTTTACTTTGGATGGCCGCAGCCCGTGGGGAGCCCTACGTTAAGCTGCACACAGCTTATAGCGCCTCGAAGCGCGAAAGCCATCTCTCATCGGTACGAAGCGACCGAGCGTCTGTTGGCGGTTCGTTCGGTGGGGGCCGGGTAAATTATATTTCATTTTCACCGATGCATGAAGAGCGCGTGGATTAGATAATTAACTTTCACTGCCCTGCCGTCACAAAACAGGGCGCGCCGCCACGCTACCACCCGCGCCCCCCGCGTCAAGATTGGCGTTAAGAATGGGCAAATTTGTTTAAAACATAAAAATTAAACACACTGCAGGTGTCGCTTTAGGTTGCCGCTTACGTCGATACACGCTGTTCATGTTTAATTCCCTTAAACTGGGGGAGTTTCGATGCATTTTACACTTCCGAGCGGGGAGTAAACAGTGCCCACAAGTGTGAGACTGTTTAATCTGGGAGGCGAGCAGTCAAGGGCATAAGTGGATGTAATTGAATTTTTACATGCAAACGCTCAGGACACTCAAGTGGCGAGTCGTTACATTTTCTTCTATTTGTCTGTTATTTTCCCTCCGTAATTTCAGTCTGTTCTGTCCGTCCAGTGGTGTTCTGTAAACCATTTCTAAACTAATATGCACAAAACGGCAAAACGGTTCGGGCAATCAGCAAAACTCGTCCCCCGTCGCAAAACCGGGCCGGCAACGTGTGGGGCTGGCAAAAACCATTACTGGACCCTCCCTTTGAACGCTTGGCACGCAGCAGAACATAAGGGTACGGCACAGCACACTGGATCAGAGCGTCCGGAATCGAATTCCGGATCATAATGTTGAACCATAAATACAATAAAAATTAATAGGCAATAGGTTGGGTTTGCCGAACACGTGCACTGCGAGCCGGCATTTTGTGTTTCGTGCATGTATGTATACCCCGCCTTTGATACGATTGTTGCGAATGTTCCGTCCCGGCCCGAACTGGCAGCTGCTTTTGCGAGTTGTCTGTGGCCGCAGGTGAAGAAAACGGTTAGGATGGCCACCTCCCTCCCCCCCCCTCCGGCTAAAGGGAGCTCACGTATGTCGCTTTACCCAAGATTCCCCATTAACAGTGGTGCACTGCCAGTGTGCCAATCTTCCTTCAACAGCTTACGACATACTGAAGCAGGACACTAACGCGATACGATCGATAGCGGGAAGTCGGTTCCCTTCCAAACCGAACGGAAGACACATCAGAAAACGTCAGAGAAAATGGTTCTGTATGGAGCAAGCGGTCTCCTGCTCCTGTGCGTCCACTTCGTCTGATAAAAGATAAGCAAAGCCCACCGAACAAAGGACGACGGGTGAAAAGTTTGCCCCAGCCCGGCAAGAGCTTTGAAAGTTCTAATTTGATTTTGCGCGTTCTCTGCGTACCCAAGCACCGCTCGCAGCTGAGGTCCCGGTCTGGACTTGGACCGTTTCGACATCTACATCCGCCGGGACGGGAGAACCCCAACACGTTCGCATCAAGACATTTGCGAATGGCTCAGGCTATGGCACACAACAGGCCCATAAATGGAAGCGTCCCACCCTGACCGGAGTGAAACGTGCGCCGGTATCGCCCGGTACGCATTAATCGGAAAGTTTCCAGCAACACACACACACACATACGCCCACAGGAGAGTCCGGTTTTGACTTTAATTGATGATTTTCCATTATGGCTGGTAATCTCCTTCATTCGCTCGGTGAACGGTGTTGTTGCCGAACCCATCCCATCTCGGTTCCTTCCCGTGCTGTTTACGGGTGTGGGCGAGTCAAAAATGGTTTTCCGTGTCGTGGTGGTTCGTGATCGTGATTTGATTATTGAAACTTTCCACTCCCTTCCTCCCCGCTTGGGAGGCTGCCGGTGTTAGTTTAACCCCGCCACAAGAGCGACACGTGACATCGGCGGATCTGCAGTATGGGTCGAGCGACAAGCAATTAACTAAAATGTTCACACGAAACAAACCATGTGCGAGAGGGGAGGAGGGGGGGGGGGGTAGGGGGCTTTTCCCCCTTTTCCGGTGGTCACCGGTGATGCACTGTACCACTGCCTCTAATGGATTAACAAGTGCTACCGGTGGCCGCTGCTAGAAGCGCTTCAGGGGGAAGGAAAATTGGGATAGATGGAAGCTCAAAGGCTAAATATGGAGCATGATAATGCAATCGATGCGCTTCGATGCTCTGGTAGCCCCAGGACAGCAAAGCTCTAGCATCGCGTGCTAATATACCGTCCACACACGGGAACACAAACACACGTGAGACGGGGGCGCCGCAACAAATAGGGTTCGACCGAACTTGCATTATCGTAAAATAAGGTTAATCTTGACGGATTTTGGCATTTTGCATGCTGTGGCTTTTGTGGCATTGTACCCGTGCCCTAATCGCTGCCCGGGAATTAGCCATTGTTGTTCAGTGTTTCGGCATCGCTAAACAAAAGGCTATTTTGTGTGGACAATGTGCCCTGCTGACACTGGAAGGAGCCCAAGCACCGAGTGCCGGTGGCAAGTGGTTTGGTGGAAATTAATTTTCATCCGCTTGGGAAAGCCGTTTCTAGCCGTTCTAGTAGCCATTAGTTTTGCTTGTTATTCTCGGCGCTTTCTCATGCTCTACGTTCACCGCTTTGAAGGATGGTGTTGTATCCCTTTTTTTCTCCCCCGAAACGGCCTGACGGACCTAGCAAACGCGCTACGAAGGCTTTCTCGTGGATTCTCTGGCTGAGTGAGCGATAAATCTAGGGGCCCAAAAACACACACTGCGCGTCTTGAGTGCCTTACAGCTGCTTGCCCCCGCTTTAAGCCCACCGCAGAACCGCCAGCCCACAATCTAAAAGTCATCATAAATTGTTTCAATTCAACCCGGAATTTATGGAGATTTCTTATGGCCACAGACACACGGAGCATACCGGGCGCGGAGGCGGTATTCATGAAGATTTACTTGCTGGGCTGCTGCGGTTCACCTGCGGTGGTTAGGTTCGGCTGGAGCCTCGGCAAACGCGGCAAAGATAAAGGCCCAGGACCACTTGTTTGCCCGTCCACAGGCCGCGTTCGGACGGGCAGACTGGCAGGCCTTTGATTGGTTGAGCGGTGGGCGGGAAAAAGGGAGCGTTTTTTTCTTGCACGGCAAACACAGACCGTTTCAAAAACCTGGAATGTTTCCCCTTAAGCGGGAAAGCGTGTTGGGGCCGGAATTGTGCGAAGGGAAATGAGATCCCATAAATCACCGCGTTCGAACCATTTTTCATACCTGGTGCCAGCACCATTACCACCGGGCGCATGGCCACGGTGCTCTCTAAATCTGTTTCTGAAAGCTAAATTAGCATGTTTTGTGAGCTTAAAATTTTGCCTGGAAGAACATTTACGGGGTACGGTGGCCCTCGCCTTTGGCGCGTGGTAGGGCTGCAAAACCGAAGCAAGTCAATTAGACGGCACCGGCACAAGGGGGAGAGAAAAACAGGGAAAACCGAGCGGAAACGAAAATGCTTACCGATACTGTCCGATTGAATCTTTCGGGCAAACGGATTTCTTGCCACATTCTTGGCCGAAAGAAGATTGATGGGACCGAAAGAAAGCAATGGCCTGCGCCGATCTGTCCCCCGTTTGTGATACCGGCTTTCGTGGGTTCGACGTATCGATGCACGGTTGCGGCGAGGAATTGACAAACGGGAGCGTTTCACTTGCTAGGGGCAGGCTTTCTATCTTGCCAGCCAAGTCAAGTCTGCCGCGAGAAGAAGCGCTCGGCGTCTTGACCTCAGGTGGCACCGGAAGCGAAGCGCAATATCGATGATTGATGATCGGAATTGCAGGGGTGGCAGGGGGGGCGAAACTGAACGAAACCGGCCGGAGGTGGTTTACTTTTCGCAATCGCTCTGGCTTTGCGCGAAGATTTGCTCTGTTGGCGCGCCATTGTTGTAAGCTAAATGAAGCCTGTGAAATGTTATAAATCAGCTTGATACGCTCTATTTGTCAGCGGTGAGTCGCGAAATGGTGCGCACCGGTACCAGCCTGCTGCAGACAGGTACCACCCACCGATTCTTCTTCACAAACGCCACGCTCCCCCGGCACACCTGCCTGCCCGGTGGGTGAGATAAAATATTAAATCATTTGTTTCGCACGCTCACGAAGACGGCCGTTCGACACACAGACACACCGTTGTGCGGGGCGTGTTGTTGGTTCTGGATGTAATGATAATCTTGCTTAATGAGTTTTATTATTTGCACCGTTGATAGCGCTAGCATTGGGATGTGGGATGAAAGCGACAGCTTAGGCCGTGTTAATGCCGCGTGCCGCGTGCTGTTGGAAATATTGTCATTTATTTGCTACGAAATCATTTCATCTCGCACATCAAGAAAGATCCATCATGCCGCATTAACAGCGCTTCAGCGGGGAAATTAATTCTTTACATTGCTGCGTGCATGTTCTAGGTGAGCTGCTGGGGCAATTTTCTACCATCGGCATGAGTGCGAGGGCAAGCAATTAGAAAACTTGTGGAATCAGAACAAGTTTGCCCCTTTGCTGTAGCTTGCCGGTTCGGTATCGCTAGCCATTGTTAGAAACTTTCGCTGCCCTCACAGCAACCTGCAAGGAAATTAGAAAACTTGCCAAGATTACAGGCACACAATTTGCTTATTATCTAGCATGTTTCACTTTGATCTTGCAGTGCTTAAAAACTGCGAAACAAGCAGCACGGGGAAAAGCGAACTCGTATTAAACTTTGGAGCTTCTGCCAGACTTTGATCACGGCGTGGGTCAAGTACAAGTTTCCGTTCCCGGACCAGCATCATGTTGCTTTTGCTTTTTAAAGTAGCCACAGTGAGAGCTTGTCTCAGCATTTTTTTTGGGTAGGATTAGAACCCAACATTCGACCGTGGCGTAGAGGCGTCCATTTGCCTCAATATGTATTCCACCAAGGAAGCCAACAAGTTGGAACGCTGTGAAGGTGAGCAGAGCACGAATCTACTCCCACCTGACAAGCAAACCGACGGAGAGTGTCAAACACAATTTGAATTTTACAACTACACTTTTAACACTCATCACAGAGCAAGACAGCACTGGATGCTGTCACAGCAAAACACAACAAAAAACCCATCCCTTAGACAGGGAGCAGTAGCTGTAGCGACGCCACCATTCAATGCCGCAAATTCCTTCAAATTTAGCCAGCCAGGTCCGGTGCGGACACCGGAAACAAGATGAGTAATTCAAAAGTTAAATAGATGACGCACCAGTAACGTAGCGTGTCGAGGCGTGGCACAGGCTCGTACGAAACGATCACAGTGCCGGCTGGCAAAACTTTTAATTTGATGCCAAACTTTGTCCTTATTTTTGGCAAATGTCGGGTCCTGCAAATATCAAGCAACGAAAACCTCACCAGCCTCCCGTTCGTACGATGGATGCAGATGGTCGCATAGGATGAACGTAATTGGAGGGACACAAAAAAAAAATAACGCAGCACACACACACGCGAACGTGTCGATGCAAATGAAAAGTGTTCCACTCGTGATGGTTCGGCGGCCGGCGGAATTTACGCTCCGCAACGGTTTCCGATCGATCTCCGAGTGATTGGAGTTCGATTTTCCGTACGGACTGCGCTTAAATTCGTCTTTCGGCCGTACCACCGGCCAAATGGTAAAGTTTCACCAATTCTGCTCGGTACCTTAGCCGTCCCTATAGGTCAAACGATCAAACGAGCGAAAGAGACCGTTTGGAAAATGCATTTGACGGCTACTGGCTGTTTGCAGTCGGCCCACTGCCTTTTTCGGTTGACCGGTGGGTCTCCCTCCGTTGCATGGTGACGGGACGCTCCCAAGGACTCAATTGACCGCTCTCGAGCGCTTTGATGAAGTTAGTCCTACATTTAATTTTGCTCGGATCATCATCATGTTGCCCCCCCCCCCCGGTGTCCGGTGCGAGGTGTTTCGCCGGGGCGGTAAAGTTTGCCCGTTTCCATGAAGTTACCTGGTCATAGTTTGGCATGCATGGAACGATGCCTTCGGTTAGCCTCCGCACCAATGGAAAGAGCTATCGCTGCTGCTGCTGCTGCTATTCGGTGTGTTCGACATCCTCTCTATGCCCATGCGGTACGGCAAGCTGGCAAGTTGAGTAATCTTGTTTGCTCATTACATTCTCGACACGAGACCGCACACACACACACACGCATGCATAGTTCATCATTATTCTTACCGGATCACCGGTCGAACCTGGGTTGTTCCGGTGAACCCGAAACACCCGAAAGAGATGCAGGGAACGAGCGAAGGCATGGTATCCAAGCAATGGTAGCTAAACTGGATCTTACACCATTTTTGCCCAACGCTGTAGAAGCGTTGTCGGGGACGATTATCTGCATACGGGGGCAGCACCAAGGTACACAAACTCGAACGCACACTCACACACACACACACACTTGGGTACAAGAAAACTTTGAACGACTGACAAACGTGTGGCAGGTTATAACCCTAGCGCTAACCGTTCCTCAGAGAACGCAGCAACGGGCAGCTTGGGGGTGTTTATGTGGGAATAATTTTGACGGATTGTGGCAGGTTTGGTGTGCGGAGTGATTGAGATTCCTTCGCAGGGCAACGGGACACGTACCTTCACGGCATAATTTACCATTCCAAACACGTACCTTCCAGGTAGCACTGGTAAAGCAGACCGGCTTGGTACGGGTATTGCCCAAAAAGTATTTGATCCGAGCGCATGTGGTAATGAGTTGTGCTTTGCTGGCAGGATTCGACCCCGCAGGTGTAAGCACCTTTCCGGTTTGCTCTGTTGCGGTGTTAGGAAACGCCCGAACGAAGGATCGGAAATGGATGTTTGGATGGATCGTGGGAAAAATCGTGCGCGAAAAAGTTTTCAAAAAGATTTCCAATACGCCTTTGCCGAGATTAAAAAAGCTCCTCTTCATTGAGTTTATTTTCACGCCCTGACCGAGCTTAGCGCACACGCTTTCTGCTGCCAAATGCGCCGCGACACGGGCCAAGAAACATTCAGCCTGTATGCTTTTCACTTCGCAATTGTCGCTACGGTTCAGCAAGCATATTTATGTTCTGTTCAGAGCTAATCAACCTAAAAAGCCGCACAAGATGGAGGGTTAAAACAGAGGAAAACGAAGAAAGGGCCAGGAATGGTAAGGCGCCGGTTTCCTGGTAGACGAGTGCACCTACAGAAGGAACAGCAGATGAACATGGGTTCAATTAGGTAAATGAAAAATCACTCATGAGATTTGGCTCGATTGCAAAGCGGATAAGACGCTCTCAGCAACAGGTGTGCGACGGGTGAGCACAGTGTAAAGGAGATGCCTTATTTAGAAGCGGGAGGAATCTACCATTCCAAGTCCTGCAAGGGCCTGAAAAATCGCTCCACGTGTTACACGCTGAACCAATGGACAGGTTTTCCCAGTGGATGAAAATCAACGAAACGCTAGCTTCACCGAATGACCGCTGTTCAAACCGGGAGTTCTGTATGGAATAGGTAGGACCACTGGAAGGTTTTGTGACCCATGCTGAGACGATAAGATTGATGTGGGTTGCCGGTGCGCCTCTGGCCGAGATTATGCACGAGCTCTTTGCCACGCTCTGAAGTTGATTGAGGTTCAAGGTTATCCGCGGTTCAGTGCAATAGCTTCCTCCGTAAGCCAACACGTTTGGTGTGTAGTTTAGTGCACGTGAGCACATGATATAAAGGCACAATGATTTGAAATCCTATCTTCTAGAGTTGCAAGTCATACTACAGTTGATGGTCGACAACATCCTTGCTGAGACGCAAACAAACCAACTGGTACAAGAGTTAGAGCTACACTTTTGAACCCTGTTTATGCATGAGTTAGTAGAACCTAGAACCTTTGCTTATATCTGATTTTGTACTGATACACCTTGCGAGAAACAAAATCATTCTTTAAAATCTAACTTTTATTGTTACTGATACTTTTTAGGTTACTGTTTTATTGTATATACTGATGCTCCTTACCGATACTGATTCTCATGTCAATTAAACCAAGCTAGACGCAGGGTTGTAAAGGTTCTATACGTTTGGGTACAGTAATTAAAAAACGAACCATTTTTTATCGATTATTTAGAGATCTCTATGAGGCGATATTCCCATGTTAATTAAATATATAATATATTGAAGTGAAGTTTGTTCAGTAAAAATGATATATTGATTAGAATCGTGTAGTAGCGATCGTAGAAAATTAGTCAACTCAATTGTACTAATTAAATCCCAGCGGTTGAACGAAAGTTTACAGAACAATTAATAAACAATTAGTTTCACACTAGCAAAAAAAATAAACCTTCACTATCTTTGATTCAGTAAAAATGTCACAAAACATGTGATGACGTTGGTCAACAGAGTAAAAGCTACTAGAGCATTCGAAAACGTGCCTTCAGATACTGGAACTTATCACTTTAAAGATATATAATTAGTAAGTAAGGCATCAGGCAAGCCACAAGGGAAGGGGAGAATTCTAAACACTCAAGTTTAACAAGGAGTATATGATGATTCCAACGATCAAACGATTCGTGCTACATTCATACGAAAACTGATTACCGAATCAATAGATTCTACAAATTCTTCTATGATCATGGCTTACAATAGAGAGTCTATAACGAGTCAGTAGTATTTGATGATACATTCCGATGCAAACCTTTTGGAACTGACCTAGCAGCAGCATAGATATCTACAGAATGATTTGCTCAGAGCAATGAAATAAGCTAAGAGCAGGATCATTGAATGAAATGCATCATGATTTGCTTTACGATTTCTTCGAAAAGGGTAAACATCATTAGCAAAGAAAATGAAAGAACACGTTTACAGGCGATGTGTACGGGTTTCACGAGCGTTTGTATAGAAATGCTCAAACTACTACGAAAAAAAAAAATGGTAAATGGTGTGCTTTATCAAATCGTACTGATTGGTAGTGTTTTTTTGCTTTCCTTCAAGGAACTATGAAATGAAATAAAACTGCTCAAAGCGTATGTTCTAGCAAGCAAAACGGCGACAAAGGAAGCACATGTATGACCTGCTTTGCAATTCACTACGTTTAATCTTATTTCCTGAACCGGACTGCCACACAAACCATACCATGAGTCGGCAGCACTTGTGGTTCTCGTTTGACCGAAAAAGCACTAAAAAATATTGGACACCACAATCTTGGTGCTTCTTCTGGCAGCCAAAAGCATTAATAACTACGATAGAAGCGGTTTCAAATGTGCAAAATATGAAACAAAAAACAAGTCTCTTTCTAGTCTGAGTTGAAATAAAAAAGGTCCTAAAGGAATGTCAAGTTTAAATTTTTTTTCTTCGTGAACACGGAAAACGAGAACCTCGGTGGATGTGCATCATCGTACACACACAGACGGCGAGGAGCGTTGGCTGCACAAGAGCACAAACCGTGCACAGCTGTCCTGGCCGGCACACACGGCCATTCATTCACTTGCCATCTTGGAGAAATGCCTTCGGGGTCGGCTTACCGATCGCCAGCTGGTGAACTGGTGAATCAAGCTACCTGACCCGACGCGAACCCTGCCGCAGCACCGGCCTGGCGACACCGGCAGCGTGTGTGATATGAATGATATATTAATACGGCGCCCCAACCGTATGCTGATACCACTGGCTCAAGACAGAGCGACAGTGGGCTCTAGTGATTCGATGGTGCCATCTGGTGGGTGCTTTTCACCGGCAGCAGCGAAGGTGTGACACTGTGGGACTGAAAATTGCACAACCCAATATTCGTTCAGCTTTCATATTCTGCATTCAGCTTCATCACTTCTCCATCGCTATCGGGCGCCCCGGGCGATGCTGCTGCGCACGAAGGTTTCAGCTTTCCGGGCACCATGTTTCTGTGCTGTTCGCGCCCGGAATACGAAATATTGTCTTTTGGGAGAGGGGGCAGGGTTGAGTGGCTCTGTGCAGCATTTTCCGGAAACACTATCTGAAATGTTGAATTCGAGTCAGTAGAGATGCTACAGCACCAGCGGTCTGGTGTACGGAACTGCTGCCCGTCTCGCCCTAGGTGTGAGCCTGGGTGTGGTGTGCATACATTTTTCATAACGCCGTTTCTTTTGGCTCGAGCCTGGGACTCTTCCACCTCGGTACAACGGCAGACTGGGAAGGATTTCGGTCCGATGTGTGGAGACTTTGTGCGCGGTCAGCCGGGCGCTGGGCATGGGAAAACAATTTGCGCCGTTTATAGGACTGTTATATCATCTTCTCGAACTCGCTGCGCCCTCCCTTTCTTTCGACGGCGACGGCTCGTGGCGGCATGATGCTTCGTGCTGGGTAGTGGGCCGCACTACCGTGATGTGAGAAGAATTGTTTTTGAACGTTTCACCTGTCAGGTGACTTCAACAAATCAACCGAGCTCACAGGGCGACATTCGCAGATGGCAGTGTGCAGATCGTTCCGTTGCTCGGTGCCGGTTTTCGGTGATACCGTGATACCTAACACCGCGCTCGGTTCGTCTGGATGACTCAAGCCGAGAAGCGAGATAGCATTTTTATGGGGTCATTAATATGAAAATTTTAAAATTTATGACTTTTCATTACTTTTATGGCCGGAAAGCAATTCCACCAGGGGCCGTGCCGCGCGGAATGAATGGGTGGAGAGGGCACTGATGGTTGGGGCACGCCATGCAAAGCGTCCTGACAGTTACGCTTTTCTCAAGCCGGCGGCTTCATCTTACGCCTAAGCCACAGCTGATTCGCTCACGGTAAGTCGAGCCCGCTGCCACTTTTGATGGCAAAAGATTACGGCCCTCATTTTCATGGCCGGGCTTTCTCCAGTGCCGCTAACGATGGGTGTCCCGCTGGAACACTTTATCGCGAGTGTCGTACTGATGGTTCGTTAGCTTTTTTTAGCCCGAGCCCGAGTACTGATGGTTCGTTAGCTTTTTTTTTGCCATCTCTCCTCCCACCCGGTGGCTTGATAAAGGGAAGCCAGGCGACAAAAAAAAGGTAAAAACTGCAGTAAGACAAAGCGACACCGGCTATCTGGATGGGAGCACGTCCTTAATTTTTCAAGAAGGCGCGACACCGCGAATTCCTCGGCGAGCCGTCGGTCAGTTCCATAAATCATGCTCAGCTTCCCGTGGCGGGTGCAAGTTAATTAGCATGACAAAGGATTTATGCCCTCTCGCAAACGAATTGGACGTGACGTGTTGGGGCTGGTCAGGCGCGGGGAGGAAAAATGTTAAACTCAATCAACGCGTCACAAAAAAAGCAACCTCGAAACGGTTAAAGGCGTATCATCCTTCCTGGATGATAAGGATTTCGCGTCACAAATTGAATCAGCCATTTTGTGTTGGCTGTTAACCGAGGAATTTATTTATTTACGGGTTTTATCTTATAATCTGAAATTGTTTTAAATTGTGCTTTGATTTCTTTATTGTTTGATCTTTACTGCGTTAGTGTAGGTAGAAAACAATATTTGCTTCATTCTTTTTACTACACACACCACGTAACGTAGAGAAGGTTACATCAGAAAAGAACTTTTTTTTTGTATAAATGATGCTATACTGCTTCAAATTAAAACAAGCCTATTTTACTTACTTTTTTCTATACACAATACACAGAAATTCTTTAATTATTATTGACCTTTGTTGATCTGTTGCTGTCAAAGAAAGGAAAATCATACTTTAGGCTGAGATACACCGGCCTGGCATGTTACACGGTTGAACTAGCCACTGCCAGGGAGCGTTATTTTAATGTCAGGGTTTGGTGAAGCATTATCACTTGTATAAAATCTCAATCTAAACTGGTGCCTTCTCAATCTAAACTGGTGCGTAAACTGCTAACAAGAATTTTCTTTTAGATCTAACATTAACCCAAAGTTCTGCTTTTGAAACGGTTTAAAGCAGTCTATGCTGGAGACATTTTTTTCATGTTTCGTTAGTGGTGATAGCAACATCAACCTTTTATTAGCAACAACCACCGTTGGCCACGGTCCTGCCAATGCCCGCAATGTGCTGTGATTTTTGATGAACTTGTGGCAAAACATTCAGTAGGATGCATCCGTAGACATTCCGATTGGAATTCGAACTATGTCTAAACTTGAAGAGCCTTACCCTACAAATGGCACAGACTGCCCGTTTCCAATCAAGCTTCGTTGCGCTTCGTTCTCTCTACACATTCGAGATATTTGTACACGGCTAACACCGTTACCTTGATTAATGAAGCCGTTACGGTCCTTGGACATTTCGCATTCGCCGGCACTATGTGCACTGGGTGCTAGGCAAATCAACAACAACTGGGGAAAAAAAAACACCCACCGAGTGTTTCGGCGTGATTAATTTGCTGCCCCAAAACCTCATCGATAGCATCGACGGGCGTTTCCCGGCCGTGTCTCCTTTCCGAGCGACAATTTCGGTAATGAGCTTGGCTAACGAGTCTTCCCGCCAGCCTAACCCTACCGACAAGAGCCAGAAAGGGGCCCACTTTCGGAAGGTCCGCAGGCAAGTGAGATGTCAAAGGCCCTGTCGGCCCTCGCACCGAGCTTTATCAACCGGCAGACGTTCGGCTCACAATTGCTGGCAATCAAACGGCCTAACCGTGCGGTGAAATGGACAGCCGCACCGAATCAAGGATGCGGCAGGTGTTGTTTTCGATGTCAAATCGACTAATACGCGTGCGAGACGCCGGAAGACTGTACTGGTACCGTGAAGCCGATTGGTAAATGAGATGTTTAGTTTCCAATCACGTACGCGCTCTGGTGGTCCTTTCCGTCCCTTTTTTTTGAGGGGGGGGGGGGTGTTCGTGCCGTTGGTTATACACGCCACTGATCGAGGCTTGATCGTATCCAGTAGCCGTATCGAACAGTGATGGAAGGATGGGGTCATAGTTCGAGGAACGGGAGGATAGGATGGGTTGGCATGATTGAAGGAGTTGGTACAACTCGTGGCAGGCCCAGCGGCCCGGGAAGAACTTCTGCTGTTAAATTAAATTATCTTTCTCGTCAGGGCAAATATTGATTTCATGCGCGCGCCTTCCAACCACCACACTATGATAAATCGTGAACAAAGGAATATCGAGCAGCTTTTCAAAAGCATCTGCCGTGGGAGCCAATCGGGTCAGGCAGGACTCACGCTGGTACTACAGCGTGATTGATTGAGGGCCGAATAAAATTAACTCACTTTTTAATTGATTCACGGGATGTTGGCTCTAGGCAAAAAAAAACAACCAAATAAAAACAAAAACACCGAAACATGAGGGGACGTGTGAAACGAATGAGAAACGGGAGTGCAACAGCAACATGCCATCCCACAGTCGCGTGAACTTACATCATCAGATACAAAATTTGCGAAATTTTTTCTACCGCTGTTGCACGCCTAGTGTTAGTGGTGGTGTGATGTTTTGTGCGCAAAGATAATGTACGGGGTTGAGCGAATGAGCTGGGAAAAAATATATAAGGGAAGGGATTGTACTCACTGCAGGACATCTCGTCGGACCCATCGGCACAGTCCCGGTTCTGGTCGCACATCCAGCCCAGCGGGATGCAGTTGCCGGTTCCGCTGCGGCACGTAAATTCCTCCGACGAGCACACTTTGCTCTCTGTTGCGGTTGCGGTTTGTTCCCGGGTGAACAGTATCGGCCAGCGTCAGTCAAGGTACCGGTCGGTTGGCGGGCATTGACGAGGTTGTACCGGAGACCGGACGCATGAAGATTCGGTGTGTGTGGGTAGTATGTATGTGTTATATGAAAAATGAAACACCCAATTAGTATTTTATTTCATGATACCCCATTAATGTAATTATGCGCATGGATCGTGATTCAAACGTGAACAGATGGTAAGGAAAGCTTAAAAATGGTTAGTGGCCCAAGGGACGCGCCGCAGGAAGCAGGTGAGGCAATAAAGAAAAATCGGTATAAATTTTATTTTGTGCAAGTTAATTGGATGT
The DNA here is from genome assembly GCA_000349105.1 of Anopheles epiroticus. Classification (NCBI taxonomy): domain Eukaryota; kingdom Metazoa; phylum Arthropoda; class Insecta; order Diptera; family Culicidae; genus Anopheles; species Anopheles epiroticus. The sequence goes on along the minus strand of KB671534.1, from coordinate 103,981 downwards.
GGGAGCAATATAAGAACGCTGTATTGGGCTTTGGGATTATTTAAATTAGTGTGTAAAGTGCATGGTTTTTTTTACAGTTTATGGTGAAACTTTAAACAGAACGGTAAAGCGAGTGCATGCAAGCAGAATTCTAGCTACAAGTGGATAGTAATTATTTTTACAGGGAAAAAAAACTTCACAAAAACCACAACACATTCAACAAACAAAAGATTACTAATTTAATGCAGTTCCAATGCATAACGACAAACATTGCATTAATACATTATTTTCATTTAAAACAGATATAACTACCTAACTACTTACATGCATTGTGTGGCTATGATTTAAACGATGTTCGTAAATGGGTAAAAACTATTTTTCTAATGGATGTTCAAAATTTTAAACCAACCTTGCATGAGAGAAAAAGATGAACGTTGATGTTGTACAACATCTTAAACCACGCCAATTATGTTTACTTTTAGCGAAACTAGTATGAAATGGATGGTAATTAAAGAAAACTTGCAATGTTGCCATGACGCTCAGAAAGCTCAACGAACAGTCCCGTTTGGTTGCAGCTTTCAAACGATGCTCAAACGATCAAACGAACCTCTCCTTTGTGCAGTTGCTAAGGTAGTTGATAACCTCCTGCAAATGGGCATCCGAACCCTTAGTTTAACGACTGTAGCTTGCATAACTCAGCAGATTTCAATAAACGATACGGTTCGGTGGGGCCTCCTGTTGTATAGTAATAATGCATTGATAGTGAGTGCTGCTTCCGTTTGACAAGGTGTATGATAGCGGTTGTTGTGCTAACCGAGACGAGTGCATCCGATACAGCTCAGAAGAGAACCAATTGTCTCTGGAAAGGGAAAATGTTACGCTGCTCAAGCGTGCAAGCGTTTGTGGTTAAGTTTTGTCCGTAGCTGAGAAGAATACAGTCGCTATGCGAGGAGTGACGATAAGCCAAGGATTTATTTTTTGCCGACGAACAAAGTAAGTTGTGCCGGATCCATAAAGTAAAGACATAAGTAATAGGGAGTTGCGCTGTTTGTTGATTGATGGTGGCGTTATCATAATGCTATAATGTCACTACACAATTTGATATCCTTTAAATATACTCAGAAATGCTTCGTGTATTCCAGCAAGTTGGTAAGCATAACACAAGGAATTGAAGGTTTTGAAGATCTTATCATTTTAATCTGGTTTCAAAATTACTATTTAATCAATCAATCACATCTAAAAGGTGTTGTTCCAAATAATCAGGCAGCTCTCATATTTGAGCACGAAACATCAAACGATTAATTATAAAAGAATACATCTTACGTACAGCAACCATGCAAACGCAGAGCTTCATGAAAATAAACCATTGGAAACATCTGCGGCTAGATAAAATGTATAAAATTCACTTCACTGCCTTTGCGTCGTTTTTATTCCACTTGACCACAAATAGAAGCCTTGTTCTATATGTTTCATATCAAACGGGCTGCATCGTTGCCTATCGAATCGCACCGTAGGGGCAAGATGAAAGCAAACCCAAGCAATCTGTTTCATCATTAAACAACAGAAACACACACACAGAGATACACAAAGCGTTGCTTCTCATCACTTTGCCCTTTTCTCTCGGTCAGTCGCCTTGGGCGCGAACACTGGCTGAAACTTTAATTACAAACCATAAAAATGTCGAGCCATCAACAAATAACCCCCCCCCCCCTCACGTCCCCATCAAGTAGCACTGGATAAACTGGACCAAGCTCACGCGAGTGGAAAGGATCACACTAAAAAGTAAAGACGGGATGAATAACAACAACCTAATAATAAAAAAAAACACCAGACTCGCGACCCATTATTGCGAACCTTCTGTTACCGTTCTTGCCGGACGACTTGCAGGCACCCGTAGTACCGCCTTTTGTTCGCGGCGCACCGGACGAATTAACCTAACAGAACTTTTAAAAAGGCTGTTCTCCGTCGCTACACGGTCGGCCGCTATTCTATGAGCGACCGTTAAAAACCAAAAAAAACACACACACAAAAAGGACAAAACTTTAGGCACCCGGAAGAAGAAATTCTATCATCGCCCCCTGCCACGCTCCCTCCCGCACTTCCCACGGGGTTGTTGTGTTTGTGTTGACGTGGCTGTGGGCCACAATGGTTGGTGCGAAGCCCGCGTTAGCTGTGATTGCGTGAAGGCAGGCGCTCCTGTACGCAACGGCGTGTCCATCCGAAACGGAAAAGGATCGTCATTTAGAGATGACCCTGTTTTACAACAAGCTGCGGGCGTGTTTTAACCCGATGCCTCCTGCCCCAGGGGATGGGTGAGCAGTTGGTGCTGTTCGTCTGCCTGGTTTAGCCACTCTCTGGCTGTACCATTATCGCACAGGGAGCTCATTCTAAGAGTGGAACGTAACAGTAAAGATGGACACTGTTTGTAGCTGTTGGCACTTTTTACGACTTTACAGTATGACTCGGGTTTCTCTGGCTTTACTCCCTCCCTTTCCAAAAGCTACAAGCTCTTCCTGCAAGGGTACAACGAAACGTTAAACCAGACTTCACAAGACGATGCTTGTTAGGGAAGGTTAAACATTCTTATTCATTTGCCTTTTAGTGGCCAAAAGTGTTTCATTTAGTTGGCTTTAACTTTTTTTTTGCTGTTGTATCGTCTATCCAGTGTTTCTGCTCCTCTTTGTCCTTTTTTTCTCTTTTTCTTTTTTCCCCTAGTGAACCCGAGACGATTAGACTTTGCCCATACGCCAACAAATCACGTTGCAACCGTGCCGCGTCGTTGTGGTTTTTGCGAAAGGCAAAACGCCGGTTGCAACGAGCAGGTCGAAGTTGTGAGTAAATATTGCAACGCTAATAAGGAAGAATACAGTCATTAAAAGTTATTTCCCCCCCTGGTCACGACACAGGAAATGATGGCACAAGCCATTCACCGGTACCGTCACCCCGTAGCTTCGTGGTGTAGCTTGGGAGAAATAAAACACACCACAACCGGCTACAGCGCACCATACCATGGGCTTGTGGGGTAGGTAGTACCCCAAACTCCCTATTTTCCAAGAATTGGAAAAAGTATGAGAAACTCCCGGACAGAAGATACGGAGACGAGGGAGACGTATGTAAGCTCGGTTACGAGAATGTCCCACTGAGTACATCCGGTGTTAATTCCGTTACGGAAATGGTAGAAAGGTGTGAACATTCCGGACGGATTAACTCGGACGGTCGTCCGGAACCGCCTCAAGACGAGTCAACGCTATATCTATGTGTGTGACTGCGTTTGGAAGATCGGTGGCGGTTGTGGTGAGGTGTTACTCCATGATGAACGTCCGAAATGTCCTCCCCAACTTGCTCGCACAAACACACACACACACACACACACACTCTGACACTGACCAAATTAGGGTACGTAGTTTCGGGCGGGTAAGTGGTGTATGTGGTCTGAGCAAGGTCGGTATAGGTGAGCAGATAGTTGAAGGGTGCGGAAAAGGTCATCCGGTAAATTGGTGATCCCTATACACACCAACCCTACACGCACCTTTTTCCGCTCGAGCCTGATAATACATTCTCTTCGGGCGGCTTAAGGATTTCCCGGAATAAGGGAACGTAGCGATTTTTGCAAATGGTGGTAAAATTTCAACCAGCTTATGAAAGAATGAAAAAACCATGCACAAACAAAACCCAAAAGGAGGGTGGGGGGTTTGTTATCGGTACGGGGTTTCGGGGTTCCGGCCACGCAGGTAACCAGCCGTGCGTGCGTGCGTGTAGCAGCACGCAGGAAGATTTATTTCCTCCGAAGATACACGGGTACCCGCACAGCGTTCCTTCGGGGTCGTTCACGATTTCTCGGTGTTGTCGAAATTTTGAGGACGGTCAGATCGTGATTTAAGCTAAGCCGAGCAGCTAGGAGTTTATGTACTGCGCTTATGTAGCCGAAGCATTCGAAGAAAGCCCCGAGAGACAAGCGGGAAGTGTGAAACGAAGGGGACGTCCAACATTTCGGGATATTGATCTTCATCAATTTGTTGCCGGAAAGCGGATGTGTGTTTCTGTGTGTGGATTTTTCCTCGATTATGTGGGATAAGTAGAAAGCAACGTTGGTCAGATGCGAGGGCCCGAGTTCTAACGGGCTTAACTTTTTGCCACCGATGGCGATGTGGAAGATGGCGATGTGAGGGTGCCTCCAAGTCCGTGCGTCTTTCTGGTCTTCCGGCGAACTCCGATGCTCCAACGGCACAAACCAACATCGAAACGATTTGTAGTGTTTTGCGAATGAATTGTGAGGCTTTTACACCTCCGGTTCCTTCACTTACCACAGTTCTGCTCGTCCGAGCCGTCCGGACAGTCGGCCTCCCGGTCGCAGAGCCACGATTTGGGGATGCAGCGGTCCGCGCTCTTGCACAGTATCTCGTTCGACGGGCAGGTCTTGACAACTGTCGGCGTTTTGCAAAACCATAAACCGCAAGCAACATAGCAGAGCATATCCCGGAAAGCCCGGCAGCGCGAAAGAGTGGGTTAACGTATTATACAAGAGTACACACACATACAACAAGCATGAAAAGGATTAGGAAAAAGAAAAAAGTAAATTGAAAGAAACCGCAACCGAAGGAAGGGAAAGCATCTAGACTAAAAACCGATCAGTGCTAAACACGACAAACCATCTATTTCGTCATGCTGTACTAATCTAGAGTGTGCTGTTAGCAGCGGTGGCGTATGGCAAACATAGAGTGACGGCTTACGACATATTGAAAAAAGAAGGGGTAGGTGGAAGGTTTGATTTGAAGCGGGACACAAACGAAAATTTAAAAGGTGCGAAGGTGTCACTAGGCATAAGCTTGCGATTCGACAATACCGCTGCATGCGTGCTTGCTCGCCGGCCGAACCCTGAATCACGGCCGTGGCGACACTGATGGATTTCTACTTACGGCATTGTTGCGGGTCCTCGTCCGAACCGTCGGCACAGTCTCGCTCACCATCGCACTGCCAGCGCTTCAGGATACACCTACCGTTCTTGCAGCGGAATTTGTCACCGGGACAGGAGCTCTCTGCGGAAAAGCGGAAAAGACACAGGCAAGGGAAGGTATTAGAAAATGGTTTAAAACATCGTTAGCAATGTTGAAACTTGCTCTTAGTAATTGGACGAAGAAGATGTAATAGCAGGTCGACGGATTTAACCTAATAACAGTCAGTGCAGTGCAGAACAACAGTCCCCTTGGAATTAACGTTTCATGTCAATATGGTGTAGAATTAGACAATAATCACTAATTATAGCTACGACAATCACACGAAGACCATAACAATGCACCAGCATTCGTAACCAAATTACACCCTTTTAACCCATACAATCCAATTATGCACGAGCTCATACCTTTGCGCACGCTTTGTGCTCGCGAGATGTGACAGAAACACGGACGAAACCATCTGGAAACAATAAGCGAACAACTGACTCTCGCGTAGCCGGCAACGAACGGCACCATCACCGTAGATGAGGCGAAAATTAATTAGCAACAAATGCTCAACTTCAAACGGATCCACATCCGTCGTCCGTCCGTCGTCTATCGATTCACAAAGTACGACCAAGCCCGAAATTGATTCTCCAGTGGGGGTTGGGGCGGGAGAAAATCCTTTGATAGCGGAAACCACACACCACGGGCAGATTAAAGCGATCTACAAACCACTCCCAACCGCAGAGCTGCAGCGTGGGAAGGGAGGCCTACCGACCCCATTCCTGTGCCAAGCATCGCAATAATGGTGGCAAATTGTCACTTTCTGCTGACAAATTGGCGCGAGTTATTAACGGGCTTACATCAGCAGCGACTGTACCGACAGCGACATCCACATTTCAACCGGGCGTTAAAAAACCGGACACATTGCACGAGCACGTGGACGTTGGATGTTTGCGGAGAGCAAATGTTCGTTTTTTTAAGTGTTGAAGGATAACAATAATTTACAGTTGGTGTGCCTGTCCGTGGCGAGTGGATGAAAGTGGCGATCAGAAGAAAACAGAAATACCAACTCTGCCACGGAATGGCTCGATTAGTGGACATTTTAAGTTACCAAAAAAGAGAAATGAGAAACTTATCCGACACGAGTGAGTAGTTTCAATTTTTGCTGACACTCAAACCAATTGAGCAAACTGCAACAAGGAAAAGAGGAAAAAGTAAATATGGCACCAAAAGCCGCTAGTTTCGCTCCGAAAGGATGTCACCGAACAGTGCCCGGGCACCTATCCTATCACGAAAATGTTGCGGTTTTCCGTTTAACTTGTGGTCAAAGTGGGAACGCTGGCAACGTTCGTCACCGAAGAGTGATACAAAATGTCCGACTGAACCATTTTGTCATCATGTTTCGGCGGCCTGCATATGTATTCCGAATTTCTTGCCCCGCGTTGCTTTTAACGCCATAGATACGGGGACGATAGTTCGGGAGTCCCGGCTGTCCATCGGCGAAACCGAGACGAAGGCTTTGACGGGACAGCAAAAAGTAACTAACACCGTATTTAATTAAAAACTGCACTGTTTCGCCGGCTACACCAGTTACACGATCCCGAGCACCGAGCGTCATGCTGAGAGTCAGGCAGGCGGTCTCGTGCGCTGCGTGTGCCGAACGGTTATATTTTGTGCGCGTTGCAATTTTTGCAAACGGCAAGGATGCTAATATTGGCACGAAGATAGAAAACGAGGCAGACAGTGAGAGTTTTGATTAAAATTTATGATCCAATAGTGAGAATCACCCAGTGGAGCCCAGCGATCGGTATGATTAACCAAGGGTGAAGGATGTATTGTGGTAACTTTGGGTGTAAAGTTTTGCTTTCAATTTTTGATGGTATCACAAAAAATGCTAAACTTGATATGTAGTGTTCATATTCACAAAATGTGTGGTATTTATAATCTTCATCTAAGCAATAGGGCCTAAGCGTTTTAACGGAATAAAAAAATCATAACCTTCATCGAATCATACATGAATTTATATTATATTATACGATACCAGACGTTAAATTATGTGGTTAAAGAAAGATCTGGCGATGGCTAGATTTTTTTTTTACTTAAGTCAATTGATGCGGACCAACAGATACGGTGTTACCTAACGTTACGATTACGAACGTTACGCAGGTTTGAATGCGTTTCGTGCAAATTGTGCAAATTGCATGATTGCACATCAATTGTAAAACGGCGAAATACTGAGCCTTTTCCACGTAAAATTGAAACCAAATGCAAATATAATGCTTTATTAAAATTGTCTTATTTTAACATTAGCTTGAAAAATGTAGAAGAATAATCTTGTCATGGCTTCGGAATGCATCAACCGTATCAACTTGCGAGGCTAAATGCACATATTTTTCTATGTCATTTTGATAGAAAAATAGATTCAATAATTTTTAGACGGCTTTATCGTAAGATCCCTGACCTGATCGGCCACGCCCCTTGTACATAGCGCCTTATTCCTTTAACTACATCTCTTTCGCAACAGTGATAACTTGTGATTAGCTTTCAGATTGAACTCATTGTGCTTGCAGCCAGTGCCCGAACGGCACAGGGGCAGCGGTGGAGATTTCTAGAACCGACGTGTCCGTGTGCTTCACCTCACAGATAAACTACCTCCCCACCGGGTACCACTGCCGGAGGTTATCTCACTCCGATAGTCTTCGGTTGAGGTCGGGGTGTCGTTCCGCTCCGGTGAAGAACGTGCCGCAGAGCAGGACACGACCACAGTTTGCCACAATCACAGACGACCCGCAGGCCAGAGTCCTGGGGTGGTGATGGTGGCCGCATCACATCATGTGTTCGTAATAATCAAGCATTCTTTCGCAAACCATGTCGGTGCAGCTTCCATCAGGCACCGGGCACTGGATCAGACGCATCACCGTTGCTGTATCGATTGAGGGAGGAGAAGAAAAAACGGGAAGAAGATTGAAGAAGAACGATTGCCAATCGCCGGTGGCAATAAGACGGACTACGGACAACAAAAGCGAACCATTCCGCTACTCTCGGTATGTGTGTTTGGGGTTATGATTGATTGCATTTCCGCTGGCTTCCGGTCGGCTTTTGCCGAGAAAAGCAATGAATGGAGAGGTTCGTGTTTTGCACGCACACGCTAGCTGCTTTTGGGCCATCCTGAACGGGCTGCGGGAAACGGGCAGGTGGGCAGGTGGGCAGGTGGCGCACGTACGTGCAGGCACTGTCAGTTTGCCTCATAAATCTGCTACAAATTGGTTTTCGGGGGAAGGTATGGTCCCGGTTGCTAACAGGCTCAAAGGTTCGTGATTTCCTAATCGGACAAGAGCGTGCGGTGCCAATCAAGCGCCGCTGCATCGGAGGATGCATCGCTTCGCACGACCTAATGGTTGGCTTTTGTTTGGCAAGTCTGTCAGCCTAGAAGCTAATAAAAACAAACCTTGATTTTGTGTGCTTTGGTGCGCAGCCCGCATGCCATGCCGCTAGGGATAGAAGATAACAGGGGTTCGGTAAGACACTGCTCGCAAGGAAGCATCATACAGGCAATGTGCGTAAAGAAAAAAAAATAACCTTTGCTCAAAAGCAATGTTGTAAGCATCGCTCTGTATCTATATTTAGCGATGGAGATTTGTTTATGAACGAGCTGCCAGTGATAGATTATGAAATGCTTGCCGAACTGTTCATCTTTATCAATGTGGGGAGCTTTGCGTTTAATGAGGGGAATAACCTACCTTTATGATAAGAGTGCCGAAACCAGATTATTGCTTCTTCTGTAGCGAAGTAATTTATACGAAGTTTTCAATCATTATTCACTATCAGCCCTGCACGCTAAGCTTCTAAAAGCAATTGAGTTGATTTACCTTTGTTCCCTGGCCTGTGTGTAAACTGAACTAACATTAAATGAACTCTATTATTCTCATGAAAAGCATGTTTCACCCTTTTCTAAACACAAGTGAACCTCTTGTAAAGCGATCATTTTACTATTATACGTTGCCCGTGCTTGGGCGCCACGCTCTTGTTAACCCACATTATGCCGTCACTGAGCTTAATACGAGTCTGCCCCTAACACCACACATACCACCTTTTCCACATGGGAAACGACGAGACAGAAGCATTAACTTCCAGCGTCACGTGGATTCACGAGTGAACCACCATCACCGGGGTACGGTGGACGTGGGCTGCGGGTTGCATTATTAAATACTTATTTTCAAGATGTCAGCGAGATTAAAACTTCACCGTAAATTCATCGTCCTGCCCCTCGGTACGCCTCTCCCAGCATGTTCCCCTGCTTGCAGGCTTTCTTCTTGCCGCGTTCTTCAAAGGAAGCCATCGTTGGTGCGGCTCTGTGGAAGGAATGGTTCAAGCTTCCAAGAAATTCTGGTGCAAAAGAAGCACTGCTACGGGCAGCCTCGTGGGAGCGAAAAGGACGCACGTGCTTACGACGATGGAGGCGCCTAATGATTTTTAGCTGCGTATTTAAAGAGAGAGAGAGCGTTACTTAAAATGACATTCTTCGGTGGGCTGTGCTGCCGCCCGCCCGCGTACTCCGAGCCGCTTGGACGCACAGCTCTGACGTGCTGCTGACGCTTGTCGATTGTACCTACTCCTAGCCGTCCTTCTCAAGCTCCTCAAGAATCTTTGCGCTACATTTTGTTCACGTTTGCACGCCAACCCGCGAAGGAAGGCCATCCCCTTCGCAAGCGGTGGTAAGAGAGGACACAAAACAAGTTTAAATTAACCCTTGAAAACAACCTGACCTTCGGCGGGAGCTTTTGTACTCCAGTGCACAAGTACCGGTGTGGGACCCCGTTCCTCACCCGGGCAAGCGGTATAATAAAACCGAAACGAAACACCTTTCGATGGCACTTGCTCGACAGTGCGCACGCTGTAAATTTGCTAACCTGTTCACAGTCAATTATTTGGTCGGTGGTTGCCGAGGAGGACTGGCGCGGAACCGTAGCCGCCGCTCCTTCATGTGCGACGAATTTGTGCTAACAGTTTCGTTTGGGCCGCAAACTGAATAGCCCTGTTAGGGGACGTTGATGGCAGCCCATCGAGATGTTGTGTCGGTGGGCAGCACTGGCCCTTATGGGCTGCACGGGGCGTTCGCACTGTTCTGTGAATTACTTACAACTTAAGCGCTGCCAGCCGTTTCAACCTCAACGACCCTGGTGCCTGCCTGGTTAGGTTAGGTTGTAATGCCCGGCCCCGTAAAAGCGTTGCGTTGTGTTTTTGTGTGCTAGAATTGTGCTGCTATTGTTGTTGGTCGAATGGGGTACGGGAATGCCTCCCGGGATGCACAGTTAGTCCTGCACGAGCACTCAGGGGACAGTAAAATACAGAAGCGAGAGAGAGAGAGAGAGAGAGAGAGAGAGAGAGAGAGAGATCGAGAGAACGGCACAATAATAAAATCATTAGATTCTATTCGCATTCCCGTCACGTACCGGTGGTGCTAGCGACGACCAGAAACGACCCGGTGGACGAAGTATTTTACAACGCGAACGCTTTCAATGATAGCATTTTGAAGTCTTTCGCTGACTTTACGCACCCTCCGGTGGGATCAGGACAGCTTTTTCTACGCTCGTGTGACAAACCGTAGAAAACCAAAGGGGGCTAAGCAAGAACCAGCACATAGGCCGAGCGAAGGAGACACAGTCCCGTACGCTCCGAGGTCGTAGCGAAAGTCATGCAAAAAGAGGAAGCAAGCTTCCCAGAAGCTCCTGGTCCACTATTACAGTGTGTTAGGTGAAAATTCTTTTATTGCTTTCATTTTGACGCTTTTCCAAACTGGTACGCTAAACTCTGCTGTCAAGTGTGTGGCGCTTGGCGGTGAACGCTACAGACACGGGTAACTCGGTGAGCGGCGGAAGCGAGGCCTTTCGGCCCTTGTGGAGGGAATCAATTTTGTGCCACTTCACAGATTTGATTCCAGTTTTTTCCTCTTTCGAATACTTGCCCAATCTTTAGCCGTTGGCTAGAAGAAGCGAAATGAAAGTGTAGAAGAAAGCTCCTACTTATGACCAGAGTGTCGTTGAGAAGTTTTCATCCTAGTGCCCAACCGATCGTGGTTGTTGGTTGTTGCAATTTTACACACCAGCGGAATGGAACACGTTTGCCACCAGGCAGTGTTTCAATTTGCGCCAAACCGGTAAACACACAGAAACGGACGGGCAAATATATCCACACACACAAACACACAAGTACACAAGACAAACAAACAAACGAACAAATAAAATGTATCGAATGCGGGAGGAAAAACTTATACCCGACGGAAAAAGTTTAACCATTCGATTATCAAATCAAATCACACGTAAAACAAGGCTTAAAGGGAGACGAGTTTTTCTGCACGGGTTTTCTGCACAAGTGTTCCCCCGTAAAAGCATGTGCATTGTGTGTTATATTGCTTTAGAACTTTCATCTTAACAGTTTATTTACTTTTTGATACTTCATTTCGAGAAGTGCTCAATTGCTACATCACTATTATTTATTTTTATCACTAAATAGAGACAGAGAAGGAGAGACGGAGAGTGAGTAGTGCATTCGTGGGATTGGGTTTGAACAGTTATGATATCTGTAGATAAATGTTCAATATCATTATAAGAAAAGTAAGCCAAGTCTTTTACAATAAAAAGTCTGTTAAACTTCATCAAGAATCAGTCGATTTACATTACAAAGATTTTGTAAGGCAGGCAGAGATCGGTAAGTTCTTGGACCAAAGAAAAGTTAAAATGCGCTTTTCAGAATTATGCATATGCAAATATTCACTAGGGGAAAAATAAAGCATAATTCTACGACTTCAAGGATGTCTTTATACATTTTGGAGAATCTGCCTGGCTGCCGATGGGTTGCTTTCGAATATTTCTTTTAAAAGATTTTCATTCCCTTTGTGATTGTAATGAACAAATTCCATAAATACTCTGGGTCGTTGCATTCTTGAAGAACTGAGGGTATGAATAAAGACATCATTCATCAAGAATTGTTCATGAAAGGTCATTCGCAACAGTTTTCCACTCAATTCCCAAAACAGTAAAGCCAGAAATAGAAACATCATTGAAAACGTTTTTACAAGGTTTAGGATGAAAACCCCGTGACGTCAAAGTTTTGTGTAGAACTTTAAAAAAGGTTTTTTTTTGGGATTTTTTCCAGGAAATGCAATACCCCGGGTTCTCTTGATTTTGATAAGAAATGTTATTTAAAGGGACAATCTGGCCGATGATAGGCCACGTTGAATGTAACACTCCAAACGCATGAATCATACATTGGGTACTTAGTTGAGTCAGTTGTGACTTTTGAGAATGCGTTTGGGCAACAAAATGCGAATAAGACCATAATCTTTCCCATCGTATCGTTAGATTGGGAACAATATTGTGAAAAAAGTGGTTTATTCCTGTAATCTGTTTTTTTTTCGTCGTTCTAAAATGTTGCTAGTGCCACACACACGTACACATCTAGTTTTGGCTTTACCGTTTCATTTCAGATTTATATAAATCCGCTCATCTCTCCTTTGGGCTATCGCCTGAACTCAACGCCCTTGCCCGGCCCTTAATCTACACCATAAAGCAGCAACGTAACGAAACATCTTGGGCAATATTTTTCATGCTCCAAAAACAAAAAAAATACAACCAACAGCACCATTTAACCCGACGCACCGCACCAGTACAAAATACTATTCAAATGCTTTAAACAAAAGCAAAGCGCGCCATACGCGCGTACACTACGTACTACTGGCACCGAGCGTATAAGAAAGCAAAAATACCAAATAATCTCCCGCAAATCTCTTTGATGTAGCGGTGCCACGGCGGCACCCACCGGCACGCAATCTATTTCGGGTCGGTCGGTCTGCTCCTGCCAACGGTAGACGGCACACGACCGGCAGAACCCCCCCCCCCCCGCCCAACGGCTTATAGGTGGAATTTTGTTTCTATTATTTGTATTTACTCGCTCCTCTTGAAAAGGAGGACGAGGCTCCGCCAAACTCCACTGGAGGGGCGGGGGAGGTCTTAACTGTTGTTTGTTTTGCTTGATATAAACTTTTATCTAGGAGTGGAGTTTTTTTTTGCGACTAGAAGAAACGGCCCCAAACTAAACCTGCAAGCTTAAGACGACAAGCAACAGCCAGCCCGAAGCTTTCGGAGTCCTCGAAAGCCTCGATTTTGTGGAAAAAATATAGTCCATGTTTACGCAAACCGGAACGTTGGATGGAATTATCGTTTCCAATTTAACGCTGAATGCATTACGGGATAGTCGGTTTTGGGTAACGCGATGCGATAAGTTTGTACCTCTTTTCCATTTTCCTTGCGGAGTCGAAGATTCGACTCCTGCCCGGGAAACGGCCATAGTTCAAACGCTCGTTTTCGTTCCGAAATTAATCCATACTGTCTGCGACGAATAATGTGTGCCATTTCTTACCTAAAAGCATTCGCTGCACGACGGCTCGGGCAAAGGCAGTGCTCAGCGAGGCGTGCGCGTGCGGTGAACTGTAGCACAAATCAAACCCCAACCCCACACACGATTAAGGCGAGCGACGCAATCATGTTTGATATTTTTAATCGCCCAATTTGACGCGTTCGGTGCGCCAGCCCCATCGTGCACGGCGGTGGCAAAACAATGGAATATGTTTAAATATGCATTACCTCTCCCGGCCGGATTACATTCGCCTCGTGTTGAGGTACCGTGAGCATGAAAACATTTTCTAATCACCAGCCGTGCACACATCAACGTCAAAAAGCCGCTTCCGCCGGCACGGTGAAGTAGTTGTGTGCTGTGCCCATTTCACCAGTGCCACCATTTCCCTTCGCCGTACCGCAAAACAGCTTGAGCGCTGGTTCGGCTTACCTTCTAATGTCAGCTAGCGCGCTGTTTACATATCTTCTCGTTACGGCGTTGGCGACACCGCCGCAGCCCGATTTTCGCCTGCCCGTCATGAGCTACCGAAATCATGCTCTTTAAGATGATATCCACTTCAAGGCCTCTTTCCTAAGCTTCCACTCGCTCTCTCACCCTGTTGCCGAAGTGGAGCCCGGGGTTTGTAGTAAATTAATTCATAAGTGACACTCTTACACGGTGTCTTCATGTCTTGCGCTTCGCTTCCCTTCCTTGCGGTTCGGTTCGCGGGCCTTTTGGGACGTAGGAAACGGAAGCAACACTTCACGGTCGCTGTGTTTCCGCGCGCCAAAAAGGTGAATTTGATCCGGTACCATCAACAGCGCAACGGGTAAGTGATACCCGGGCGATGGTTTCCTTCGCCATTATAGCGACGCCACGTTTCATCACCATCGCCGAAAAAAAAGGGGGAAGCTTGATGCGAGGTTCGGGCGTGGGATGTGCTTACGAAACACATCCACAATTGCGCATCCTGCTTGCGCGTCTGTCACGTGTGCGTCGAGCTTCCTTCACTCGACCCAAAAACCAAGCGAAAGTGAGATGCTCATTATCATTATCAGCTTTTGCGACATGATAGTCATCACGTTCGACATCAAGCAGTTGCTACAAGACTCGATTGAACACTTCCAGTCCTATTGCAGTGTCCGAAATTGACCCTATCAGCAGACATCAATGACTTTTCACCATCCGTTTTCCTCTCGTTCCCACAAGCGCCCTCCTAGGACCCGGAAAGTGGGTGCATGACCGCAAAGTATCCATCCCATCAACAAGCAGTTTTCCCTATTTCGTACGATTAAAAAGACTTCGACTTCTTCTGAACCGATAGCGTAGGCCATCGATGCTCTTTTATCGTGCACTTCGTCACCTTTGCAACCGGCGGCCATCATCATCGGTTCCGACCGTTCCGGACAACATCGATCGACCATCAAAACCGCATCGTACCGGTTCGGGGTGTCCCTTGCTCCCGAATTGACCGAGAGGGCACGATGAAACGATAATGGACTATCATTTACCACTAGCTAATTGCTCGTTGAACCGTGCGCGCCACGGCAGAGACTGATATGGCTGTGTACACTGGTGTGTGTGGCCATGTGCCATTATGCAGCAATTTTCCTTCCTTCATTCTGCTACCGTTACCAGGCCAGGCAAATGGGCAGGAAGTGGGCCCACCACCACCACCACCACCACGGGTTGGTGGCAGAACAAAAACGGAAAGCAAGAAAAACCGTGCAAGGGCAACTAGTTTCGTTTTCTGTGCGCGCGTTCGTCGTTTCTACCCGCTATCCCTTTCTCTGCAAACAGAGCTTCCGGGGGGATAGGCGGTACGGGGAATTGTTTTCCTTGGCCATCGCACCGATCTGCATCCAGCGTTCGAACGTTTTTTAACCACCAGTTGCTCCGGTTGTTCGAAGGCGACAATCATCTTTAGCGTCTGTGCGCGCGTCCGCTAAACTGGTGCAGCATTTGCCCCCCGCGTACCAGTATGTAAATGAGTTTTAATTAAAACATTGTCCCGACACGCACATCGCCTGCTGCGAAGCGCGCCTGTCAAGATGCGCCACTTGGGTGCGTACGCGACAAGTTGCTTGCAAGGAAGCGGATAGACTGAAAGTGTTACCGGGGCTGACGCAAATTTATGTGCAAAGAAATTATGAAACTAAAAATTTCACAGGGAGCTAGGAGTTGATGGTACTGGAGCGGTTTGTTTAATAATGTAGTTCAATGTTTGAAATTAAATGCAATCCTTGCTGCAAACTAGTGCATAAATATTTGATATCGATAATCGTTGTCTTCAGGACAGCTTAGCTCCCCTGCTAGGTCATAGCTCGGCATTACTGGGTCATACTCGTTATGCTAATTCAGCATCCATAGCGAATACTTCTCTTTTTCCCTTTGCTGGGCAAAGTTCCAACGTGTCCCGGACAGTGGCTCTACTTCTACTGCATAAAGAGAGTGAAAGAGGCTCCCTTAGCAATCGGCTGCAGGAGCGGTAGGAATATGAATCGAAATGAATTAATTTATATTTATGCTCAAGATAAATCATTCACAAGCGATGCTTCCCACCTTCCGGCCCATGCCCGGCACTGCTTTGCGGTTGCGTTTGTGATGTGTTTCGAGTGAAATGTTTCGTAAACATTTCCATAAGCCACCGGGACACATCGCAGGCCGGGATCTACGCATCAAAACGCCCTTTTCCTTTTCCTTGAGTGCAGCGAACAGATTTTCAGCGCGATGAACGGTAGCGGAGCGCAGGAAGGAATGTGCCATCTGTCATTCGCACGAGCGTATGCGAAACACTCGATGACTTTGTCGTACCGTTCCTGTTTTCCCGCTCCAAAACTGCAGCTCACGAGAAGCAGCGATGCAAGGCCGCCGGTAGCTTGAAATAATTCACTTTTCAAAATTGCCCATTTGATCAGCCCGTGCGTGGCAAACGGGCAGCAGTGTCTGCCGGTTTCTGTTTGAGTTTGTGCTTTTCTCGGTTAGCTCGGGTGACGGTCGGGCAGATGTCCTTGTCCGTGTCAGCAAACGGCTCGAAAGAACCGGCTTCCGGGGGTGCCGGGAGTGTTCGTACCTGCGCTTGGCCCGGTCCAGTTTTGTTTGTGTCGAATGCAATTAACGATAAACAAATAATCATAAAATCACCTATGCTCCACCGATTGCAGCGAGTGCCGTACCGGTTCACCGAGATGCGGGCACCGTCCCGAACGGTGCTGCGGTGCCTTTGTGAATGCAAATTAAAACGACAGATATCGTGCTGCTGCTGCTGCTGCTACGTGCCGATCGAGAGTGACAACCCGAATAAAAAGGACACGCAAGAAGCAAACGTTGATTTTATTGTTGCATGTTTTGCCCCCGTTTTCTTTTGCTCTTTTGCTTGGAGCTACTTTTAGTTCGGCAAACTTCACACATCCGCCATTTCGGTTTGAGGCAGGGCGTGACCATAAACAGAGGAATACACATGCAAACAGGGCAAGCAAAGGGGTGGTTGGGGGGGAGGGGCGCAAACTCCTCGCCAACCAACTCGCCTCGCCGGATGTACGACACATTGGTCAATCATTATGCACAACACAAGTGCGGCACTCCACCTTCTGCTACTTCCGGTACAAGCTGTGAGTGATCGGAAAACATTTCCGTTGTGTGTAGCTTCGGCGATTGCTTCTCGTTTGCGCACGACTGCAATGCAATTATTGTACCGCGCAGCGTTCACCGGGTTTCCGGTGCCGTTTCGTTCTGCCACGTTCTGCCAATCTGTTCATTAACACCGGAAAGAATCGAGTACGGCGTGCATAAACAAACAATATTAAGCGAGAGAAAAACATGAATGTTTCCAAAAACCTGGGATGCAACAAACAGTCATGCCATGGCACTTTTAGGCAGGCAAAAAAAACGTTGATTGTTTTCTGGAGCAGGTGCGCATTTTTTCTTTTTCAGGTAGGCAGCTTTTCATTCTCGTTCTACTAATTGCGCCTTTTGATAGCCTAAAAAATCTAATTTCTAACAACATTAACTGGAATTTCAGCATAAAGGCTTAAGCATAAAAAAATGTAATAAAGTTTTTTTTTTCAATTATGTATGAGTGCAATATTTTTTCAAATAAATTTCCTCATAGCATTTTGCATGACTTAAGTTGTTAATTCCGGTCGCTTAAAATGTGATTGAGGAAAACGTTAGTGTATTTCTTGCAGAACAAAGCCTTAGCATTTAATTTAATATTGTCCTAGTCAATCAAGTAAATCTCGAAGAAGAAGATGTCGTTTTAAGGACAGTAAATAATATTCATGTTTCATTCATTTATGTGTTCAAGATTAATTTAATAGCACGGGGTGCACACAGTGCATTTCATAATGGCGATAACATAATATTATTTTAAACGTTACCCCTTACTTTATTGGAAAGTTTAAGCACACGAAACTTGTAAAATAAATATTTATCTTTTAGTTATAAATTTCGATAGCAACATTTATTTAGCAAATCCAATCACAATAATGACTTTTTCGTTAAGTTAATAATTACTAAAAACTGCAATTTATGCATACATTTCATGAAGGCACATGACTCATATTTCACGAGAAGATTTGGAGGGCTGGTATGATTCAGCCAGAAGATTGAGGTTGCCAGAAGAATGAAAATTTAACAAATTTGAACAGGCAACTTTAAACAGGCAAATGTGCGTACGTGCACAAAAGCTGAAAGCTGAAAATATACTTTTGCTCAACTTGCTAGTCTTACTTGCATTCTAATCGGACCGACACTTACTTGATTACTTGCACTACAATCGGACCGACACTTTATACTTTTGTTTTAATCGGCCGGTTCGGTTTTAATGAAGTAACGGCCAGACCGTATTGCTTACTTCATACTTTTATTGCTTTAAAGATTAAAACATTTTCTATTCACAAAATATCTAATATTATATTTCTGTTCAAAAAGGCAAGAGAAACCATTGCAAATATCTACTCAACGCAACACTTTCAAAGTCTGCCATTAATCGTCTATATACGATTTGCGATCAGCTGTGTCTCTCCGAACCGCACAAAGTCCTCCAACCGATTGATTTGCTTACCTGCAATGAAAGAGAAACATAAACAGTCGGTTAGAAACTTTATCTTTTAGCGAGTCTAGGGCAGCTGCTACGCCACGTTTGCATCCATCGTACGGAAAAGCTAAACACTGGTCGTTGCAGGTAATTGTTTTGTCACTTCCTTCACCCTCAAAGTGGTGCTACTGGTGCAAATGAAAGCATACTGCTGCTGCGGTCGCCAAAGTTGCTGTGGCTGTCGGCAGAGTCCCTTCTGGCGAGATTGGTAGAGAATTTAAGCCAGGAACACTCGAACCGCATCGGGCCGGAATATGCACGAGGGTGCCGCTCGTGATCGATAGAGCGGTTAAAAGCAATAGTGCGCTTCAGCGTTTGGAACCGACTTCGCAAGGATACTTCCACGCACAAGTCGTACGCTTAGCCTGCACACATATGTGTTTGGCGTGTTTCCATTCCTCCGTAAAGGTTTTTTTTTTTGGTTATTGTTGCCAGTTTAGCCAACAACCCACTCGGGACGAAAAATGCCGTGCGTCAAACGGTTCGAACCAAACCAATATGTGTACGGGAAAATACCGAGTGGGAAAACTGATTGGTCGCGTGAGTCGTTTTTCCTGTGTCTCTTCTCTTTTTGTCTGGTTTTCTCGATTGCTCTGCTATCTTTGCCTCGGGTTTGGATCAAATATTTATCAAATTCACCACCTTCACACATAAGCACACACATACACACATGCGGACACAAGTTTGGCAAAGGCAAAGAACGTTTGGCCTAGATCCTTGCCAGCAAAACAGGGGAGTGGGAGAGTTAAAATTCTCCTGCAGAAGAATGGGAAGAATTTCGTCCAACTTTACGCCGAAGGCGAACAGGAAAGTTGTGCGTAGGCACGAGGTGGTGGTGGTGATGGTGGTTTGCAAACAATCACTCTTCCTCTAACGAGTACGGTACGGTGTGCTGCACCAGCAGAACGGTCGCTCCTACTCCAAAACCCTCGCAAACCCTACGGATCCGGTCTGCGCACTCTGGCCGGAGGGAAGGTTTCAAAAGACGTACGACACGGCGAAGCGCTGCTATTTGGTGAAATGCATTCCTTGCCATCGGGAAGGACGTCCCAGTCGTATTGCGACGGGGACATTGCGTTGGCAGGCGCGTTGAATCGCTTAAGTGATCCAAAACCATCGCCATAAGCGACGATGCAAAGTGTATCCTTGCTTGCTTTTCTGAGCACCTTGTGTGCGCTAGGAACGTGTCTGTTGACGATCCTTCTCTGTCCCTCTCATCCACAACTGTAAACGCTACAGACACATCATCCAGGCGGATACGCGCCATTGAAATGTATCCGATATCTTCGCTGCCACGCGGCTGCCAGAAGAGGTCTTGCGTAACACGCTCGCTCACTTCAATTGCCCGCGCGAAGATGGAAAATGGATGTGCCACATTTCCTGGGAAAGCACTTTTCCTGCCGCACACCGGAAGCGAAACCGAAGAAGACCGACTTTCTTTTTTGCGAAACCAGTCGCGAGTGAGGTTGCTTGTGCTAGTCAGTTTTCGGACGGTAAGCTCTTATGGAATTCGCCCACCAGAACTGCATTCAGCGCTTGATGGAAGCTTCCGTTGCAGAAAGACTGAATCTAGGCAGCCATATTTGAAATGACCTTTTCCATCAACACTCGATGGGTGTTTGTTGTAATGCAACAGAAGTAAAAAGAAGCTATAGAAATGGGAAAGTAATCAAACAGTTCTCATTCATATTAAAAGCAATCTTAAAAATGAATGAAAAAACACCAGCATGGTAACAAGCAACAAACGGTGAATGCTTTAAGAAATATTAGATGGAAAATAAAACGAACAATCTTAATTTAATGACGTTTCGTTTCTTATTTGACGCCCTTACTGCTTGGCGCTACTCTCTTCTTGCAATCCTTCCAAAGAGTCTCTAGTTCATGCCCCAGTTACGCTGGAAACGCTATGCTTTTAACAAGATGGATGGTTGACGATTTACTGCAGAATGATAGCTTCAATTTCGATCCCCGATGCTCCTTATCACTGCACGTAAAAAAAACGCACACACTCACTTCTAGCACGAGCAAATGGATTTCGTCGTGCCGGGGCAACCATCACCAATTCAAGCGAAAGCGACAATAAACCAACTTTTATATGCGCCAACGCCGAAGGAAGAAAGAAGAAACAGCAACCCAAAACTTACTCTACCAAACACACTATTTCCCGGGCACCAAACTACCGAAGCGTAATGGCGGTCGATGGTCGTTGGGGGAAGAAGGTACGGAAAACACCTAGCGGCTAGGAAAATTTCAACCCAAAAGGCAAGCAAATAAACCTCGGAAGCGGGTGAGCCACCGCCACCGTTCAACCAATCACTGCCAAACTACCAAAAGGCCCTCCCCCACAAAAACCCTAAAACGTTCGATCACACTGCGCTCGTTTCGGGATGGCTGCACTGGGCTAACAGGAGTAGCAACAGCAGCAGCACCGGCCTTTACTCAGAAGTTTCTTGCGATTTCAATTAGACGACGCGCGTGGTGCAAAGGGATGTAGCCCGCGCTACAAGATTGATTGGTTGAGAGTGAGCGTTCTCCGGCACACGGAATAGGGAAATGTGGAAATGTGGCCCGATGTGCCCTTGGGCTGTGTTCCGGCGAAACCGAAATTGATGGAATCGATTCGTGCCGCACGGCGCATACACTTCGGTGACAGTTTGGGTGGATGGTTGCTAAGCCGGCACGGAATCTTCTGCGACAAAGTTGTTGGCAAACAAGGGCCGCACCCACGCCGGAAGGCAAGGTTTTCCCGCGAGCGTGTAACGAGCATTAAACTGGCTAGGAGAAAGAAAACTAGAAAGAGACACTGTGTATAATTTCAGTAGATTTTCTCAGCTCCGGCAAACGGCACGAAGCAACCGCATACGTCTTGACATTAGTGCACACGCATCGCTTGCCAGCTTTGCACAAGTTTCGATTCTAATAGCGCACGCCACATTTCGTGTGCGCCTGATTGCACAACCGGCTATCCGGTGTCCGGATTCGGTCACGGGGACAGGCTGCCTGCCTACCCTAACCGAATGCTCCCAAAGTAACTAAGATCCAAGACAAGCGAAATGATCACTAACTCCTACCTAGCAATCGATGGCTCTCGTTCGATGTAATCTACGATTCATTATCTGATAACTGTCATTAGGATTACGACCAAAATCCCGACTCAACTGACCCGTCCGTCCAGGTCATCGTCGTCGATGTGCGATGGAACGGAGCGTGTACCGGGGGCAGCGGTTTAAATCGTACCGGTTGGCAAATATTCCAAACGTTGTGGGCAGACTGCCGAATCGGGCCATCATAACTACGTTCTTATCGATGCTTCACAGCTTCACCGCAAGGCATCCGGACGACGCACAGGCGACGACGATCGCACAGTAATCCACTAATAATAGTTTCCCACCCGTCTTTTATCCCCCATGATTCCCGTTCCAGCTTGGTCTTTTGTGCGGCAGCAAAGTTTCTCTTGCTCGAGAATGCACTTTTCCCTCCGGAGAGTTTCCGTTCGACTCCGGGCGGGTTAAGCAGGAATTTCGTTAGGAAGAAAGGCCACAACCCGCACCTCCTTTCTCTACCAATACCTAATAAAGTTCAGGTGTACCTTCACGGGTGTACGGTTGGGTTGATGGTCTTGCTGCTGCTGCTGCTGCTGCTACTCAGCATCGGTTGCGAACCGTTGGTTCCTCTTTTCATGCAGAAAATTAACAATTTCTACACTGCAGATTCTAGCGCCACCGGTAAATGAGGTACGACACGGGTCAGTGCCAAGAGCGTAGAAGCACATCGGTGCCCTGGAAGCCCGGATCCCAAATGATCTTCCACTCCCTCGAGAACCCGTTCGCCCGTTCGGTTCCGGTTTCCAGTTTCGTTGACGGTAAGAACCGGATCTAGATGGCTAAAACTCGCGTCCATTCCACTGATAGTGTACCAATGATCGGAGATGACAAGTAGCCGAAAGGGGACTTCTCCCAACCAGGCACAGCAGTCCGCATGATTATGCGATCCGCTTTGCTCGTTGGACCAGCAAGAAACGCGGAACGTGATATGGTTGGATGACTGATTGACCGTAGGATACGTTGACCGCGACCAGCGCTTGCTTACAGGCAGTCGCGGGAGCGATTTGTCTAGTCTTGCGTTGGCGAAAACGCCATCACAGTGCGGGCCATCGATACGAGATGCAATGATAATGACCATTCTGAAACGTGACGCCTTTCAGCAGTAAGCTGCTCTCACCACTGCCCTCGAGCGTTCGATGTTAACGAGGGATCGTCGCAGTCTACCTGTCTGCACGGTAACGCCAATCTTAATGTGAATTTAATTAATCAGGATGATAAACCGTGCTTCCAAGGGTTTTCACCTGGATGGAACTGTAACTCTAATCAAATTCAACAAGCAACGAACAAAGGTAATGTTTTCGTTACACAACACATCAAATTGATCGTTTATACATTCTTTAAAGTGTAAAGTACACAGCGAAAAGCGAAGTGACGCTGGTTAATGAGGCGTTTTGCATTTGTTTCACCCCCAAAACATAATACACCAAAATTCACCAACCGTCAAAGCGCACACAATCACGTAAAAGTGATTGTTCCCCTGGGAGAGGGGGCAGGCGGTTGCAACTTTTATTGACCGATTTTTATAGCCCCTCGGAATGGTGTGCTTATGAAGTTGGCGTGCTGGTAAGCATTGGCCCGGCGAGGTTTAGCAAATTCAATGCGTTGCTTACACCCGGCGGTTAATGAGCCCTGACGCGTACGGTTAACTGTGCTGCCGGCCCCATCAACTGTTAAGTGTTTTGTGGTGGCTTCTGCCCTTTCTTATTTTTTTTCCACAGTCCGTCGATCGATTGTGTACAACTTTACCAAATAAATCAATAAACACCGACAAACACCAAGCGACATGGCTGGCAATAAAACGGAAAGGGACGTAAAGTGCTCAAGCGCACACTAAAAAGCACCGAAAGTAAAAAGCGTGATAAAATGGAAAGTTTAGCGCTTTAGTGCTTTTGGTAGATTAAAACTGTCTGTCGCACTTTGGAACGGTACTGAAAAGGCTAAAATTTTAACACACCTCGTACGTATGTTCAGTTAAGTACTACGAAAGCCTAGCGAAAGCTTGGCAGCATTGAAGTGCCATAATTAACTATAATGTAGTTACGCTGCTCTCTGGCCGCGTACATAAAAAAAAACTCCCAACTCCCAGCTGTGCAGCATAATGATAAACCTGTTCCACACTATTTGTCGCAGTGATTGATAAAAGGGTTATTATAAGGAACGCATGTAAAGCAGCCCTTCCAACCAGACAAGCCCAGACACCCAACGCGAACCTGCGTTAATCTATGTAATCAACAGACCGGTCCTGTTCGACCAGGTTCAAGCAATTGCGCAAATGCGGGCTCCCTCCCCCTCCTCCCCCTTTCCCTTCCTGGCCACGCAATGGCACACAATGGTAACAATGGAAGTGCAGTGCGCCGAACACGATCCAGCACCATCAGCCGGCTGACCTTCGCCAGTGCATCTGAGAACAGGTAGCATGGCATGACATTCATCATACCCGTTCGTCGCGCGAGACCGGATTTGGAACGGTCCATTTCGGGAGCATAAGATCCAACGTGCTGCATATCGGTTGCCCGAGGATGGCTCGATAGCGGAACCGGTCCACGCACGAACGGGTGGTCTCGGTCATGGCGCATCGCTAAGGTCACACAGAAGTTGATGAACTCTCAGCGCCCGCTCGCTTCGCTGAGAACCCCCATCAGCAGTAGCTGAAAGCGGGTCAAGATGACTTTGGTTGCGCGGGAACGCCACCCTCCAACTCCCGGAAGCGAGTCCCCGGGAGTCCTCTCTTGGTTAGATGCGTATACCTTATTGCTAGGGGGGGGGGGGTTACCCTTCGGCACAAAATCGGCGCATCGAATTTCAAACCACTGGTAACGGCACCGGCTCACCATTGTGCGAACTGTAGGGAGTTGTCTGGGTTTTAAATGTCACAGAGCACACACAGACTGTCGACGATAAAGTTTTAGTTGCTTCCATTTCACCTTCATACAGCCGAGATAGATAGTTGTGCGGTGATAAAATCAACACCACACCACACCAAAGCACCTTTGGCGGTTCGAGTGCGCGGGAGAGCTGGTGAGCATCAAACATTTTATGGACCCGTGGACCCTGCTGCCGGAGGGATTCCGGTACCGTCGGTTTTTGCTATTTCCACGGTCATGAAATGCATGGCTCGCATCCTGGACCGCACTCCAAACCCCCGAACATGCACCGATAACCGCACAAAACGGCTGTACACATGAGTGTCGGTGTAGGGCCATATCGCTCCAAATCTACGCGCGCGCTTAGTTTCCCACGGGGATCACTAACTTTCGGCGGGAAAGTACAAGTTCGGCTGCTATAAGGGGTGTGAGTGAGGGCAATGTTTGCGTGTATATCTATGTATGGACGGATTCTGAACGGTTGCGGTGAGAAACGGTGGTGGCTAAAAGATCCTCCGTATTAACTGCTCCACTATCGCACAATGGCTGGCGACCATAAAGCCCGTACCGTAATACCCGCAGTCATCTAATAATTTATAGCAACTCATCCCTTTCCGAGCACGCTGGGGACGAGGGAGATCGAAGGGACATAGGAGGCGACCAAATGCAGGACTTCGTTCGCTTAGCACGATTACTTTAGGCGATGTTTCCTGGCTGGCAAGTTACCCCCGGTGTCGCCAAACTTCTAGAGTTCCCGTCCCATTCAGTTCGCTATCGTCCACAGGGAACCCGGTCCCCGGTACGAGAGATGGAAAAATTCTTCCAAACCGGAGGGATTGTGTTTCGCGCGCACAATCAAAACGACATCGTCACCGTACGTAGCCTTTTCTTCTCGGTCAGCCCGGGCGCTGGGAAAAACCGCCCTACCACGCAATGCCGTTCCTGCCAATGTTCAGTTTGCGGCTAGTAAACCTGGGTCCACTAGCAAGGACACGACGCTCTGGAAAATGGAGCAATGGGCCCCCCCTACGAACAATGGGTCCAATGTCCACAACGCCGATGACGGCGATGATGAGCGAAAATTGGATCCCGGGCCACTCGGCCATTCCGGTATTCCGGCATCGTTTAGCGTAATGTACCGGGAACGGGTGAGAGCTTCCGATGAACTGTGGACGAACTCTCCGATGCCTCCGGAGTTCCGCAGCGTTTCCCGGGCAATGTGATGCTGCGGCTCGGACTACACGGCTCCGGTGGATCGATGTGCCTAGTTCCATGTTTATTTGTCGTGCCGGAGTTGAGAACATTGTTCTCTTTGTTTCGTTTGTTGTTAGGTGATGCCTTGGCCCTTCTTCATTGTTCGCTCATTTCCCTGCACACTTTTCCCGCCTTCTGCTAGGTAACGGGGTTTGGAGAGCGTTACATACCACATTATTGTAAAATTCCTCTTTCTCTCTCGCTCTCGCACTGCAGCAGCTTGAAACTGACCACTTTTTTGGGGCGTTGGTGTGTGAATGTTTGTGTGTTTGAGTGTGTGTGTGAAAATGTTCCACTGCCTGGTCAACATGGTTGCAAAGTTGGAAAAGCTCCAGCCGGACGGTTCGTTCCTCCTGCTCTGCCTGCTGTTTCAAATGCTCCGCAGCATTCCTTGGCTCGGGATGGCCGCTGCCAATTGTGTTTGCGCGCCTTGTTTAACCTCCGGCCACACATGCACAGCCGTACTACTGTTGAGCAAATGTTTATTGAGTGCGGAACTTTCACTGACTTTGATTTATTTCCGGACGCTGGGCCTGCCCGCAAACGCAGCTGTTGCTGTCCGGTCGGCGGTCGGAGTCGTTCGCCGCCACTTTTCTTCCTCTGACGGCCACCGGCCACCGAAAGCTGTGCTGTGCTTCGGATTTAAGCACACGTGGGGTGACTGTGGTGTGGTGGTCTTTGAAGAAAGAAACGTCCAGCCAAAAAAAGGCGGAAAAACAACTCACAAAAGCGAGTGGAAATTCCGGCCCCGTTCCCGATGCCAGAGTTTTTTTTTTTTGACAAACGGAGCCTCGAGCGGGAGCGAAGCGGAAAGCTTTGCACAGGCTGCGTGGCTTGTGAGCAATGGCGATGAAAGCATTTCCAAGAAATATGATATTCTCGGGCAGAGTTTTCGCGCACCTCGCAGGGACGGCAGCGCACGGTCGAAGTACACGCGTGCTTGATGTGCGCTCGGTTGCCATCAGCGGAAATCTAATTTGCCATTTGCTTTTCGCACTGGACGTGCCCAGTTTCGCCCGTCATTCGACCGATCTTCCCGAGGCCTCTCGATGTCTGGACAGCATCGCACAGCTTTTCGCACATCGTACGATAAAGTTTAGGCTC
Organism: Anopheles epiroticus; assembly: GCA_000349105.1. Lineage (NCBI taxonomy): Eukaryota > Metazoa > Arthropoda > Insecta > Diptera > Culicidae > Anopheles > Anopheles epiroticus. The sequence continues at coordinate 77,247 of KB671534.1, read as the reverse complement.
TTCATGAGTGCGTGCGTCTGGAGGTCCACCGAAGCTGTTTGCTTTTCTTCCGTTGTTGATGTGACATGGTCGCATGTTATTGAGTAGCACTTTTGGAGGAATGATTCATCCTGGACGGGATACTCAGCGCGGATGGGAAATTGTTTTAAAAATACCTTTTGCCTCTAATGGCTTCGAGTAATGCGGCTCGACAAAACCGGTAAGTAAATATGATTTTCGTGGTCATTTATCTTAAAAAGAACGCACACATCGGTTCCACCGCAACTCGACCGTGGATAGATAAATTTGCCAAATGTTCTCCAAACGGTTTGGTGTGCCCATTAGGAAAGCATCATTTGCTATTGTTTTGTGCTGCACTGCCTGAACGTCCCCTTCACATCTTACCCTGGACGGGGAAAAACCGGAGCAGCATCCCACAAAACAAGGCATGTTTTTGTTTAAGGGTCTGCAATTTACCGACACTACCAGGAAAAACGTTTCGCTTATTTTATCCGACTACATTCCGCACGTTGACGATCCATTGCTGCAGAGCCTGAAGTACAGCGCGTTAGCGTCCCCTTACGTTGCCAAGTCGAGTCTAATGGAGTGAATGAACGAGAGATGACCATCGGACGGGATACTGAGACAACGGAATCGTGAAATATGCTTGCCCGCATAATGGGAAACCGAAAAATGATAATGCAATTTATGTTCCACTTATTGCAGCGTTATTTTCTGTCGTCCAGGTTAAAGTGTTCAGTGACATCGTTTTGTTTTTGCTTCAGTTGAATAAGTCGTGCTTAAAAATATATTAATTCAATTAATCTTACTTAAAATGGGATTATATAATCTTGGATGATGTTAGGCGGCATTTGTTGCAGTAAAACTAAATTCGAAGCCAATTTTTAACAGGTTGCAGAATGATCAAAACACTTCATGTATGCTTTGTTTATGCAAATGCGTAAGTTAAAGGAAACGGTTGCACATCTTAAACAGCTTGGATCTACATCCCAATCGAAAAAAACCCCTTTTGGATAAACTTATCAACTAAATTACAGGCGCCACAATTTTATTCAAGGTAAAGAGTGTTTTGTCATTATATGTGAAATTGACAAATTAAATTTCTTTTACAACATATAGAATACTTTTAATATATTTCCAACAACAACAGAAAGGTACAGTAATAAGGCCTGGCCGTTACTACCGAATAAAATAAAGGTACAAAAATGTAGGTGAACGATTGTGGGACACAAAGACACTTCGAAATAAATTGTTACCATCGCCATCACTTGTCCCCCGCAGTGCGAAGCAACAGAAGTTAGCACTTATTCTGCTCCAACACGTCATCGTACAACATGCGGTTTGCAAAAACCAAAACAGTGCTCCGGCCAGTGCCTGGCTAGAGCAATGTGCCGCAAAAATGTTGATATAAACCGAGTCACTGTTTGCAAACCAGCGTCCAAACGCATTAAATTGTCCCATCTGGTTTCGTTCATCCGGCTTCATCCTTCACCACCCACAAATGCGTTCCATCACGGTTCATCGCTAAAAGGATCCGTATCCGTTTTTCCTTCAGAGAGGCCACACAGCTCTCGGTGATGCCCGGGCGTGGTCTTGATTTGCTCGGCAGGGACGCTATGCTCCCTATAAACAGATACACAAAGCCCGAGACCGAGCATCATCACAGCGATGGAGGACAACAATGGACGAGTTAGAAAGGAGGATGCATTTCATTGCTGTTGCCCGTACACCACCTACTCCTTCAATGCGTGTAGACACAGGCAAACGATAGTACTGTGCTTTAAGCACTGATTTATGCATCCAGCCAATGGCTTTGTGCAAATTAAAAGCTTAATCTTCACACACATTCAAACACAGTGTGGGCAGAGAGGCAGCTGAAGTGGTCCACTCGAACCAATCGCTTCTGCCCCGGTCGTGACCCGAGACCCTGTTGCGATTTAATGGTTTCGTTTGCAGTGCTTGCAATACTTTGTTTTATGACACATCTTCTTGCCGCCCGCCGCCCGTACCACCGGTCGGGTTTTGTGAGAGAAAGTGACAATGATGTAAATGCTGCTTTTGTGCAAGGATGCCCAAGCACTGGCAGTGAGGGTCGTTTCGCTCCGATCGCTTCTTCGAATGGTAACAATTATGCGGATCTTATAACGATATTTACGACCCACCCACTGTTCTCCATAATTACTTTGTAAATATTTGAATCGTATTAGGGACAAGCTTATGCTCGGTTGAGGTCACGGTTGAACTGTTTGGGGTTGTAGAATGGACGACGTAAGTATTTTAAAACTTAGAGGTATCTTTTCATTTCGATGAATGATTGTATCACATTTTGAATCAACAACGCGAGCACAAACCCATACAGTGCCAAGGATGTACAACGTTGTTCTACTAGTAGTTCTGCTGGCAGTAAAACCAACCGCCTTTCTTGTGCACCTGTACCACACCATAGCGACACTGGGTGCTGCGTAACAAAAAAAAAAGCTTTCAAAGGACAAATTTGAATGAGCGCACCGATTTATGCGCTGCGTTAAAGGCACAGTAAACAATAAAACAGAAAACCTTTATTGTTCGCAGATAACAATACGTAATTTATCGATCAATAAAAAGGGCATAACGGGTGCCCTGTTGCCAGGTTGATTATTTGGAGCAAATAAAAATGCTTTTATGATATTCTCCTTCCGCGCAAAGTGAGATATAATAAAAAAAACAAGGTTCGATCGATCCAGCAAACGTTTCACCGCGGGGTTTGCAAGCATCGACCCCACCAATGTGCGGCAGAAGAATGTAGATACTTGTTTTCGCTGGAGCAAAAATGTCTCCCCTGAAATATCATTAATTACAAAGATTTCAATAGACTACGGTTCATCGAATGACATGCGAAGGTGGGATGAAATGCTTCCACTTCCGGCTTAGGACACCACAAAAACCGTTTCCTTAAAATATAATCAATATCCAGCTCCTCCCCTCCCTTTGTCGTGTCGTATCTATCCAGTCACCACCGAAAGCCGTACTGCAAGTCACGCCCAACCAATAAAGTGACCTTCATAGTTTTCTACTAAAGGCAAAATGAAACGCGGAACTGGATTCGGTCAGGGATCACTGCTTGAGAATGCTGGTGCAGTAACGTTACCGCGCAATATCGCGTCCACTCTGAAGAGCTGCCAGCAGCATCGACGGATCCCCGCGCGGTGGGCAGACGCCGGTTGGTGGAAAGAACAAATGAATCCATTACCACTAAATGGTTGTCAGTGACGGAGAGTGCCGGGCGACACAAAAAAGGGATGCGAATTTTATCATTCACTGGGCTTCGCTTTCGGCAGGGCACGGGGGGATGAGCAGTGGTGGGGAAACTTTTGTCAGTTCGACACTTAGCGACGCGGAGCGATTGTCACGGCATTCATAACGATCGCAGGCATCGCTATGTTAACCGGTTCATTACTTCCGCCGTGTCGCGCGCGCGTTTTAAAATTAAGTTCAATATCGACCCAGCCCCACAGGGATGGCCGCTGGCAAGAGCATTCGAAAGGATTCTTGCGCGCTTTCCATGTCACGACTGTTGGCAACGTCCGACAGCAATGGTTAAAGCAGCAAACGGTTGAACACTCAACTGGTGGTAAGAATTACATCAGTCTTCCAGCCCAGACACGGGAGGTAAAGGTAAACCTGGCTCATTACACCCCGTCGTTCCCAGCTCCTTCCCATTCACGCCCATCCCCCCCACCCCATCAGTCACACTGTTCGTCCCATTAGCAGCCGCCGGGAGATGAAGGGCGTGCTGCCGGCGTTACTCGCATGGGTATGGCTTTCATCCAGCACTACAAAATGCAATTAAGTTCAATGAATTTACACTAACGACTGGTGCGAGCGCCAATTGCAGTGTGCCCGGCTTGCCGCTGCAGTTCTTCCAACACCCCCCCCCCCCTTCCCCCCGTGGCTCTCCTATTTTGCCATCTCTCCTTCTTTCGTCATTTCGTTGGTAACGTTCGTTTTTATAATCGAGCGTGATGAAGTGCTGCAAGGTGAGCGACAACTGTCACTCATCGCCACCCATTGTTCGAGGAGCCAAGCACAGAAGCGATGCGAACAATGCGTTGACATTGAAAGGTACGAGGCGCGAGCGAACAGAAGAAAGCGAATGGGTCTGGATTATTTGTCTGATGCAATCACGGACGCACTTGCAGTGTGGACCGGTATGGGAAGCTGAACGATAAAGCAGAATAATATGGACAAATTTCTATTCTGATCCTTGGACCGATGCTGGGAAGGCACCGGCGTATTCCCGCGAGGATGCGAATCAACCTGTGCACTTCTCCGGCCACCGATAGCCACAAGAAGACACGAGTGCAAACGATGGATTACAGTGTGGAAAGATCAGCACAACACTGCGAACAGCGGAAGAGGTTGAATAAACAAATTGATCGCCAGAGATTCGTCCAGCGCCGGAAGAACGACCGTTTTGCTTGCTGCCGCTTGGCTCGGGAAAACTCCGGGTTGCAAGCACACGGGCACCGCTCCACACGCCATCTCAGCCGTTGACGGGCTCGGTGTGATTTATTGGCCAGCTTTTCCTGCACTCCGCTAGTAACGACGGCCTGCGGCAGCAGCAAGGGTTCCGAGGCCAATATTTTACTGCCCGCCTAAAACGGTGCGCTCCCGTGTTTTGTGTGGTCGTAGAAGCGTAACCGGTTATTCTCTAACAACTTTTCCGATGCAGCGCAGTTGCATGGGGCAACCGGTGTGGAAGCTGCTCTCATTAACCCACGCTAAGCGCTAAACTTTACTCGTTACCTCCGCAATCAAATTAGACAGCTGTACAAAATGAGAAAACTTTTTTTTCTCGATACACACCCACACACACACACATACACGGCCAGCCCCAACACCCAGCACACATTGGAAATGTTCGGGCACGGGCCAGGCATATCGCACAATTTAAAATGCTAATCCAAATGAGAGATTTATACGGAAAGTGCTACTTTGGTTTGGAAATGATATTTCCTTTTCTATTTCCTCGCAAGAAAAAAAAACAGCAAATGCGATGGGAAATCTTTAATAGGATTTCCGGCCCGGATTTTCGGTGCGTGCTGCGCGGGTACGTCTTGGTTCCGTGGGTGGTGTGGTCCTCTTGCTGGAGAGTACATCGCACAAATGCTTGCGGAATTTTCACTCGCGCGTCGGATAATGCTGTCGATCGTTCGCACCAGGGATTTGGCAGTGTAGATTATCCGCCGTTTGTAATAAATGTTTGTTGTCGTGGTTGCCTGTTTTATCTACCGTTCCGTTTGCCGATGCTCGAGCTGCTAGCTGACGCAACCGCCATCACCATCTACAGTGCCGTCTCACCTAAAACCGGTGTCTTAGCGAGAGACTTTATTTCCATCATCACTTGCACTTGCCGAGCGCAAAGTTTTGTGCGGGCAGCACGCGCACAGGCGGCGCGGGGCACGACGCGGTGCGCGGAACCTTATTACATCGCAAGTTTGTAGAGGCGAGCACCGAGAGGAAAAGCACATGCAAGCGTAAAAAGCCAACAACGCGCGCCGCTCTTTCTAGCGACCGCCCAAGTTTTGCAACAAAATTGCGCCAAAGTTGCTCCCTCCCTCCGACTGGACACTTTGCTTTCGTCCGGTCCGGTGGAGGGATCCGCTCTCGCGTTCCATTAGCCCCGGGGCACGTGTTTGGTCGCACGGTCGCCGTTAGCATCACCCCACTCTCTGTCTCTGTCCTTGTACCGTTCCGAGCAAACCGAGAAAAGCCAAATCATGCATTATGTTTAATATTGAAGTTTTTCGCTTACCACAAAGCCACCACAGCTCTTATCCTTCCCCCGGAAAGCATCATCCCACCACGAAGATGTGCCAAGATGGCGATGTAAAAAAACAAACGGGCCAGCAACGCTCATTCGACGCCATCGAAGGCATCATCTTCGATTGCATGGTGTGGGGTGGGGTGCGGAAATGTGTAAGCATCTTCCATCGTCTTCCGTCGTGCTTTGCTCTTCCCGCAAAAACCTGACCTCCTGAACGCGATTGTGCCATCAAGATATGCATTCGTGGGTCGGTCGCTCTATGCAGGAACCGATTTTCATGATCACAGCGATTCCTCCCCAGGGAGAGGGAGAGTGTTTAACCCTGAAGAGAACGCTGGTGTGACACCCGAAACGATGACAAATCACATTTGATGAAGTGATTTGTTGGCAAATGTCATCGAGTTTCGGCACCGCGATGGTCCCACCGCAGGGCGAAAGTCAGAACACATGCCAGGAACACGGTCCACCGCGAAAGGATACGTTCCGGCAAACTTTTCAATCACCCGGGGTCAACCAGAGAAACCCGATTGGAAGATTGATCACAGCCGAACGCAAACTTCTTCGCTAACAAATCAACTCCTTCCAGCTTATCCCATCGCTGCCGGCCATCTCTATATAGGCCGCGACCGCGTCCAGCACTTCGGGAGGTGATTGGTGATTGCGAACGGAGCGAGAAAGCAAACTGGTCGGAATTTGCACAGCCGAGACGGCCACGGGTGTGTTTGTTTTAATAAAAAAGTTTTTCGATTTTGACGAATTAATTCATTGCTGAAGTTTGACTGGCACTGGGGAGCGTGTGTTGTGGTAATATAACATCCAGTAAGCGGGAGAGCGAAGGGGAAACACCGACGCAGGATACGGACCGTCGGACAACACCGGAATCCACGCAAAGGACAACGGCTCTGTGCTGTCATGTGAGCTTTCCTGGCGCGCCAAGGATAAACATGCATGAAAATGGAGGAGAACAACAGGCGACCGACAGGAAAAAAAACGAAAGCGACGGTAAGCTTTTACACAAAACCGAACCGAGCGAGAAATGGTTGGCTTAGTCGTTGGTAATGTTGCAGCGTTTTTTTTTTTTTTTTTGCGTCCACCCATCTCGCGCGCCCGTTAGATAAAGAGCGCTTCTGTGCAGGGTGAAATGGAGGTAGGAAAAAAGAAATAACAAAAAAGCATAAAACAACAACATCGTCCTTCTGTGGGGCCGCACCGAATTTTCTTCCGCCACGGACGATCGGGCTCGGGCTGCGGAAAAACAGCGCCCCGAGTCAGAGAGCGTTTGTGGGAAGGGGCAAAGTTTTGCTTTTTGCCTGCTTGTTTGTTTGTTTGCCGCCTTCGGTATTAATTCCTAGCCGCTCCGTTTGCCTGGCGCGCGCGCGCGGGGAAATAAGGGAAAGCGTTTGGTCCTGGCGGACCCGGACCAAGATAAGAAACTTTAGCTAGCCGGACACGACGTGGACCGATTTTGCAATACTTCGACCGGCACACGCGGAGTTTAAGTTCTGCCAGTGCAGTGCAAACTTGTTTAGAAAGCAGCGCAGCTTCATCAGAGGCATCGAACGCTTTGCGCTTCGGTAGTTTCGAAGCATTCTACGATTTTTGTTGATCGCTTGCTTTTACCCAAGTTTTCCGAATCCACAACGACCTCTTTTTCTTTCGTTTATGTTTTTCATCCCACCCAACCCGCTGCTTATTGGTTGAGAATCATCACAACAGTGTGTGTGTGTGTGTGTGTGTTTGGAGCTATTGCCGCCCTTTACCTTCACTTGATGACGATTTGCCAAAAACTCGGAGCGATGGCACCACGGCAGTCGCCGCCAGGATGCTCCTAGCAGTGGTGGACGTCGTCGTTGTCGTCGTCGAGATCGTCGGCTGCACGGGGATGGCCGATTGGACGTAGTTCACCAGCACGGCACTGATTAACCCAAATGTGAATGCCACACAGAACCGCTTCATCTTGTTTCTCACTACTGACGGTTTGATGAATCTTCAATTGTAACGGGGGGGAGGGGGTTCACGCACACCTAGAGCCCGGTGAGCGGTTAGTTACACTTGCTAGCTTCAAATTATTATCTAACAAAAAAAAAAAGCTGTGGCGCAACCTCCGCGACCCTGCGATATTTCGCCCGTCACGAAACAAACACAATCACGATCACCCAAACACTTCTTAAATCCACGGTGTCGAAATGGTTCGTTCGGCTAATCAAATGATAGCGGCTCTTCTAAACAATCTTTCACAACGGTGCTATGATGAGGTAAACAAAATAAGCTATAAAATCTGCTTTGCTTTTGGCACCTCGCACATCTATGCGCTTATCGGTCAAAGCTGCCGCCACCGCAACCAACGCGTCGCTCTCCTGCACACACGTAAACACATGCACTCCACAAATGGCTATTTTTCATGTGATGCAACTGAATCTCATTGCACGTATCGGCGTAAGCCGAGGCACAGAGAACACGAAGGGTCTGGTGGTTTGGCCGTATGGGAACGTTGGCGCGAATGTCACGATGTTGCAAGCGGACAACTTTCACAAAATTAATCTATTTCTTTAACACGAGGCGTCTCACATGTGATGCAACATGCCGCACCAGGAACCTTAAATCTTAAAAACTTAAATAAATGCACCGGAAATAACGTTACGTCGAATATGCTGAAGTCGTTCAATCTTTAGGGACAACAGTACCGAAGCTGTAAAATAACAAGACACCAAAGCCAAAAGGCTTTTTATTGCCAACCCATCAAATGGTATAGTATCTTTTCGCACAAACCAGCTAGTATGGCAGTGAAAGGGTTCGTACTGCTTGAGTAAAAAAAAAAACTCTTCACAATTCCAAAAGCTACTTGCTCACAGTAGCACTCGCAATTTTCACTACCAGCCAGCAACTGTTTTATTTATGTTTTTGTTGCAGTTTTTCTGCTCCAGGCGCAACGCGACACCGAGCCAGCACACACGACTAGGGTTCTCGCAGTACGAAGCGAGCGTTCAGACTGGGAGTCATTACGCCACGGGATGCACTAACATACTGAATCCGTGCCTTACAATCTTGCAGACTCCGGCTCTCTCCGTGCAAGCCGAAGCAGGGCTGGTACACTTTCAGGGACGACGATTATCATCGATTTTTTCCCCAGCCTCCCAGCATCCCGATGATGGGGCTACTCTCAGCAGTTGCGCCTCTCATTTTGCCGTTCCCTGCACGCACGATCCACTACCCTGTGTGTGTGCTGTGAAACCAACACTTGATGGAGCTGGAGTTTCCGTGTCTCTCGATAATGTGCGGCTCTCTCTTTCTCAGTCCGGGTTTCCCCAGTGTGAGAGCCGCACCAGGCTTATCGGTGGGCTCTAGGACCTTGCTGCAGACAGCGCGTGTTTGGAAGGCGAGGTGTTATCACAGCTGGAACTGAGTAACTGAGTGGCCTACCTCTTCCAGTGATAAAGGCGCCTATAGGCACGCTGGAGAAACACAAAAACGCGCTCGTCGCTCGTGGATGGGTTCTTCAACGTGCACTACCCGAACGACTTGGCCCGAAAAGATAAGCAATGTTCTAGTGGATGTGGAGAAATGTGAAGCAAAAGGTTATGGCTCACTCAAAATGTTTGTCTTAACCGCTCGTGGCGCGTTCTCTCTTCGAACATTCTCTCAGACATCTTGAGAACGTAAGCACGGCGGTTACCGCGCTATCAGTTTGCAAGAGTTAGAAAAAAGAACGTTCGAAAGTGCCATGCGTTGTAATTATAAAGCGAGCACAATGAGAACTAGCTGCTAGCAGACGGCAAAACGTGTTGTGGTAGGTTGACTAAATAGAATGTTATGTAGAATAGAGGGTAGTAATACTTCTACACCGAGTTAATTTGGCTCTATGTGACTGGGTGACCGATAGCAGAATAGTCTTCCAATAACGTCTATGCTTGATGGGAGTCCTACGCTATAACGACTCGACCATTGGGCCATACTTGCAGTAACTTAACTTTTCGAATTTTGAGGCACTTAACCTTTACAAAGCTTTACTTTACAGTACAGTACACACACGCAACACTTAATGAAATAGAAAGTGTTATCGCACGAAGCTACACAACCAGCAAGCCTAGCATCTAACAAGCTGTTGAATCTAATTATTTATTCATGAACGTGTAAGCACGAACCACCCTTATCACGTTCGCGCGATAAATGCCACCACTTTCTTCGTCTTTCGTCTTCAGCAACTCGACAGCCCACCCAATCAAAACAGGTTCTCCGTCCCGAATTGGAAGCTTGTCCAGGAAGGGTTGACCAACCATCATCATCCCTGACATGTGTTCGCTGGGTGTATATTTTTTTATCCATCCTGACTTTTCTCAACAAAACAAAAAACTCCTAAAGTTTACACTAAGTATGATCCATTGTATTGAAGCAATCAGGTAATGGACACTTTTCACAATGGGCATGCTTTCCACCATGCGAAGGCAAAACGCAACACGCACACAAACACAGTGAGCGCGAGGGGGTACGACACGACGATGAGTTTTTCCCCAACTGAAACAACAACGAAGTCGCTTCAGTGGCACTCACATTCCAGTGAGCGTTGATTACGATAAGACAAACGGGAAAGAGTGCCATTACAGCAGGGATGCTGTGCATCGAGGACATGCATTGCTCCCGTTGCGATAGCAACCTTACAACAGAAGGAAGGAAAATAATACTATCCTCTCCGGTGCTGTTACTCTCTCAAGGGGATATGCCCGCTAGCACCAAAGATTGTTCGGAACGTTGAGAGGGCAACGTGAAAGCTTTTCTGAGCGGAGCTAGTAGTAGCGTTGAACAGAATAGTTCCCCCGTGCATTTGGACCCGGTTCTACTATTATTTTTCACGTTGCTCTCCTGGACTCTATCTCTCCATCTCCGGATGGTGTTCAGATACAGAGAGACACTTCGCCTCATGATATTCAGTTGAGGGTCCTTGAATTAGTCGAAATCACCACATTCATTCAGTATTTAGACATGTTGCTTGCTTTTCAGGTCGTAGGATTGGGCTGTTGTTGGATTTGAAGAGTTGTACTAGCTGCGATTTATTGGACACTTCGTATAAAATATGGATATATGTTATTAAAGAAGGATTACCGTTGTTATTTTCTATTTAAAAGTTGTTGTAAAGAGAGTTTATGAACAATAGAGGCAAAGAAGTTTAACTCTTTATATAAGGTTTTAACTTAGCTTACACAGAATGCTAGAACAAAGTTCAATAAATTTGCAATTAAATTTTGTATAATTTACTTTCATAGAGACAAAAGCCGCTTTTCGAAGACTTTGTGCTCTTTACAAAGGTTTTGACTTTCCCCTTTTTTAACCCACAAACACATATACTAGTATCAGTATCACCATAGTTCCAATCAGGACCAGAGAAACTATTAGCATCAAATCAAAAATGGTTATGTGTACAACACTACTGAAACTTGACATAGAAGCAACAGCTTTTTTTCACCATTTTTGATTTTGATTTTGATACCAGATTCTTAGTCCTACTTCAAACCGGTTCGAGTCCGATACAGCCCGTTCGGCACACTTATCACATTTCGATTGGCGTGTGAAAAAGGTAATCAAACATTATTGAAGCACCAATCACAAGGGTTTCCACCATTTTGTCTTCATCGCACGTTAACGGGCACGGAGCGAAGAGAAACATGGTATACAACAAAAGAAAAGAAAAACTTCAACCATGTTCAAATGGGACACCCGACGGACAGAAAGGCAAGCATACCGCGGAAAGAACAGCAAGCAATCCGGTAAATGCAATCGGATCAGATGCTTGAAACGCGCGGACATGTTAAGGCATCATTAGTACGAAAACTTTGCTCTCCCGTCCTGACGCCGTCGAAGAAGACGGATGATAAACACATTCGTGTGTGCGTAAGGCATGTGCGTGTGAACTGGGTGCGTGTGTGAGTGCTTTTTGGCCTTTCGCTTCTCGATTTTGCTAATAAAACCGTAAAACAACCTTGGGCCTTTTTGTTCCTGCCCTCTTCAATCTCGCAGCATATTACGGCCATTTGAACCAGCAAGGCAACCTTCACGATGGAGGACACTTTCTTCATCCTTCGCACCGAAATGTGTGTCTCTTCCGGTACACGCACAAATATGCTGCCACCATTCCTTCCCTCTCCCCTCTCCCCACTTCCACACTTTGGACGTGCTGGAAGAGTGGCAGACTTCTTGGTCTTTGGTGCGGGAACCAGTCCCACGGTGCTACTCGGCAACAGCGGCTATGGATAAAAATTCGGCCCCACGACACACCTACCTACACTCCCTTCCTCCCCTTCCCCCCAAGGAGGTCCAAACTTTTTGCCCGGGTGCACGCGGGGCAGGACACGGGGATTATCTTTTACGGAACAAGAAATTCAATCAATGTCAACGACGCTTCCACCACGTGTTCGGTGTTGCCGCCCGGCGTTGCGGCCCTTTGGCCCCTGTGTGTCTTCCCCTTCATGAACGTATTGGGACAGTGTTCGGAGTCGTACTTTTACTGCCTCTTCTTTCTTCTACCGTTCGCTCGGTTCAGGACATTCTATACCTGAACACTTCAAGGAGAGGTTGAAGAAGTCAACGCAGAATGAACTTAACCACACCTTACATGTGCTTGAGCACAGTCCTCAGCCGGTGTTGTTAAGCTCGTGGGTGGCTTTTTTATACTATTTCGCGTGCTTCAAATGTCAAATATCATCAGCCACCTGTGCGTTTCTCTTGTGTGTAGGAACGGGAGATGGGGGGGGGGGAAGAAACAAAATGGAAGCGTTACACAAACACGAACATACAGATACATACACACTCTCTCTCCCTCTCTAGACATTTATCTATGGTGATGATAATGTGCGGTGCCAATATAAGTATTGGAGAAACGTTGGGCAACGGTGTGCGAACTTGAGCAGATAATGCTGGACGACAGCGATGGGGATTAGAGTTTTACCAAGCGTTTCTAATTTTTATTTGGAACCCACGCGAGCCGATCTTGTTGAGGTTAATTGGTAGACAATCCATAGCTGTCAGTGAAGGTATAGGCCTATGCAGAGTATTGTTCATTTCTACACTCAAAACTGCGCTACATATCAGCATCGATTACCAAATTGTACCATCATACAGAAACTGTAGCCTCATCGAGAGGAAACTCTGCGGGCTGCATAAAAAATACGCTAAAAACCATCAAGCAAACCCATCCCCTGTTGGTGGTCGTGGTGATGATAAAGCTTAAAATATTCACACCATGACAGCACACACGTTTCGTTTCATGTCTTTAAAAATCGGCACAAACTTATGTCCAATAAACCATGCCCACTGGGGCGATCTGCCGAAAGCACAAACCGCGTTACGGTGGTCGTACCTTTTCCCATTCAAATTTTTCCTCCTCCACCTTCTTTTTCTTTGTTGAATCCATCAGTCGCGCTGGGTGTCACACCTGTGTGCTGGGGCTAGAAAAATAGGGGAACGAAAGAACAGCTCCACCACTCCAACGTGACACAGCTAGCCCGCCGCTCACAGCAGTGTCTAGGCGTCGTTCTGTTTTGGCATTCTTTCACCATTCTCCGCAGAGTGCTCGTTTCAGCTTTCGCTGCTTGTTGCTTATTAAATTTCCTATACACTGGTAATTTATTCCAACATATGCTAATCATAGTCACAGGAAATGGATCTCCCAAACGAACACAGCCGACGGGAACAGAGAAGAAAAGAAAAACTTATCCTAACAAAAGTGTTTTGTGGAAACTGTCAGCGGCTGCGAAGCGTATGGATGCCTTGGGAAAATGATCATCTCGCTTAAACTCCCGACGCGGGATGCGGGAGCGTGAGCAACAAAACAAAAAGTGAGGGAAAAATCAAGCAAACGACAAACTCATGTATCACCGAGTGAGATTGAAGACATTCTGGTTTTGGAAAGGTTGCCACATTGCTGTCTTATGTCTTCATCCTGTGTCGAGTCAACGCTTTTCAAGCGACAGCTATCTGCGTGTCCAGCGTCAGCTAAGCTATCGGAAAACGTCAATATTACCCCGATAGCTTTTTGCATTATAAAACTTTTTCATTCGAAAACGGGTGCAGCTGAATACATTAGGGACACTCATTCACTCGAGAATAAGTAAGTGAAATAACACGCCTTTTACAGTCCGATAAAAAAAACTCTTGTAACAATCAGCACACATTACTGCAGAGTGAGGAGTTGGCGTGAAAATCGGACTAGATCTTGATTTTGCGCTTACTCCTTCGCCTATGACCGTTGACGCATAGAAAATCGCCTTGAATAAGGGGATACACGCGTAGCCGCGAGAATCTCTTTTCATTCCCGCGACGAAATCGCATCAGTGTGACGCGACGAAATCGCATCAGTGTGACTCTAAATTTGACGTTTCCATCCGCCCGGTTGAATAGTATATAGCCTGCGCTGTGCGGTTTTCTCCCCCAGGGGGCGCTGCTGGAAAGAGTTGCAAATGCTTGCAGCCGAAACTCGTGTTGGTGTACGATTAGCATTTCCAAATTCCAAGAACACGGCTTTGTGTTAGCGCCGATGCTGGTTGAATACTAAATCCTCCATTATATGAATACTGCACGTCTCGCCGTCAAGTACATACGAGGGAGTTTGATGGAAATGGCAAAAAGCGAACCAACCAAATGCTTTTGTGTGGATCGCAATCTGGCTCTGCTAAGGTTGAGGTTTTCCGCGAAAGTTTCTTGTGGTGGTACGTTTGAACATCACAATGCTGTGGTTTAATACATTGGAATACGTCTTTTACAATGAAGCAAAAGATCAAATTCAAAAGTTCACGGAACCCAAACTTCTTATCCAAACAAACAATTTCAAACAAAACGTATTAATCAACGTATCATTAACTGGTACAATCACCAATGATATGCTTTTATGGAATGAGAAATTAATCTACTAAGTACAATGTAGAGTAGAAAATATGCAAATCGAAAAAACACTTCCACGACACTCGTATTGAACGCGTAGAAACACATTGCTTCTGCCTGATCCACTCAACACAAACGCAAATCGTACTATCAATCAGAAAATCTTTGGACAGAATTACCCAAGAAGGCTTAGTATGTTGCCACAAACAGTGGCTAGTCGTTCGCTTTACGGCATTCATCGCACCATTATGCAACAGCTCATTTCATTTTCAGGAACTAGAATGTTTGATTAACAGGAAGCTGTATATATCATTACTCGACCACACTTAACCCTCGGCGCAATGAATCAACAATCATTAAATTACTCACTGTCACAAAAACAAAAACAGATTCGCCTGTATTGCGGGTTAGGGCGGTACGATTAGAGGCGCGTAATGGTTGTTTTGCCCGTTGAGCGTTGCCTGTTGTTCTGTGTCTTAGCTGGCAGGAGAGTAGATTACAAAAACAACCGCATCTACGCTTTAAAAGCGATCGGATTGGTTGTTGTGTAAGTAAACAAACTTGTTAACACTTAATGTAAGCGGAATTCCCCACGTTCCGCTGGATGGTTTAACAAGAAAATCAGTTTTTTACATTGTTTGCAGCAAAACGTTAGAAACTAAACGCCTCAGCAGATAATGTTATTTTTTTCACCCGCAATATACAACAGTGTATGTAATGGAAAGTTTTTTAATGCTTTCGTTTTCAGCATATGCCCCAATTCGAAACTAACGACAGCTGCGCTGCGGTTCTACGCATTTTTGCGATCATCGTAATTGGCCACGAGACGCTTCATTAAAATCGCGTTTGAAGATAGTGCCAGCAGCGAGCCAGCCAGCCACCGACGCATTCCCGGCTTAGCCCGGGCCAGGCTAGTATCTCAGCTGGCCGGGAACTCACACTGTAGCCCCTGCCACCCGAACCACCCGCCGCCCCTAACCCATCCTGCACACTCGCAAAATAGGAAACTTTGCGCGAAACTCAATATCAATTACGCACCGACCGCACCGCGCAGTCAAGACTGTGTGTGTGTGTGCCTTTTGCTGGCGCCGAACCACAGCACGCAAAACCATTGTGCCGGAGGCACTTTTTGTGGCAAACCGCGCTGTTCCTTACGTTCCTGCGCCCACAAGCGCACACTTACCAAACGCTCTGTGCCAATTTGCGGTGGGCGCGATGCTACGGCAGACGCATGGGGAAAAGTTTGTCCATACCAGCCAGCCATCGAATCCACCGGCGGCGGGTGCTGGCAGTTGTCGTCGATCCTTGCGGGAAACCACCGATGGCTAAAACTGAACATTCGAGTGGCGAAATTGGGACGTGCGCGGCTGGGTGCCAGTAGAGCGGCGGTTTGATGATTTCGCGAAAGCGTCATTTAGGGAATTTCCATCGATGAAGCTTCAGTGTGCGTGAGGAAACCGGGGGCCAAAAACGGCGGGGAAGGTCAACAGGACGTCCTAAAGAATGTGCCGTGTGGTTTTCGAGGCAAAGCGATTTACCCTACGATGCCTTTGCAACGGGACAACTCGCGGCTGCTGGGTGCTGGGATGGCCATGATTATAATTCCTTACCGCCACTTCACTGGTATAACTTTCCATCAAATCATATCAGAATTATGATTATAAGAAATTGAGACTATAATATGAGGAATTCTTGGGAATCGTGGCTTGACAGGCCAATCATGAGCGGCACGTTACACGGCATAAAATGAGTTTCTACGAAATTGTTGGATTATTTATAGTATTGCTCCATCATTTTCATTTAGATCAATCCTGGCAAGCAGTTTAAAATCATCCCGTACCATCTGCTGTACAAAATTATCATTTTAAAACATTAGCTACAAGTTCGATAAGAATGATTAAAGGATAATAAAAACTTTCAAACTTGTATGTAGTCATCACGTGACAGTTTCTAACCGATGGGCTCGTTTGTATGCTTTAGCATAGGGCGATATAGATGACTTCCTGGGTAGACATTTCGGGCACGATGACTGATAACTTTTTTTTTATGATAAAAGGGATTGGATATCGGGGATTCGCAGTAAAAAAAGTGGCAATCATATCCCGTTTTCATTTCGAAGGATTTCGGAAACTTCGTCAGTCTGTCCATCTGAGAGCAACATTTCCAGTTGAAAGGCCTGGTACATCCATTAATAGTCTATGGAGTTGTAATGTAATTTTTCCAATGTTTTGGAACGTGAACATCCTTTTAAAAAATGTTACAACATAGCTCATGTATGTTCAAGTTCACAATACTCGAGTCGATCGCACACGAACTGAGTATGGCCAAATAAATCCAATATTAGCAATGTGCCAAGAACTTAAGGTTTTTATTTGAGCAAATTGATTTTGGTATGTCTGTTTCTTTGCTACGAGAACTGTTTTGTTTTCGTTTTCAGCTAGGTTGGCTATAGATTTATATTGCAAGGAATAGATGATACAGACTAACAGCCCGACATATGAACTAACGAACATATAACTACCTGAATTTTGGTTTTAAGATAATATGTTGATCAATCGTCCAGTGTAGTCTATATAGTCTATCGATTCTTCTGGTCGTAACAATTGAAAATCAAAGTATTTTCTTGTATTACAAGCAAACATGACAATAACAAAATCAATAGGTAAATATAATTATTTCTTGAGCATTAACTACTTTTCCTGTAATTGGTCCTTAGCCAATCAACACTCAGGTAAAGATCTTATGCAGTGGATACGCTCGCGACTAGTGAAATGCACTTGCTACCAGCAGTACAATAAACGGTTCGTTCCATCGTCGCACTGCTCGATGGTGGCTTTTCACTCGCACAGTGCAACGATCCATCAACAGCTACCATATCACGAAGCTCCTGCATCATCTTTGTTGTCATCGACGTCCGACAGTCCCCTCGCGCTCGTATAGCTTAATTGTGAAGCCATTTTGAAAGACTAACCACCAAAAGCACCGTCTCACACTCCGAATTGGTCGGTTTCCTATTATGACACATAATTATTAAGCTCCCCCGGCAGTCCAGAGAAGCGGTACGGAGGCAACGTGCACACTCTCCCACGGGAACTACGCGTCTGTGGCTGAAGGCTCAAAGTCTCGGTGGACCATTTTCATTTCATCAACCCGTGCATCATCATCCCGTACCGGCGTTTCCATAGCTGGTGACCCTGGCAAAGCCGTTGCGCTGTGGGTTATGCTTTCGCCACCGGGTAGTGGTCTCGCAGTGGGAGCTTGCAGCACTTTTCCCAACCCGGAAGGGGAAGCATCAGTCCGAAGCAGTGCTGTCCCTACATCGCGACGTTTAGTTTGCTGCTTTTCCATGCATTATCCATGCACACCGAACCATTGGACTACCCAGCATAAGTCGAGCTCTACAGTACAAGCCCAACATCTTACGACTAGCCCGTAGCTCTCAGCTACGGAGCTTATAGCTGTTGACCACCGAAGGGGTTCGGCAGTGCTTTCCTCCCATGCATGTGTTTGCTATTTTAGGAACGCTACTGCCTCTCGCATGATGAGTCATTAGAAATTTAGATAGCGAAAGGATTGAATTGATGTATGGAGGAGGCACACAGACACACACACGCACACACACGCACCCAAATATGTTGTTCCGGCAGAGGCTAATTCCAATTAGCCGACGACATGTGACAGGCGGCGCCGCAGCGTTTGCATAAAACATCATATCATCCCTACGATGCAGTGCATGAAACTAATCGCCTATCGGTGGCCAAGCTTCTTGCCCCGTTCGTTGGAAGACGCATTATCCCTGTCTCTACTTCCTGCCCTTCTCGAATGAGCTTCATGCACTCATGCCAAAGGGCCGGGCTGTCGAGCCAGTGCTAAAAGCGACAACGAGTGCTGCTGCTAATTAATTTGCACGTCTTACCCACGTACTGCCGCACACCGGACAATTTGACACACACACACACACACACATACGCAAGCCAATCGCTGCAGATCATAATTATTTCAAGCCCCAAACTAATACAGCGCCCGAACCGGAACGGGGGTGGGCAAACGTGATCAAATTGTGAACAGAGTAGAAGCCACCCCATCGCCCTTATTAATTCGACTCACATTTAGTGCTTTCGGTCGACCCTTCTGGGCTGGACGGCGGCTAGCCACGGGAATAAAACAATGCACCGAACCCGATCGGTCGACTCTCGGCATTGCCAGCGGCGCGTGCTGCTGACGTGAACGGTTCGCTCTGGCTACCGGAAATTTCATTTGCTTCGTTTGCCTCGTTTGCGATTCGCTGCCCCGGCTCTCCTACTAACCTACAAAGATAACCAGTTGCAATCTGCGCACTTTCTGCGCCATCGGAAAGGGCACGGAACGTGAATTGCGCAACAGCAGCTTGGCGTCTAGCCGCGGTCCAAACTACGCGGAAGTTAACTGGAGTGTGCAGCCAACGTTGCCGACGATCGCGCGCATTAGAGATTGATGGCCGGCACTGGTTAAGGAAGGCAGGCAAAGCTGGCAAGACTCTGCTAGCACAGCGATTTGCGCGTACAGCGTTCGTTTTGCGCCGTCTTGCGCTTGTGATTCCCGGCTAGAGACGTTCCGGTTGCTGTTGATAAGTGATTAGGCTAAGCAACAGGCTGAAGAGTGCCGGTGCTCAAGGCGCAAACGTTGCAATGTGAGCAGCCCATCGACTGTGAGCTGTGCTGGAAGATAAGCAAACGATCACACTTCACAAGCTGATATTTACACAACAGAATCAGTTGTATGTTAAGAGACTGTAAAAAAAGAAACTTACATCAAATGGGTTGAGTGTTCCCAAATAAGAAAATTCGTGGTGCAGCTAATAAAGTTTTTCCAAAAATATTATTTATTTTATTATTTGAAATTCATTTTAAATAGACTTCAAACACTCTGCAAACACTCAATTTGTGTTATACACCAATGACGGTAACTCCATGGTAAATGGTATTCTATTCTATTCTATTTCTTTTTTAAATAAATTTAACAAATTTGATATCTGCGAGACCTTGTAAATTTCGTTCCCGTTTGTATGGGGGGAAATCCGATCGGAAATATTGTTGTCGGATTTGATCTTGTTTTTTTTTTATTTTCAGGAATTACATGAATTTAAATTTTCACGATAGGCTTCTCTATTGCAGTTTTTAAAATTTTAAATGCTCTTTTGATAAATTTTTTTTTTAAATGTTAAAAAAGAAAATTGTTATTCATAAAAAAAAAAATCATAAAATTCTGCTCTATGTGAAAAAGAGAGAACAGTTACTCAATAAATCAATAAAATAAAAATGTGTGAAAATCAACGATGTTAAGGTACTATAGCGAGCATAAAATTCTAAATAGCGTAATAACGCATGGCTACTTTGATGGTTAATCCATAACTGCATGTATGTTTGAACACTCATTAACAAAAGAAGGAGAGGTTATTTTGTACTGAGAGCCGAACGGATCTCGACGAATGCAGTCCGTGCTAAGGCCGTGTATCTCTGGATTTGGACATTCAGAAAAGTAATGAACAATCATGGGAGGATGTGTCCTTTTTCGCTCAGTTGAAAGATCATATTTAGAAGAATTTCCTTTTATCTTATTTTTGGCCTGATTTTACGCCTTTTTAAAAGCAATTTTAGGCTTATTTGAATGTACAATGAGCTTGTTGTTGAACTATTACGATACTTATATAAAGCTATTAAAAGTTTTTAAACTTTTTAACCAATGTTAGCAGAAGTGCTGTAATAACTAAGCTATGCAATTACAAGTTTATTTACTCTTAAAAAACGATCGATCGGACCGTACTTCTCAATCAATACCCATGAATCCCCACCGAAAGGTACATTTCGGCACCGTACCGTGATGGTACACGTGTCACCCAGCATCAAACAAAATTCAAAGATACAAATGTCAACGCGATCGTTTACGCCTTATCTGCCGCTCGCTTTTAAGCTTCCGCTTCTTTGAGGTGTACCGCGAAACCCTTTGGAGCAAACGAAAATACATCATTTTCCCTATCGCAGATGCTCGTTGCTATGAATCGTTCGAATCAAATGGCTTCACATTTAAATAAAAGAAAATCCATTTTCTTTTTCACCGCACACACATACACACTGTGCTTTCTTAATGTACAGACAAACACACACAAAAGCCTCAGACACACATATGTACGGAAGCCGCTCGCGGGAAGGTTTCGCTCCAAAAATTCTACACCTTCCTGACAGGAACTGATGCCGTTTCACTGTTTACGGCACAAAGGCAAAGCCTACAACATTGGCAACTGATTCAACAAACAGGGATACCCCCACACATGCTATATATGCTTCCTCTAGCTCATCCCGCTTCCACCCATCCTCGATATCCACTCGCTAACAACGGATGCAGAAGGAGGATGGTTAAACGCAAATGAATTTTAATGATGTTCGATTCGATTTCGCCCCTTCCCTTTCGGTTTCTCTTGCTCGTTTCGACAACGAGCACACGCTAAACAGTCGCCTCGAATGGAAATCGAAATGTGCTGGAAGAAATGTCGAAGCACTTCAAATGCTGCTCCATGTTTCGGGAGTGCCATTTCGTTTACGGTTACCGTTTAACTTGCCGCAAATCGATTTTCTTGCCGCACAAGAAAGATGGCACACATCTGCATATGGGAACGAACCGTTCTAACGCTGCTTTTTGTCGGAGCTGACGGAGCGACACACCAAAGACACCGAACGAGAGACGGCACGATGGTTATAACTTTTTTCATACCGTAAAAATAAAAGAGTGAAACTTCCTCGCACGAATTGTGTCAAAAATCATCCAACGAACCACCAATCCATTGAACAAGGATATTCTTAACTTTTCACACAAAAGCTGGAAAACAGTGGCGAATATTGTTTACTTGCTTTAGAATGCTTTTTAAAATAAGAAGCATAAGACAATGTCTCGCTTTTACCTTTACTAGCTTTAAGAGTTTACGTTTTATCTGCACTTTGCAAGGAATGGCGAGAGCACAAGAATAAGAACATTGACTCATCAGCGTTAGGGCGTTCTGTGAAAGTTGCAACTATTCACTTGCTGGATATGACAGTTTTACCAATGAGTTTCCAATGAAACTATTCTTCGTTTTCAGCAGTCACGAACTTTAACATCCCCGAGAAAGATGCACTATCTCGATAAAACAAAATTGAAAAAGAAACAGCACACAGCCAGAGCAACAAAAAATCACTTTACATTGCCCCTGCCGGAAAGAAACCGCCGGAGGCGTAAAGTCAGAATGCCACTTTACTTTCGGCAACAATCGTAAGAAAATGCTTTCGTCGCCCGCGATGGTCCTGCATAAGTGGCCCCGCTTTAATGTGCCCTTCAACGCTCGATAACGAAGCATGTTTCATAGCAGGGCGCGAGTTCGAGACGGAAGGGAAACGGAATAACTTTACGACTCCCTTGCGCGAAGGTTCACCGTCTGGTAGCTCCTTCTGCCTAGGCAGTTTTGGGTTCGAAATGGCACGAAAAACAGTCAAAAAGTGCGATTTGCGATTCTTCGAGCGAACGGATTTTACTGCCCGTTGCCCGTCGATCGGCATCTGCCGCGGATGGTGAACCGCAGCGAGAGAAGAGAGCACCGAGCAAGGGGCTTTCGAGAAGAGATGATGAATTCAAATTTACCACTATTCTTTGTGAGGGTGGCGCAACAAAAAAAACCCATCGAAAGGATTATGTCGACTGCAGGAGCATTGCCGTTCGGTTAAGTAGCTCTGAAAATTCGGCGAAATGGTTTTAAGCTGAAAGATGAGCCAATCTAGCGTTCTCTCTGGTATGGGCTGCATAAAAGCCAACGTAAATTCATTCCATCTTAAATGCGTCTGCAGTATGATATAGTATATCGCTTTTGTATTTCATGCTGTGTTATTTTACAGGGCATACTTAAAAAAATACGAGACACCAAAAACTATTTTTCAGAAACCGTTTACGAAATAGGGTAATGAAAAGAAAGTACAAACATTATTATTGATGTAAAATAGTTTATTGGCGTATAAAACTAATCATGCTCAACAGCATACAATCGGTTTAGCAAACAAAAAAACAATCGTATCAGCAGGAAGGCCGTTCAACAAACTTCAGCACAAGTTCCTAGCTCTCTAAGCTGCGCATTTAGACTTCGCGGAATAGTGTCACCCTGGCAGCGTCTAATGATCAGAAAGGCCCGTTCGCAGCTGTTCAACGTACGATCTCGCAGCACATTACGGATGCAGTTCCTAACGCCCCGTTTGTAAGTGACCTCGTCAACCGACAACCGATTCTTCAAGCGCTCATACTGCTTGTCCACATTCAGCCCATTTATATCGTCGTAGATTCCTAGCCGAATTCCAAGACAGCGGAACACACAGCACGTCAGCTGATCGTTGGGAAAGACGCACTTCTTATAGAGCGCGATCAAACTGTCGGGAACGTTCAAATCACGAGCGCAACCAAACAAGGTGAAAAATGTACCTCGTAACGAGACCTTCGATGTATCCAAGCTGCTACCACAATTCTGACTAAGAGTGACAACGAGCATAATTAATAGCAAGCGTCCGACACAAATTGCATCAAATGCCATGCTCCCGAACGGAGAGTAATAACTAAAAGCCTTTTCGGAGAAACCATCTTGTAATATTGGTAAAAACTGGCCCAATGCCACAGCGTACAGTAGCGTGATAGGGCACGCCAATGTTTTATTATTCGTTTTTATAATTATTGGCTAAGAAATGTTTTCAGCTTTACGTGTGTCATGGTGTTGTTTTACAACAAACCACAGTGATGGTCAATTCGAGCACAGATGTTGTTTGTACGGGTTTATCTCATGTGTGTGACTGTATTTAATTACACTGCCGTAATTATAGTTAAAAACAACGATGTCATCCATTTCGGTATTGAATAACGTGTAACGAAAGTGATTTATTAACCTAACATTTATCATCATTGCATGGCAAACAACAAATTCTTGTGCGTACTTAAATAAAAGCTCTCACGAAACAGTGTACCGATTGGTGTGTTTGTAGTTTATCTTTTGAATGAGTTTTACTGTGCGCCACATTTGCACGCACGGGACTAACCAATCACTTGTTAAGTTTACCTATGAATTCAAACAGGCAGCTCAATAAAAAGCACGTTTTTAGTCACAAACTCTCAATTCGCTCAATCGCTCGTTGAGACTATTCGTTATAGTATCACCCTGGCAGCGCCTCATGATCAGAAAGGCCCGTTCGCAGTCGTTCAACGTACGTCCTCGCAGCACATTCCGGATGCAATTCCGAACGCCCCGTTTGTAGGTGTCCTCGTCAACCGACAACCGATCCTTCACACGCTCATACTGCTTATCCACATCCAGCCCATTGATGTCGTCGTAGATTCCAAGCCGTTGTCCAATACAGCGAAACACACAGCACGTCAGCTGATCATCCGGATAGATGCGTTCCTTATAAAGCGCGATCAAACTGTCGGGAACATTTAGATCGCGAGCGCATCCAAACAAGGTGACAAATGTACCATCCAACGATACCTTGGAGGTGTCCAAGCCCAGGGAACCACTGCTTGGCGTGAAACTTGCGCTCTGGATGAGAATGAACAGCCAAACGGCAAAAGCATGTTTGACTACCGCCATCCTGCTGGATATGTGACAAATGTCTAACTGACGTTTTTTGCCGAGAAATCATCAGGTTTTATGGTTAAAAAATGGACAGCTGCATGCTAGGTACAATTATATGATAAAGCACGCTATTATTTTGTTCTTTGTTCCTAGTTTTATTGAACAACGAGCGCATAAAACAAAAGCCACGTGACGTGTCGTTTTGCAATGTTCAGCAACGCTGGTGCATTGACGTACAGGTTTATCAAAAATGTGTAAATATTTAAGTTGCAAAGCTAGTTTCAAGCTATTTACATTTTGTTTTAAGCGAATGATGATTTTTGTTTTTTTTTTTGCTTCCATTCTTTTCTTTTTATGCAGTGAGCTAAATTAATATGCAAACATTTATCACAGCATACCATTACACCTTAAACTAGGAACTCTTGTTAGGAACTTGTCGTTCAGGTATTGCTAAACATGCTGATCTTAATTTGACATAATTTATTTACAAACTCTTATTTCATTCAATTGCTTGTCCAGATTACTCGTTATAGTATCACCCTGGCAGCGTCTGAGGATGAGGAAGGCCCGTTCGCAGTCGTTCAACGTACGTCCTCGCAGCAAATTCCGGATGCAATTCCTAACGCCCCGTTTGTAGGTGTCCTCGTCAACCGACAACTGACTCTTCAAGCGCTCATACTGCTTGTCCACATTCAGCCCATTTATATCGTCGTAGATTCCTAGCCGAATTCCAAGACAGCGGAACACACAGCACGTCAGCTGATCATCGGGATAGATGCGATTCTTGTACAGGTACATCAAACTGTCGGGCACATTCAAATCACGCGCACAACCAAACAGTGTATAGAAATCACCACCTAATGTAACCTTAGAAGTGTCCACGTCCAGGGAGCACCTGCACGACATCAAGCTGACACCGATGAGAACCAATGAGCACAGCACCCAAGAGTGTTCGGGAGAAGCCATGGTGCTGGGGAAAAGTCAAAAGTTTCACTGAGTTTTTAGCGATGCCATCGTGTTTTATGCGTTACACGGGTTAAACCAGAACCAGCTGCTAACAATAAATAGTACAATAAATATGATAGGGCACGCGTTTGTTTAATTATTTTATCATGTAAGTAATGACCCACAAATGCATAGCGTTTTAGGTGTGATGTGATTAACCAACGAGCGGCATCGCAGCCATATGAGTCTTGGTTGAAAAAACGCAGGACGTAGAGTGAAAATACAAACACGAGTACTGACTCCATAAATGTATGTGTTGCACCCCTTTAGTTTTTTTTTTACTAAAACGATTAGCTTCCCAAGCGATATTCAATGCCGCAAGTGATTGTTTAAAAGCTTTCAACGTTTTGGTATCAGCCTGGAAGTATTTTGTATTATCATTAACACATTATCATTAACAACGGGACAGGAAATTAACATTAAAACCAGATACACCCTAGAACGGTTTGGTTTGGACTAACAGATAGGCTTTATATTGTAGCGTTCTCTAAGCTAACAACCATATCAAGACTATAGGTGTAACTTTTACGATGCCTTACCTTTAACCAACAAAGACATCAAATAGACATATGTATCACCTAGGCTGTGTAAAAAAAAAACATACTTCCCAATTGTTCATTATTCAATCACATCCGTGTGCCCGAAGAAGCTGCCTTTAACACGCTACACTCCATACAACTGTATTTGCTGTATCAGCTGCACAGTGTAGTCGTTTCGTACCGATCGAAAATGACACTTCCAAAGCTAGATGGCACTATCACGTGACATCAGTTAGTATTTCGGTCCAATTTTCTAGCCAGATACTTCAATCCGATAGAGTCAAACCCGTCGCAATGCTTGGAGAAGGAACAAAATGCATCCAAAAGGAAGGCGATTGCTAGCAAAGTCCTGTGCCATCACTTTTCCTTTTCCCGCCACTACTACATCGTGTTCTGATCTCACACAGCGTCGTGTTTAGGGCTCACTTTTCGGCCGGGCGTTACTGCACGCTAAGGGCAGACACATGTACGGGTGGCGCCTTAACGAGGGATGCTTTATCACTAAGCGGTGGACGATTTTTCAAACGAGTATTTTCCAATAACCGTCAGCGCCAGACGGTTGCCCTTGAGTGCAGGGAAAGGAATGCTCGTTTCTTGCGTGTCCCGAACCTTTTTACGAAATTGGCCCTGCTCTCATCGTATGATCATCATTCGCTCGCCAATTCGCTTTCCCAACACACACAGCCAGTCACTGGGCTTGGTGTGCGCTGTACGGCACCGCCGGTCGTGCATGGCCGATGGTAAATAGTGCAATGTCACCATGGCAGCTCTATCCTAACGAGCTAGATCCGAACTCTAGTAGGTTGCATCTGTCCCCGGGAAGCTCTTTGCACCGATCTCTAACAAATGTGTTTTGGCACACGTTAGCTTGTTAAGTGGCCATGTGTCGACCGGTCCGAGGAACAAGACGGATGTACATTCATCAACCACGTTGCATTTCCTAATGCTGTTCCGCTAAAAAGAATCATTTTTAATACGTCAGCACGCAACGGCGCACATTTGGATGAAGTTTCGTAGGTGAAGGATTTTTAATTGATGTGCGCTTACATGAGTCCAAAATTGCATAGCATTATCTCGATATGTGTTGCCAAGTACCTAAAAAAAACGAAAACAATCATATTACTTAAGGTTGAATAAGATAAATAATTATTGTTTTAATCACCATTAAGTCAAAATTGCAGCTCAAACGACAACTGCAGAACGCTTACGCCACACCCAAAGTTCATAACAGAAAACTAAACTGTGTTGATAATTAGGCTGCTAAATATGATAACGCAAGCGCACTGTTGGTAAGTTTTCACCACAAAAGCAACTTTGGTGTACGGGAAAGTTCCACAAAAAAATTGCAACAATTTGTGCTACTTATGAGAAAAATGCTTCCTCATGACACAAAGAGTCACACAGAACGGTTGATGCTTTCTGCAACAAAATGCAATCTAGGTTACGTCTGGGATAAAAGTTGAAGCTGAAAACTCCGAACAAGCACAAGTTTTGTGAGCAGAGCGAGCGAAAAACATGTACGAAACATGTAGTCTAGCGTTCGGCAGAGCCTCCTGCCTCCCTTGAAACTGTGAAGTACTTTCGCCTGAGAATGGCTCAGTCAGCAACGTACAGAAAATTGGCTCACCACAGTACGAAGAATCCCGCGTTTGCGGGAGAGGAGAGGGGGTTTATGCGGCGCGTTGGAAAAGTTATGCAACGACCGACTGCGCCGGGAAACTCTTTTAGACAACAGGTGCCGTCTTCATTTTTCTTACATTATGAGAAAAAAAAAACATGACGATGGAGGACAGAGATTTTTAGGTGAAATATTATAATAATAAATTCGACTTAACTACAACTTTCACTCATTCCTCATTCTCTTGTCAGATGAATTAAAGGAAGAATATCTAAGAAGGGATGGGCATATTATTGGAATGCACAGATTTATGCATGTGATGCAAGTTCAAATGTAAAACAAACAAAGAGTAACCTGAGCTCACTTGAACAAAAAAACGGTATAACGTTTTATTAGAAAAACGCTATCTGCTGCTCTCAACGACAAGACATAGAAAAATATTGACTCTACCTAATAAAAACCAAATAACCTCAGCACAAAACTGATAGCTTTTGGGAGGCCGTTTTTGTCAACCGTACGCGCGGCCGACTTCCTGGCAAGATGCCTGGACGTGTTACGATAAGACGTTCGCCCCAATACCACGTCTACACGCGGCCGACTGCAGTGATATGCGCACCGAGGGCCAAAGGCACAAATATTCACAGCACCGAAAAGTAACGCTATAAATATCCAACCTTTGCCACCAGGATCAGTACAACGAGTTCGGCAGTCAGAGCAAGCGAGCGTCCGCCACCATCATCAATCAATTCTTAGCCAGCTTAGCGCCACCTCTCCCCGAAACATGAAGGCTGTTCAAACCGTCAGTTTGGTCGTGCTGCTGGCACTGGTGTCGGTCACCGAATCGTCCAAACCGATGTCCAAAATCTTTGGAAAACATCAGCCCCAGCTGCCCGTGCCGGCCGCCTCCACCTTCATCGTGTCCGACTTCCTGCAGTTCCTGCAAACGGCCTCGACCTGCTTCAACAAGCTGCGCATCCCGGAGGAGCGCTTCCCGCTCTACCTGGCCGGCGTGTTCCCGAACTGTCCGGAAACGCAATGCTTCGTGCGCTGCCTGTCCGCCAACCTGCACCTGTACTGCGACGAGACGGGCTCGGACATCGACCGGCACTACCTGCAGTACGGGCTCGGCCAGGATTACAACTGCTTCCGCCAGAAGGCCGAACAGTGCCTGGCGGCCAACACCTCGCCGTGCAACGATCCGTGCGAGGCCGCGTACAAGCAGGAGCTCTGCTTCCTCGACGAGTACCGCAAGTACGTCGATACGCACATGAACTCGCTCATCGCGGCCGTGGCCGTCGAGAAGGCCGAACAGAATCCGGTGTACTACAACATGAACGCCTGCAACTAAAGGGTGAAGGGGGGGCGGGTTGGGGAGGGCCCAGAAAAAGGTGAACCAACTACCGGGTTTACGGGGTCACGGTGACGGACGGTGTGACATGAATGAAAATAAAAGTATATAGTTCAAAACTCACATTAAACAAACCTTCAGCTCTGTGTAAATATTTGTCCACAAGCGCTTCTGCGGTTTGCGGGATGACATCGCATGGTGGGGAAGGCATCACATTTTTTGTCTTCCACGTCTTTCGGCTGGGCAGCGGTGTTATGATACAACGTTCGCGTTAGTTTGTCTTCATTGAACGCACGGCCGGGAACGAAGCGTCAAAGACTGCGATAAACAACTAATCTCGCAAGCTTTATTATAAATACCTCTCCCGGCGGTCTGCGAAGCTTGCAGTTACCGTGCAGTGTCTAACCCGTGCATATGATGGCAAGCAGCAGTGTGCAGACTGTGGCCACGGCGGCAGCCCTGCTGCTGATGCACCTTTCCACCACCTCGTCCGCGTCGTTTGGCGCCCGGGATCCTCCGCCGCCACCGCTGCGGGAAGCCCAGGCGTCGTGCGTCAAGTACTTGGGCATCTGCGAAAATCGTCTCCGCCAGTACAACAACAGCATCTACCCCGTTGACCAGGACACCATGTGTATGGTGCGCTGTGCCGGCATCATTGTTGGCTTCTGGGACGACGCGCAGGGCTTCAAAATCGAGGGCCTGAACAGTCTCTTCCCCCAGCTGGCAGCCGACTCGCGCGCTCAGCAGCAAATAGTGAGCTGCGCGGAAAAGCGCATCGCCACCTGCCCACCGCCCGACACCTGCGCCAAGGCGTACAACGGCTTCCGCTGCTTTCTGGATGCCCAGAAGGGTGGATTCGGGGTGAGGGAACCGCTGCCCCAGCAGTCGCCGCCGCCGTTCGATGCCGCCGAGTTCATTCGATCGCTTTCGATCTGTGCGAAAATCCAACGCATCCCCAAGGAGCTGCAGGACCTGTACGCGCAGGGCATCTTTCCGAACGATGAAAAAACGCGCGGACTCATCCGGTGCGTCGGCATCCGGACCGGGCTGTACGATGATGAGAAGGGCCCGAACGTTCCGCTGCTGTACAACCTGTTCGGTGCGGGACAATCGGAGGCCGACTTCCGGCGCAGAGCGAACGTATGCATCAACGCCAATCAGCCGCTGCTGGAGGCGCAGGACAAAGACGCGCAGGCCTACGTTAAGCTGTACCGCTGCTTTACCGACCAAATCAGCGCACTCGTCCGGGCCAACGCGAATGCGATGGCGTAGCGGAGCTTGCGCTCAATCGCTTTTTGCGTGTGCAAGAAATAAACAACAACCTTTACCGAACGAACCAAATCTTATCTTCCTGTTCGGGTGACATTTGTTTGCCCCAAACCAACCCTTAAAACGGTATTTCCTACCCTTCGCACTGCACTCGACTTTCTCTCTCACCCGCTTTCCACGGACAGTGGCCGAAAACGTGTTCCAGCCCGCATTTTTGCGTCCGGGCGTGACTTATCAGACGGTGGACAGGTTGCAGCTTTTTTACCTAACACCCGTCTTTAAAACCAATCCTGGAAGGTTGCATGTGCTCCAGTACAGCACCGTCCACCAGCCACCATGGTACGTGACCGCAGCTCGATCGTAGTAGCAACGACCCTACTGGGCTGCCTTGCGCTTGCCTCCCTGCTGCACTGCACCGAGGCGAACCTTTTCGGCGGAATGATCTACCAGAAGGCGCAGCAGGACTGCGTCCTGTTCATCGGCATCAGTCCGTTCCGCATGGAACAGTACAAAAAGTTCGTCTATCCGCCGGACCGGGACACGATGTGTCTGATCCGCTGCATCGGCATTACGCTCGACTTTTGGGACGACACGCTGGGCTTTAACATGGATCTGGCCGAGCAGGAGTTTAGCCCGCTGATTGATGCCACCTTCAAGAAGCAGCTTGCGCAAAACATTACACACAAGCTGGAGCTGCTCGATCCGCTAGACAACTGTGCCCGGGCGTACTACGCCTTCCGAACGTTCCGCGGGCTGCTGCGGCAGCTCGTTGCCGCGGGTACCACCACCACGACGATTGCGCCAAGCGTTAACTTTGTACCCGTGACGGCGGTGCAGCTGCTGGACATTATCGTCGATTGTGCGCGGGAAGTGAACCTGCCGCCTGCCTTCCTGGCCAGCTTAACCAAGGGCGTCATTTCCGACTGTGCCGAGGTGCGGTGTCTCATCCGCTGTGCCGCAGTGCGGGCTGGACTTTACAGCGACCGGGAGGGTGCGCTGATCGCCAACCTGCACCGTCAGCTCGATCCACCCGGAGAGGATCTGGCCAGCTTCAACCTGCGCCAGAGCATGTGTTTGCAGCGCAATTGCCAACCGCCGACGGCCGACAACTGTACCAAGGCGTTCAAGCAGTTCTTCACCTGCCTGCGACCGGATTTCGAGCAGTTCTTCATCCGCAACAGGGAGTCGGTTCTGCAGCATTTCCTCTTCAAAAAGGAGATGGCCGAGGAGGGACCGTCATCACCAACGCCAGCGAGCCACGGCAAAGGTTTGGACATACTCTTTAGCTCGTTCTAATAACGCACGTTGCCTAGCATAAGCTTTGTAAATACACGAAATCGCCCAAAGCTACCGTAAGATGT
The DNA here is from genome assembly GCA_000349105.1 of Anopheles epiroticus. Taxonomy (NCBI): domain Eukaryota; kingdom Metazoa; phylum Arthropoda; class Insecta; order Diptera; family Culicidae; genus Anopheles; species Anopheles epiroticus. Next base: position 45,823 of record KB671534.1, on the reverse strand, counting down.
CCGTAATCGCAATTCGTTTGCTTTATTAGTATATTTTTTATATTTATGTGTTCTGAAAAGCCTTTACCTTACAAGCGTTGTTGTTTCACTCAAGATAAATGTATGTTGCGTACCAATCCAATCCACGTCTTTTAGATAACGGTCCGTTTGAAACCCCTTATTATTCACTACTTTCAAACACGTCAGTCTGCGTTTGGTACACTATTTGCTGTAGTTGATTTTGATTGAGCAAACAGTCAAATGTGGCTTAATTTTGATTGTTGGATTTACAAATTACAAACAAAGATTCATAAACCTCCTGACGTATTCACAAAATGTTATTTTGTAGTGCAACATATTAATAGTACAGACTAGACAATGCGGTGAATCGGTGTAAAATTTTCTTTGTTCATCACAAAAAAAGCTTTTCTCAATATAATTATAATACTTGACTTTAAGCTTTTTTAATATCCAAATGTAAATAGCTGTATGGGCTTTCAAGATCATGTTCAAAATCATGTTGACGAAAAGAAATGTGATGTTTGTGATAAATATGAAAAGTGTGACATCGTTTGAAAAAACAGCTTACGAGAATTAAATTACATCAGTCTAACAATTACGAAAGGTAATTTGGAAGATCTTGCGAAATGTAGGAATCACTGCACATCACCATCACCATCACCATAATTGTAAAAAATAAGAAGACAGTGTACGAATTGACATTTTTAGAATTAAAAGACGATTCTATTACAAAAAAAGAAACTTCAAAAATTAAATTAGATAAATTAAATAAAATAAATTAGAAATTGAATGCTCCTTACTCAAGGTTGCAAACATAGTAATCCCCCTTTTCGTTAACGCTGTCATCAGAACGGTGCACCAACTATCAACGGGTTTCACACGCGGCCAAAGCTGTCACAAATGTGTTACCTCTGCATATGACTCTAAGCAAATAGACACCCTACCAAAGTAACCGAAGATAAAAAAAAAAGCAACAGCACAGGAAATTTACATTTAATGCAAACAAAACTACGAAAGTGTAGTTCACAGTGCAGCGGGTGCATCTCCCGGAAGGAATGGTTTAAATCCTGCATTTTTGCATTCGTTCTCCCCTTCCAACCCATTTCGCCACAGCACCTTTGAACCAGCACTTTGAATACATAATCGGAACTCAGGAAGCAGATACTGCTGCCGCTGCTGCTGCTGCCGCTTTTTGGCTAGCCGTCGGAAGCGGATAATGCACTTGCACGGCGTAAAGTGGATGGTGTGAGCCTAACGGGAAGCGTGCGAGACGGTAAGATATGCAAAGGCACACCGTCGGGGCCACCGTTTCCCACACCAAACCAGCGCCAACCGGAGCGGCATTGTGAGCAAGTAGTTTCAACACAATGCTGCCCTTGCCGCAGCACTGGGACATGGCTCCACCGGGAGATTCCAAGCAGCGTACAAACACACACACACACACACACCGCTGTAAGAAAATAAGCTGCACTAGAAAGAAAGAGCGAAAAAAGTGCTTACATTTACATTTCATTACACCGAGTGCGCTGCACAACCGATCGCGGTGTGCAAACGGTGTACGGGCAAATAAGCTCGCTAGCGAAAACTTTGCTACCTTTTTCCCTTAAAAAAGCACACCAAAAGGAGAAGGGTAGCGAGCAAAAAGCGGAAGAATACCCTTGAGCGTGCCGGCGTCTTCACAATAGGTATGAATGCGAAATATGCTGACGGGCTAACGAAGCGCATGAAGTATGTCACTGTGTGCAGAAAGGATTCATCCGCGGATAGAGAGGATCTTGTTTCGACGGAAATTTGAGTCCTATTAACCGGGCAGGCACTCTACAGGTCAGCAATCCCTATTAGCGTAGAAACACAAACTTTCAATATGCAATTGAAACACTCGAAGCAAAACGGGTCGTCGCACGTCGTATGTATGCTAAGAAATGTGCTCATATTTGTACAATTATAAGCTCTAGATTCACTTTAAGTAGATATACGATCTACTAAAGATGGATAAATCTTTCTGCTGGTAGTCAGAAATGATATTATGAGTGAAGGACAAGCTAAAGCTCATCCCAACACGATGTGAAACCGCGTCTCCTGAAGTGAGAGCCTTCCTGTTTATAGGAATATGTTGGGGTTACGCTTTTAAAGTATAAACACAAATGAACTAAAACAGTATAGCTACAAAATATTCAAAAGATTGTACAAAAACTACCGTATTTCAGCTTGTATAACGATACTTCGTATGCAGCGACCTCTCCGATTTTCTTTCAGGATTTTTTTTTCATTCGTTTTGAAAGAAAAGTTTTAATTCCAGTATTTATTCATGTAAAAAAAAAACTCATTATTGTCATTAGTAGTTTAATTACAGTAGAACCTCACTAGTTGGGTGCTTTAAAGTTTTTTTTACAAAATAATCCTAGTTTTTTTTATGAAAATTTTGTCTGCTGATGAATAGTAAAATCGACAATTAATGAAAAACTATGTAAAACAGGATATTTTCTACGGTCAAAAGCGAACATAAAAATTCAATTCGCATGATAACGCATGGGCACTTGAATTCTAATAAATAATTGCAAATCTGTCAACTATTGAAAATGAAGTCAATATTTACTATTTTTATTTTTACAAAGATAGAAAAACATTGCAATACGGCCTGGCCGTTACTACTGAATCAAAAAAACAAAGGAAAGAAAAACATTTAAACACCCATCTTGATATTATCACCAGATGACAACAAGCCTTTATAGTCAGAACATACAAGCTCGGCACGGTTTAGCATGGTGCAGATAATTTAAAATGTAAACAAAAAAATAACAACAAGTACATTGAAAGACAGAAAAAATCCCGTCCCATAAACGGTCCTAATACACCATACCATTCTCTGCTTTTTTGAGTTAAATTTTCTTCCTTCCGATAAGATGTTAGCCATTTTATTGCACTGTGGTGGATTGTTTTGATGGTTGCATATCCGACACACGGTCGACAGCTGGATAAGCTGAAATCAACTTTCTTTAACACATGTTTCGCTACCTTTCCTTTTCTGTATCGCCAGCCTTTTACGCTCGTCGTAAATTATGTTTTACGATGCAACAAAGCCTAAGTGATCTCGGGTAAGGGCAAACCAAGGAAAACGATGATAAAAAAAGATAAATTTGTTGGCTCAGCCGTACAGCGGGACTGTATGAATGGAATGCAAAAATCGGTTTCCGGCTGTAGGCGTTCATTGCAGAAATAGCTGCCGAAGCATGGGTATGTAATAAAAGCTGACATACGCTCAGATGCTTCTTCATATGGCTTAAAAATGTTTGTGTTGTTTGTTGGGACCAGTGCAATGATTGTACTCTTGAAAGCAATGTATTTTATCAATTAGCTTTAAAACTCATTAAAAAGTAAACAACAATTCAAAATGAACAGCACAGGCAGTGTCATATCTTGAAAGAGTCTTTTGGAATAATTTCGGACAGGTTTTTTAAAAAATGAATGAATTAAGCGTAAAACATCTTGAGCGAGCCAGCACGTAATGTGAAACTGAAAAGGGAAGAGAATGACACACAGTCCATGCCCTTTGTATAAAAGCAGAGGAAACTGTAATATTTTTGGAATTTTGGCTAGTTGAATACATAAAACATAGAGTACCTAAGAAGGATAGAACCATACATTGTGTGCTCTATCTTTTTCTTTAGCAAGAATCAATATGAAATGCCTCCAGTTTTCCGTCTGTGTTTCAATTCCTTTCAATGCCTTAGTAATGCTCAGCATGCGTATAATGAACGAAAATTGTGCTGCTTCAGATGCCTCGTTAACATAGGGCAAATGGAATTCTATTCATATTTCTCTGCCTCGATACATATTTGGCCGGTGAATAATAGGGCTGTTGCAGTGTCGATATTTGAATATTACCATCTGGCCAGTCCCAAAACCGTAGCCGGCACGCTGGCCGAATGCTCAGTCAGGCATCCTCACATTTCGTTCGATCTAGTTTTCAATTCGATAATATTTACTCCGGACCATATGTCGGAACTGCTGCACCATGCACCCACATTGCCGCAGGCATTCGCAACGCAACGGTCAGCCGAGACGTACGGTGGAAGACAAAGAGCGATGGACCCATTTGCGAAAGGATGCCTGAATGCTGGCTGCTGCTGCATACATGCCTGACAGTGCAACGAATGAACGAAAGATCAATTTTCCAAACCCATTCATCTCTCTCTCTCTCTGTCTCTCTATCTCTATGTTTCTCTCCATGAGCATACCAAGTGATTGAGTAGGCTTTTTATCTGCATCAGACAGCATGGACCCAAGAGAACATACCGATAGGACTATCCGAAGCTTGTATTTATGCAAATTCCAAATAGGCACTGGCCAATTTTCGTTTGGCTGCTGCTCGGTTGCCAATAATTCACCACATCTTCAACCAACGACCGGAGTCGACTGCTCATGCCTCCATACACACAGACACCGGCTCACCGGGACAAGATTTGCTGATTGAGAAATCGTTGGAAATATGTTATCTTTCCTTTTTGGCCAGCGATGAGCGACGTCTACTTTGGAGAGTAGAATTTGGGACAGGACTTTGTTTCTTTTTCGCTTTCCCTGTAGGTAAGTCGGTTGGTCAGTTAATATATTTTCTCTACAAGTTTCGTTTGAAATGCCTCAAAACGATCTTACCAATGAAAACTTTTAGGTTGCATCAGTGAGAACATTATATAAAATATATTATTTTCCTTAAATAAAACGTTCTGCACGTATAAGCATAACTGGAAAATGACATTTGAATCAAACGACCTAATCGAAACTCCCATCAATTGTCAGCGGATTAAAAACTTTCCCCAAAAGAGCTTGCTAAGCAATGGCACAGAAACACCATTCAATGGCAGAACCGCACAGAAATCTTAACCATACTGCTTAGCGAAGTTGGTGTTTGCTAAAGGGACCGAACGAGCAGCAGCGAAAAACCTATTCAACCAGTATTAACGCTAAAAACGACACCCAACCAGGTGCGGCTAGAAAAAGGAGGCTTAAACAATGGAAAAGCATTTCTCCAGTTTGATAACTTTCTTGTTTGAAAATCGGTCCCGCACAAAAAAACAGGCATAATCATGCCTAGCTTATGCCGTTCAATATTCTGGAAAACATAACAAAAAAAAGCTCCTTCAACTTCAGGTAGAATCGTGGGCAAACGATTTTCAATTTAAACGGCAAAGTTGAAGCTTTCATACAAAAAATAGGTAGAGAAAATAGTTTTTGGAAGGGATTTTTGCTGCTGTCAAACAACTGTCTGCAGGAACAATTGAAATTCAATTAAATAATGAGTGCGACTCAATAGAGATTTTTTTAGTAATTTGTTTGTAGCCGAAGTTTCGTCCAACAATTCCTGACGCGTGCAGATTATGCAGTTTCAGTAGGATGGTTAAAATAGGAGTTAAAATAAAAAATAACACAGTCACTACAATAAAAGCTATGTCAAATAGCGAAACATAATATTAACCAAGAGTTAGCAAAGTGTATAGAATGTACTAAGATGTGTGTCACCATAGTAAACTTTTATTGTATAAACACATTTATATTACAGGCAGTATAAGTTTTCATTTCGATCTTTTTAGACTGCATCTCTCAACTTAGACCTCTTAAGGCCTTTTACACCGGGCGCAGTCACAAGCGCATTCTGCAGTAGTGCCCCCTGGTGACAATCTTTGGAAGCTAGGCAAGCGTAATTCATCTGTCAAAAAATGCGCATCGAGTCACACATTGAAATTGGAACGGTTGTCTCAACTATGTTTTTTCATTATTATGTGACCGGTGCTTAAAGGAAGTAGCAAATTAATTACAATGATGAAATTCTAACTAAATGAATCATAATTCGTGCATCAGTGAACAAAATTCGAAGAAACGCATCTTCTGCTGTGTCCATTGTATTTGGTGTGTTGTGTATGCAAAGCGGCTGTGAGCTGTCAAACCAATTAGGCTTCTCAAATCAGAGATCATTTGGTATGGGAGCAGAAATTCTTTTTGAGTGATGAATTGCGCTTTTGCCTATCAACTGATAGACTGCAACAGATGGCGCTAGAGTAGAACAAGAATGTGCCCCGTGTAGCCCGGCCTTTAAACTTGATTAAAAGTATTAAGGCCCCGAAACACGTGTTTGGCGTTATCGGACCAAGGTGAATAGATGTGAGGTAGTACATTTAAACATCCGTGCAAAATTACGTTATATGTGAACCGTATAATTTGTGAACTATCAAACGAAGAAGTTGCTCTTTGGAACCGGATTTAGATCCGACCTATATATTTTTTTTATTTCAGAAGTGACGGCCAGGCTGATCCGACCTATAAATTAAAGTGCGAACAAAACTTTACACCGCGAATTATTAAAAATCGATAGAAACATTAAATGCTTATCCTTCACAGTTATTGATCGAATGCGAACGGAAATGTAAACTTGAGCAAACGGATGGTATGAAATCCACGGTAGAACATAAATCACGTTGTGCTTTCGCGTTCGCTCCCAGTGACGTTCGTTATCTGGACTGTTCCCTGATGAAGGTTCCCGTAAGCGTACTGTGGGCAAGCGGATTCACAGAAATAATCATCACCGATGTTTATCGTGGCACGCTCAGCCTACCGGACCACCGACATGATCCGGGCCCGAAGCCCAAATCATCGAAATGTCACAATTATTTTGATTTCCGATTTCATCACCCAGGCAATCAAATAGGCCCATCGCTTTCTCGTTAGCTATCGCTTTACTCGAGGGCAGCCAAAATCCGACCACCGACAACAGGAACGGAGAGTCATTTGCTTAATTACGGTGATAGACGACCACTATCGGTAGCTCTTTTGCGTTAGTCGTGATACAACAAATCGTTGGAAAATTCAACACGCATGAAAATCTACGTTGATCACTGTGAGAATAGACGATGATTAGAGATGAAAAGTGTATCGCTTTGCATCATTCCTGCAGCTATGTGTGCCTCACAACCGATGTTAATTGCTCAGCTTGAAGATGATGAGTTTTTGTATGAGTGCCATTAAGCAATGAAAACCCTTTAGTTGCGTTAACATTGAGTAGTTTAATTTTACATCTTTTTTCACGCACGAAGAATCATATATCCATGGCTTAAAAAACATGAATTTAAATCATTTTATTCATTACTATATTCCGGCTATTCAAGTGTATACTAAATCATCAACCTTAGATCCCCCACAAAACCGTGACGTCAGTACTTTGTACATTATTCAGGCATTCTCTTACTTCTTCCTATGCTCGTCGCTGAATCCCTCAGCCACCCTCCTTCCCTCACCTTTCTTGTTACTAGTGATTGTGAGAGTATGCGAACAATGTCCCGCTCCCTTGCCATAGTTTCCATTTCCCGATTTGATTTATGACATACTTTCTGTAGTGTTTGCTATAAATATTTACGACCGTAAGGGGTACCGTTTGAAAGATTTAACATCAGCACGAACATACATCACCTGGTATGCCAGTCGTTGGCCGCTGCGCTCTCCTGCTGTTCGCTCCGTCCATTGGCTGCTCCCCAAAGGATCTAAGTCGAAGCAAACATTCCGGCGATGCAGCGGAGAAGAAACACTACTTGAAAAATGTTTACAACCTGACAACTTTAAGCATGCCCGGACGGTACAGTGCTACACAGTCTGACGGAATGGCTAGCGGTGACCGGTGACAAGCAACACAAGCCTATCTTTAATTTCAGCCTTTGCATTATGGAATCTATTTTAATGGCGAAATTCAAGCGAAATATGTATCTTTACGCTTTTTCACAAATTTCCAGTTTATTCACGCGATATCAACAACGCAGCCCGTCAGAATGACTTCCCACTCGTTTTTCACCCATTGCAAAGCAAAAAAATCTGACAACTCCTCTTTAGCTCTACGCTGACTAGCCAATTTGTGGTAACTGTAACATGGCAGCGTGTGTCAGATGTTGGAACAGCGCTGCTCTGGCATAAGCACGGGCTGGGAAAACATGATATATCGGGTTAGTACTTGCCAACGGTTGCTAAATGTATGGTTTATCCGATTTCCGAGCTCCGCTTTTGTCTTTTCCTTATGCCATCGTCCCCCACCCAAGAAAAGGAAAGCACTTCATAAGGTAATCTTCATAAGCTGCAGTAAGGGTGGTTAGGGTGTGCTGGTACTAACTGTTTCTTTTGCGATATTTTTTTGCTTTTTTTTTGTTTTCGTGCGTTAGGCGACAAACCCCATTTTCCCTGCGCTTATCGCACACCGCAAGCGCTCAACAGCAACCGCCCAAACGTGCGGGTTTTGTGGATAAAAGTGATAATAAAATAGCAGCAGAGCTCATTCAAAACGCACCAAATGCGTGAAAAACATATCAGTCCACTTTTGTAGCCGTTTTGTTTTGCTCTTCTTCTTTTGTTTACAAGAGCACATTTGGCGCAAGCGTTGGTGCAACCCGCTCCAAGGTAACGGAGCGCCAACGGAGGCACGGAGTGGTTAGTGTTGCGTGAAGCGCCGTTCCCTGACTGCTTATAGCAAAAGCTGCACGTGGCGGTGGAAGACATTTTCCAAAATCATACATTTCGTTTCGCGTAACCACCACCGCAACCGTCCACCTCCCCTCCCCCTTACCACCCTACCAATTCGCTGTGAAGTGGTCTGAGAGGCGAGGCGAGAAAAGTGCTCAATAAAATGTAATCGCCAGCGCAAACTTTTGCAGCCACATTGCGGGCGAAAACCCCCAAATCCCATAACTACCGATTACGGCAGCGTTGCCGATGACAAGGAGGGAAACAAGTCCGTGGAGAGTTCTTTGCGCCAGCTGTGCATACAAACCCGCATTCCAGCCGAGTACAATCGAAATAGGAATCGTTTGCGAGGGGAAACGCACAGTGAGGTGTAAGTATGAAGCTCTTACATCGGCAACCGAAAGCGTGAAACACGGGTCTTTGCCAAAATAAATAAGCGTCTTGTTTATCCTGCTCGTTATCTTCTTGCGGCGAGTATCGACGCATAAACCACACGCACACTCGGCAACCGGAACCATTTTCTCATCCGCGCCGCGTTTCAGTGTTAAGGACGGACCCGCCAAAACAATCCGGTTCCGATTCGCGGCGATGATGCAAAATGGTCGCAGCTCCTGCGAAAAGGCAAACACGACGAAGCGAACGTACGCATAAAAATGCGCCTAAAATTATGCTGAAAATGATTACACTCATCGCTCACAAAAGCGCACGAGCGGGAAAGGGCAAACAAAAACGGAAATGTTTCATGCATATCCAACCACCGGGCGGGCGTTTTGTGAAACGGTGGTAAAGAGGGTTGTGGGTTGTGTTAGTTCATTTTCCTTCCAGGAAAGCACCCATTTCCCGCAAAAGCACACACAGACAGGGGGCTTCTGTGCGTGTTTACTTTGTTTGTCTATTCACAGGATCATCATTTGTGGGAGACTTTTTTCTTTCCCTGTATCCCTTTCTCTCTTTCTTTTTTCCCTCCCTCACTCCTAACAGCAGCCGATTGGCCGATAACTGTTTTTGTTAACGAAGCGCTCTTCGATTTTAGGAAGGTGTGGTACTTTTCTTTTTGTGGTCCTGGCTGGGCCCATTTTGCCCAAGTGCTAAAGCGACGGGCGTCGTGAGTAGGACAAGCACGAAGAACAAATTGACGCAATTAGGGCCACCACTTATTCGTTATCTGCAACGCCTACCATCGTCCTGTACCCCGCGTGGGATGAGGTACGGGTTTGGTGAATATATTACACTTTTTCTTTTCCTTTTACCCATCGCCGGGGGATTACTCGAAGATTGAAGATGCTATCCGATATCGATTTGAGCTGCACAAAACCCATTAATTTGGACACCGTTTGGGCAGAGGACAGGCGACGCGCTCGGTGATGGGCAATGGGCGATAAGTCAAGGCGCAATGAAAAAAAAAAACCGAGTGATGAATGTAATCTGGCCGTCTACCATTGTGTTTTTCGTGAGGGCGTGAAAAGATGAATACGCCCAATGAGCATAACCCTTCTTCCGAGGAAAGGGAATCATAGTTGTCCACTAAGCTTTATACTTGCATTTCTCCAGAAAAATGTGGGTTTTGATATTGTTGTACAGTATTACAAGACGACTTCAAAATGGCTTTCCACCCATCATTTCTTCAAAACATGAAGAAATTCAGGCTTTCAGGCTTGGAAAACTTGGAACAATGAAGAAAGCAAATAACATGAATGCTAGAGGCTACATATTGACTTGTTAAATGCCATTTTTAACGATTCGTTTCGTTGGTTCTTTGCCAACTATTCGCTGCAATATTACTGCGCCCGAAGATAATCAATTTAACAAATGAAGGTGGTCCAAAATTAAGTTACTTTAGCCAAACAGCAGACTATTAGCATTATCTTGCCCTTTGGGCTTGCGGCACCAGCCACAGCATCGAAAGTTTACCAAAGCTTCGGCAACACTCCTTAAGCTTTCGCACACAGTGCCTATCGATTGCCAGCGATTTTCATCGAGCCGACCAGCCGTTGGCCACGCTGCCTTTTCTGCGTGCTTAAGACAAACTTTGGGCGGAATGGTTCTGCTCCGCTTCCATAATTAACCGTAAAAGTTCCATTTGCAATATCAAAACAAACGCAAACAGTTGGCCACAGTTGGCTAGAGCCTGGGAAGGGTCAGCTCATGGTTCATGAAAGGGACTAACCGAAAGTTTGACCAAGTTTGCTACCGGCATTAGAAAGGAAAGCCAATCAGTGCCCTAAGTCTTTCCCCCAGTTATGGTCTCTGCACTACGTTTCAAGCTTCAAGTAGATTGCAGGTTCAAAACGGCCTACCGATCGACGGAGTGCTGATCAAACGGCAAGAGCTGTGCTTCTGAAATTATATCTATTACAAATAGTAATTGGATAAAGCGCTTTGGTGTCTCGGTTGAACGATGCAAAGATTTCAATCGATGAAAAGTTCATCGATTTCACATCGTACAAACTTTACGCTCTTGTAAGCTATCTGAGAAATCAAGACTACACAAAACCCTATCGGCTTTGGCAAGGTTTATTACACGATTAAGTAACATCGTGAATAAGACTTGTAATCACAGAAAGCCTAAATACTTCGTCTTGAAACTAAACATAAGCTCTATACAACACGAAACCACTCACCTGTTATTTTGCACACATGTACATCCTCATCGCTTCCATCGTTACAGTCATCCTCTCCATCGCATACAAAACTTATATGGATGCACTGGCCACTGCCGCAGCGGAATTGACGTTCAGCACACTGGAGAGTCATATTGACTAAAAGCAAACAAACAAATATTCATTAGATTAAGATTAGAAAAAGCAAATAAACGATTTATTATTGAATAAACAATATTTCATTAAATTTAATTTTTGTAGACATATTTGTTTCCATCAAGACAATATGACAAGTGGATTCCACAAGCGAGTTTCTTCAATAATCTCGTTAACGTTTTGATATCGACATTTAGCTATCACCATTACTACCATCAAATTGTAACTGACTCTGCCCCGGAAAAAAAAAATAAAACAACTCCCTTCATTTCACTTACATCTGTATTTCCAGAGAAGCTTTTAGACGTTCAGACTTTACCTTCATTTTTTATCTTTGAACACTCAGTCTCCCCAATACCCAACAGACCGAAATAAGAACGCGTCTTCCATGCGGATAAAAAAAACTAAACTCGACTGGAATAAAGGTACTCCCAGGGGATGGGTACGTACACAAGAAGAGTTCAAATATTATCATGATATCATGGAAGCATTACACCGACAGATTGTCATCAAACAAACCTTCAGTCTATTGTTCTAGGAGGAAAACCCTTATAAACACCGAGTATGCTCATCGGAAACTACAAACTAGCATGTAAATTCACCATGTATAAGCGTTAGATGGCGAAATAAAAAGATAAAGCAAAACAAAACGATATGACCAAAAGTTAAACATAAAATTAGTAAAATCATACGTTAGATATTTGTTTTCCCATCTATAATTACTAGTTTTCAGCACAGATTATTTCTGATATAATCAGTATGATTGGGCGCACAGAATCACTCAACCACTCAACGTATCTCTCTGCATGAATGTTTTCCTCTTTACCACAACGCACACGCATTTGTGCGCTTGACGCTTAGCCATGGATGGGTTATGGCGATCCAGACGGTACTTACTCATTATGATAACCATTCTCTCTTTACCCGCGTTGTCGGTTGAGAAGGTATGTTTTGAGTCTTTCTAGTTATATTACATTCTACATCAAAATTATTTTTCAAACTCTTTCAGGACCTTCGAATTAAAATGTTTCAGTGCTACGACTATCCGTATCCGCTCACCGAAATGGAAGCATGCATCTTAAAGACGCCTCGTAAAGGTCCCCAGCTGCTGACGCTAGTGCTAAGGATGCGCAATCAGATACCGCGCCTGTTTGCAGACATTAATGTCTACTCGCAGTATCAGCACGCACGGACGTACCTGTTTGGTTCCAGCTTTGATTACTGCGATTACACCTCAGCCTCCAACGAACCTTTGAGAAACCCCGTCGCAAAGCTGGTTTATGCTCTGGCCGTGCAAAAGTTTCCTCAAGCACTGCTGAAATGCCCTGTTTCCGGGTTGGTTAACATCACCGATATGATGATTGATAGCGATTTTGTGCCACCGATTATGCCGACCGGCAGGTATCGCACCACGTTACGGATGTACAACAAGCGCAACCAAACACTGCTGGCATGGATATGCGACTCGATCGTCTCATAAACGCCACTAAATTAACGTATCTAAGGTATTTTAGGATAAAGATGCAACAAACAGCTAACTAATGTTAGGTTCGGTGGTAACATTTTAGAAGTTATAGCAAACGTTAGTTCTTTCAGTTTTGGAATACATTTGTGTTACAACAGTTTTTTTTTTCAAATTTTCAAATTAAAGTGCCTTTATTCTATGGTTGAAAATCCCACCCGGCCCATTCCCCACGAATTGAGACTAAATATCCAAGTAGGTGGTATAATAAATCTAGTAAGCCATACATGGCCAGCATGACCAGGAAGGTCGTTACCCAAAACAAAGTCACGAAGACGAAGATTCTAGTACTTGATTAAATTCATTGCTTACATCACGGCACTGCAAATAATAAACGTTGTAATAATGTAATGGTCACATTTTACCAAACCATCTGAACGAAAAAACACAATAATAATAATAAGCTTACACTAACCATTGGTCATTATACAATTTAATAATCGTGTTCATCAACTGAACAATGGTGGTCTATACTGAATTCCAAAACAGTTTATTTAACAAAACAACTCACTAAGAGCCAGTCACTTGATTGCCAGATGATCAGTTAATCTTGGCAGTTTAATTTTTCGCTATTAGTATAGCATCAGTAAGTTTGGTAACCATTCCAAAATTCGAAGCACGACATGGGAGGGCAGTTAACGGCACGTGTTCGGTGCGAGCAGCCATGCAACGGTGTCTAGCTATTTGTTTCGTTGCCATAAGCATGCTCGCGCCCAAAGAAGCATTTCACAAAAGCTCTAGAGTAAGATTTGGTAACCAATCTATTTGCTATTTTGTTCTCATTCTCATGTACATGCTCAGCCTTTCTCGATCAAACGATTAGAATGTGTGGGTCAACCGTACAGCTACACCACCGTTATGAAATGCAACCTGGAGAGCCCTCGCCAAGGTCCGCAGATCGTAAACATTGCCGTAAGCGTCAACCAACCAGTCACGAAGTTATACGTCAGCACCAACGTGTACATCAAGCATCGGCAAAGTCTTACATTCGTTTACGGTACCACCTTCGAGTACTGTGAGTTTCTGATGCGTAATCAATCCCGCCAAACCAATCCCGTCGCCGTGATCGTCTACAACTACGCCAAGCACAACTTTCCGCAAGTGCTGCGGCCCTGCCCGTTTTCGGGCTTTTTCAATGTGACCGGTCTGCCGGTGGATAAAAACCTGATACCACCGTTCGTTACACCCGGAGGATACTTGGGATACCAGCGGATGTTCAGCAAGCGCAATGAAACCTTGCTCCAGTACGAGGCTGAATTTTTCGTCGCTGCACCTTCTATATTTAACAAATCGATGACTATGTTCACGCTTTAGCAACCAGCAGTAGCATTCGTTGCAGGACTTCTAAATGATACACGTTGCATAAATTATAACTGAAAAGTGAGACTACCTCGTTGGGTGAGCAATAAATTACGCTTCTGGTAATTCAGTAGTTGTTTCCACAGCAGGTGTAAAATGTTATACATAATATTTAGCAAAAAAAAAATGAATATGAATGAAAACCAATTTTAATTGCATAATTTTTGTGTTATTTGCATGTGAAGATTAACTGAACCTAAAACTTCAAAAGAACCTCATCAGATTTAGTCATCTAGGTTGTTTTGCTAGATTGTCTAGAATTAAAAAAAAAATGCATTTTACTTCATCAAACTTGCTGTGCTATATACATCAGCAGTGTTCCTAAATGACTGACGTTTACACATGTTAACATCTACATTCAACAATTAGTAGCAGAGTTCGCTTAATAAGTCATTATCAAACTTATCGCAAACACAATTACACTGACGACCCACCAACACCGACACCAGTTACAGCCAATTACATACTCATTTATTTTTCAGGTTTACTTTATAAATCATACATATTGTTCAGACGGAAAATTCGTTCAAACGTTAATCGTACGCCATGAATTATATAACGCTAGTGATTGCAATAGGGGCTATTTCTACCTTCCTAGCATCAGTCGATAGCTCTAGGGTATTGAGAGAAGTTATTTCGATCGATTCATCAACAACGCGGGGAAGTTTTATTCGAATATTCAAAGCTAATCCTACGCACGTTTTTAAAACACGCTCCCTTGCAGATCTTTTTGAAACGATTCCAGTGCACCGGTTATCCGTACGAGATAAGCAGACTGCACTACTGCCATCTGGAAACGTTTCGCAACGGCACACAGGTGGCGGGAGTGGTGATCCAAATTTTAAATAATGTACACAAGGTAAATGTTCAATCTGGCATGTACATACAGTACCTTCGCACCCGTACCATGCTGCTAGCCACCACAATGGAATACTGCCATCAAAGCAAGGACCTAGTGTCGATCGAAAATCCGACAAACAAGTTTGCCCTCAACTACGCGCAACAGCACTTGCCGCAGCTGCTTACGGACTGTCCTATCCGTGCTGGTGCATGGTTCAACATTACCGGCATGCGTATCAGCGACAGCTTGATACCTTCCTTTGCCGTCCCGGCCACCTACTATGTGGAATTGCGCATATACAACAGACGCAACCAAACGGTTTTCAGTGGATGGCTGGAGGCTGAAGTAAAATGAGAGATAAATATACAAAACTAACAGTTTTCAATTAAAATTTGGAGTTGGAGACTGTTTTTCGCAGCCGAGATAAATATTTTTGTTTTTTATTCGGTAGTAACGGCCAGGCCGTATTGCTAGCCGAGATAAATATATTACCAACAAAATTTACAGTTTCCACGTTTTTCTATGAGGAATTTTGAAATTGTACCATATTTGCGGCATGAGTTTCATTCATTATTCGTATACTGCCTTCTTGAGTAACAAATACAAGAGCAAGATGATTTCCTATAGTGTAATAGAATAACATTTCCAAATATATTTAAAAAATATTTTCAACCAAAGCTGACATAAAACAAAACTATCATTAGTTTTTTTGTACCATTTGATTTAATTGAGCAGTTGCGGCGATTGATGAAACTTATCCCGTTCTGTAAATCAACTGTGGTTACAGTATTTATGTTCTAATCACTTAAAATTACTGATCGTATATAAACAATCCAAGAAACAAAAAGTAAAGGAATGTGCATTACATTCAACAATAGGTAAAAAGTCCTACCAGTGTGATTGCAGTCAGTTGATAAATTAATGTCTAAAAGTACGCACAGAAACAATTAATGCAAGCGTACCAATGACATGTTCATCAATGTGAAAAAAATGTTTATTCGTCGTCATCCTTTTCAATGCAGCGGTCGCGCCCAAGCAGTACCGCAACATAACTCGCGTAAGAACAACCCTGCTGAAGTTCCCCAAAAACAAAACGCGCACATAACTATGAATTTATTTTCAGCCTCTTGTTATAAAACGGTTGGACTGTACGGATGAAAAATCCAAAATAAGCACACTCTTGCTGAGTCAACTGACGACGCCCCGTAATGGACCGCAAATTGTCGATGTGCTGCTGGACATTGTCGAACCGACCTCGAAGCTTCTGATCATCTTCAATCTTTACACACAGTACTTGCAAACAAAAACCCTACTGTACGGCACGACATTCGAGTACTGTGACCTGATGAAGAATCTCAACACGCAAATCAACCCGGTCACTGTAATTGCTCTCAGTGTGGCCAGGGAGAATTTCCCACAGGTACTTCAACAGTGTCCCTTCTATGGGCTCGTCAATGTGACCGGTTTGCAAGTGAATAACAAATTGATACCTCCGTACGCTCCGCACGGCACGTACTACTTTAGTATACGCGCATCGAACAAGCGAAACCAAACGATTGTAGGATGTACGTCTGAGTTTTACATCGTACAGCAGGCACTATTCACTCGAACTTTATCAATGCTGGGATGACGGTACAGCCATCTTTCGTTACAGCTTGAGCGCAAAGTGCAATAAATGTTTTTGCAAATTATTTATACATTTCGTTTTTTTTTAATACTGTCCTTTTATTTCGAACAACCTCTGCCACTGTGTAGACAAATTGCAACCGTAAGCAAACCAACCAGCAGACCCGGCCGTACAAAAAGCATATTACCGTCTGGGGCAAACTTTACCGAAGTAAATTACATACCTCACACATATCGCACCGCATCGACGACCGCCATAAACTCGGGCGAATTAGTGTAACCACATAAGGCACATTTTCTCTCGTAGAATGGCTACGGCACAGTACCGAAACTTTCCGAGTTGTCTGAGCAAGCCCCAAAGTCGATAATAGTAAAGATACACAATGAGGGACAAGCGGAGGAAAAAAAGGACTGCCCGGTCCCGCACCGGTGACTTGGGCAACTGTACAAGAACCTTCGCTAACCGGGCCGAGTGGCACGATTCTTGTCGGCCGATGCCATCATTAAAATCAAATTAACTAAGCACACCGGGCACGGAGATCCAATGAACTTACGAACTTGTCTACTTTTAGCGTTAGTTTGCCCTCCGAAAATGTTGCTCCAAACAACAGCGCGACACCGAGACAACGGTTCCCCGTGTGTCGATACGTTTAGCAGTGACCATCATCTTGCCCTGAGACGGAGAAGGGTGGGGGGGGGAATTGAGCAGTAAGATGCTCCAACCTTACACTTAGCAGCATAATGGTGGTAGTTTTCTTTTCGTTGCATTCGCTTG
Organism: Anopheles epiroticus; assembly: GCA_000349105.1. Classification (NCBI taxonomy): domain Eukaryota; kingdom Metazoa; phylum Arthropoda; class Insecta; order Diptera; family Culicidae; genus Anopheles; species Anopheles epiroticus. The sequence goes on along the minus strand of KB671534.1, from coordinate 28,451 downwards.
CCCTGCTTTCCCCTGATGGATGATATAACTTTGCGCTGGAATATCATTATTCCGGTCACGTCACACTCATCCGGGAGGGAGAAATAGTTCGGTTTCATCGATGCCATCTTCCACGGTACCAAGTACAGCGGAAGGAAGCCCTTCGCGATGGCGTATGCGAAAGGAAGACGCAAAAAAAAAATTATACGGTATTAGCAAAATGCAGTGGCAATTTTCCACTTAACTTCCTAGCAGAAGCGCTACTCCACGCTATGTGTCCCTGTGTATCTTTACTTACTGTTCTGTCGAAGCGAAAGGAAGCGTAAGTAGGAGAAAGTTTTCCCGGAGATTGTACCGCGACCTGCTCTGTGGGCAAGGTAAGTTTGTGCAACCTTACGTTGCTGTTGGATTAATTCGTAGCCCTTGAGCCTGAGCAAAGAATTATCCTACCGCTTACCATTCTTTGATTCGCTGTACAATGCAGCGCCTGATTATAATTCAATTATGGGGATTTATCCTTTCTTTCGCGAACACGGTACACAGTATGTAAAATTTTTATCGCAATGCTCCAAGACAGCCCGCACCCATCTCAGGTATAGCTCATGACATGATTGTGTTAAGGAAGTCAAGCACATTAAACGGTTTATTTAATAGATGGCTTTGGCATACCTGCAGGCGTAAAGCGGGACGCGGACCAAGAACAGTGATCCTTAGCAGAAATGAAATAGTAAGACTTTGATGTTTAATATACCCACAGCATGGACACATTTTCTTTCACTTGAACGCATTTCACCTTACAATGCCATTACACGATATTATGATGTTTATGATGCGATAGAGAGAGAGAGAGAGAGAGAGAGAGAGAGAGAGAGAGAGAGAGATCATTACTGCCACTACACTACTTAGGTGAGTAGAGCAGGACTTATATCATGAATAGAAAACAACAATTCCGAGGTAAGGTGTACAAAAATATTGTTTTAACGCCTCGAAAGTGTAACGATAAATCAGAAGTATTCAGACATTAGAACAGCTATGCTGCTGCTTTACAAGATTTACATGCTAGTGTGATATTTTGTAACTATTTGCTACCCACCTATACTATACTATACTTATGAGAATCTTAGTTCTTTTTGGCAAAAATATTGACCATTTTGATGCACTTGGAGAGCAGCTTTAGAAAACAGAATTATGTTAGTTGTGTCATATTTGGCGACTGAAAAAGCACTACTTGCAAGAAAGCTTGATACGTGGCTTGATATACTTTTGAAAGACTTTCTGTCTAGTTGTCAGAGAGAATTTAGGGTGAATGTCGCGATAAAGTAGTTCTCTGTTCTCTGAAGAGTGCATTGATTTAAACAGGAAACAAATAAGACTAAAATTTTCGTTTATCTTTGTACAACGGTAAGATAGAAAGGGTTACTAAAAGCCACGCACATCCCACATCAAAGTGTATTATTGTCTTGGTCACACCATTTTCCTGATATACTTCACCAAAAGTCATTACGGCAGGAACGAAGTCAAATATTCTCCATTAACACGGTCGTAAAACGGTGCCTGTAGAACCAGAATAACTTCTCCAGGCAGCGGCACTGCGTTTAAGTTTCTGACACCTGAAATCCTTGGCGATAAAGTACGTACCAAATTGGAGGGAACTTCTTCGCTAGGATTACACAAAACGTATCAAATGTTCTTAACTCATTCCCAGCAAACCTACAAACGACATGACGACCATTCACTGCGATACCATCGAGCAGAGGCACGAGCGTATGTAGAACAGGTAACCACGCTTAAGCTGGGCTCACAGAGAACCCAATCGCTCCGGAAGAGCAAATACAAACACAAACAAACTTCAACGCGTAACCCATCCAAACTGGTAGGCAAACAAGAACATTTCAGCTATTCTGCAGGACCAGGAATCCTGCTGGCAAGCGTACATTCAATCCTACCCAGGGCCGTTTTGCTTCGCTCCATCGACAATGTTGTTATTGCTACTATGGCAAACAGAACTACAAGTGCCATGCCGAGAATCTGCACGTGTATGCGAACCCAGGACCTTCAGCCTATTCACACACCCGGGATCCACAGCCCATGCTCCAGGAACTAAGGTCATGTGCCCTTTCAATTATTTCCATTATTTCAATGATTGCCCGTCCCGACCATGAACCCCTTCCCCATGAAGCCGGCGCTTCCGCTCGGAGACTTCGTCACCTTGTTCAGCATATTCTGCACCTTTCTGCCCTTCCTGCGGCGTGCACGGTTCCGTGTGGGAGACCACTCGGCCAACAAGCGCTGCAGTGCCCGGCCAAACACTGCGAAGGAGGTGAGAGCAAAAACCCTCGCACAGGCTCACAGGCTGCCCCGCGTCTGTCATGCTCTGTTGCCGGCTCCAAAGCAAACCGTACCACCAAACAGTGCGAGAACCAGAGCCGGCAGTATACACACCCAGCGATACCTTTCGCTCACGGTGTATACATAATGCCTTTCGATGTTTGTTCAACGAGCTATTCCATAATTAATGATGGAGCAAATTTGTTTGTCGAAGACGCGTAACAATAACACCGGTTCCATCCTTTTTGACCCTTCTTTCTACACCCCCCCCCCCCTTCTCTCCTTTTCCTTCCCTTTCTCTGTCATCCAACGCCTTTGCTTTTACAGTGCACTCAGTGTTCTTTGAAGCACTCGTTAACATGAAAACATGCGGAAAACTGCTGGCAATATTGCGCAGCGCTCCCGGCAACCTATTATGCCCTCGCTGTCAGCACTGCCGGGAGTGTGCTGGTGAAATTTTCCCAGCCGCTATTAGCACAGCGCTCGTGTGTTTGTTGACGGGAGAAAGCATTTCGGTGTGCGGTGGATACAATGTGAAACACTCACGAAAGAATCGTTTCACCGGTCGCTGCACGAAAGAACCGTACCCCAAGCCCAAGACAAGCCCTTAACAAAAAAGACTCTGGCCAGGAGCACGGCCAAAACATGTGCGTATTTCGAGCTGGAGCAGTGAGGGTAGATAGGGTAGGAAACACGCTCATTTATCATGGTGCGTAAGTCGTGGTAAGTGGCAATCAAATATTGCCACCAATTTCGAACAAAGCCTCCAGCAGCGGACTGTGGAGCAATTCAGGTATTTCGTCTATTGAGATGATGTTGAGCAGAACAGATTACGAATCGTTTACCCGGGAGGGGAGGGGAAGGGGGGTGCCATGCAGGGCGAACTTGAAGCATTCAAAGCGTCCGCGACTTTACACGTTTGCATACAACTTGAAACGTCGCTAGTCTGAAAGCTGCCATGAAATGATTTCCCAGTAAGAGCAATCCCTCAGCCACGTGTCTAACCAAATTACGGCGCTAAACTGCTTCTTGCGCAATGCCACACGCTTTGAGTCGTTGTGTGTTGTACGGGGCTGTCATGTATTCTGCATGATTATGATTGAATTGAAACCGAGTATCAAAGAAAGCTGTTTATACCAATCTCATATGTCTTCTTCAGAGACTGTCCAGGAAGTCTTCATCATATTCATATTCATACATCAATTTTGTTTCATAATTCTTGGTATTAATCGATTTGCAAATAAGCGATATTCAATGTTTTTACAGAAATCTTCAATATTTCGAAATTATTACAAAAAAACTAAAAAAATGCACTGCTACAAACTGAACGTAATACGTTTGTGAGCCAAAACTGCTCCACTACACATTATTTGACAAAATTCATGCCGAATAGTTTATCTTTCTAGCAGGGAGCTTAATTAAATTTTTAATTATTTCACGTTGTTGTCTCATTTCGATGCTAAAATTAGCAAGTCAAGCGTGCATATTCTAAGGATTCGGAGACAGGCCAATGCAGTGCGGTAGAAGAAGCAAAACAGCCTCATAATTCAAACCAGTGTACACAGCAAACTGTAGAAAAACAACGTCCAACTAAGACGGATGCTGAAGCAAACGGTGGCAACGACAACTAATGCCTGCCGTTCTCCTGGTTCTTCTACCGCTCTAAACAAATACAAGCTTATTGCTAAGCTATGCAAAATGCCGAGTCTTTGCTATCTTCCCACTTTACGTCGCATCTTATCTCCCCACCCCCCCCCCCCTCTCCCAAAACACCGTTCGCATAAACGACTTTTGGAACATTTTAACACCATGGTCCACGGTTAATTTGCTTCCTTTGCCACAGACCAAACAAACTCGTTGCTCGCTTGCTTTAATGTACACAAAACCAGGGAGGGGCGTTCGCTTCCACCACAGCCAACCACGGACCCGGTGATAAATGAGAACGAATCGTGTGCGAATAAATTTCATCCCCTCCAGGCGTTCCCGGGCATGGGATCTTCCTGGGAAAGTTGCCTTTCTTTGCTGCACGGATTTAACAACATCAGCCACAGCAGAAAGTCTTCGTTAGTTTAATCAATCAGTTTAAACAATGCTAGTGACTGTGGTCGGTACAGCACTAACATTACCTAGTTTTGTAATGTGATTATTTAAACGAAGCTAGGGAAGCAAACTGTTGCTGTGCGGTACGGTCGTTTGGTAAAGCGTCAAAGACAGGCAGCATTTAGAGTTATGCGATTTGAGTACAGAGTTTTCAAACAAATGTTTATTGAAACGTGGAAAGCACTCAATTATAAACCTTTTTTTTTTCGACTGTTTGAAGATCGAAACAGATTTGAAGCACCGTTTGAAGCATTTCATTCGATTGCAGTAACTAATTGTAGTTATTTCACGCTTAACTGTAAATGTACAACATGGCAAGGAATGTGTAAAAGATGCTATACCCTCACTGTTCTATGAAATGGACCGATTCGCCGAGAATTTCATTTCTGCAACGCAATAAAGTTATGGCACTGAACAGGAAACACGGACAGTTTAAAAGAGGTGTGGACGGCCCGGGAGGAGAACGATATGAACATGGCATGGTGAGAATCGCATAAATTTTCATGATACTTTATCTCTATCAAGGTGCGTTGAAGTCCTTCCCCGCACTGCAATAAGGAGCTCCACACACCAGCGAATAGAAGCCAACGGGATACCACAACGGACCAGGAACCGGTTTTTCCCCCATTTCTTTAAGCTTACATTTTCGCCTTCACTCCAACTAACAGTGCCAGAGTCCAAGGATGTCACTTAACAGATTACGTTTTTATCTCACCACGTCCATGCCAACTCACAGTATTGCCAATGATGGTACACGAAAAAAAAAAAGGAAAATCACGATAAAACTTCCATTTACGGAAGCTACGCTCATCTTAAGCTCATCAGCTGCTGAAAGCGACAAAAGTTGTTAGTGAAAGTATTTTCGTACTATAATAATACTACCCAAACAAAGTAAACGCCTACCAGCGTTCGACTCACTAGCGCCGCAGGGTATAGTGTGATAGGAGATGGAGATAATGAGAAAACCGAGCCACCGAGTACAATAAAGCCATAACGGAAAGATGACCTTTCGAACCTTATTTTACTGCCGCTGAAATAAAATACCAAATGAAGGCGAATAAAACCTCGGTCAGGTAATGCAAATTACATCGCCTTCAAATCGTCACCGATAACAGGCTGAAAGTATGGTAATGCTGAAAGCGCAAAAACGACGACCAAAGTGGTCATAAACGAAAACGCGCCCAGCCCAGCGCGCGCAATCGATCGGTGCGTGGCAAGTTCGCCGAGCGTCAGGCCGGACTCGTTTCAAGGGGAAAACTTTTCCCCTCAAAGAGGGCAAGCAGGCAAATTTGTACACCCCGGGAAATGTGACCATCGTCGTGCCTGCAACCACAGCAACCTAACCTAAGCAAAAGCGACAAAGTAGCTGATAAACGCACGGAGGTACAAAATGGGTAATTTCTTGCCTTTTTTGTCATTAATGTTGATAGCCCTGCCTAGCCTGCACTGCGCATAAGCCTGCCAAAACGGTACACGGTGCGTGAAAAATTGGCCAAAGACGGTTCAGCAGAGTGACGGTGAAGCGGTGAAAGTTTTCCGTCTGCTTTCCGAAAGAAAACTTCGGTACGCCCAGCAACCTTCACCTTTTCGCCATCAACACAAGCTACCACTTAATGATTCACGCAAGCAGTGCGTAACAGAAGATGGGTGAAAAGTAATAGGAATGGAAATCATTAAATAATAATAATAAAAAAAAAAACATAACACAACGAGATCATCAACAACTTTTTCGTTACTACTGCTAACGCAAATACCCTTACCAATTATCAAATGAAGTTATGGTGGTTGTGGTGTCAAGAAGTTAGGAATTTCTTCCAATTCATCAAAACGCCTCCAAGACTACCTAACCATTTAAATTTATATGTTAAACATCACACATCATATTCATAATGAAACATTTAGAGCGAAGGCTTAGCGTGCCTCGTCGTTTACTTGTGACATTTGCACACCCCTCCTCCCAACCTGCCGGTGAAACATTAATCAGCGAACCGAAACAGACAGCCACCTTATCTCGTGGCACTCGTCCATTCCATTTACCTAACATCGCAAAGAATGATGCATGACAGGAGCGTCATCATTGCGTAATAAAATGAAAGCACATTATTGAGACGATATAGAAAAAAAACGTACCAGTATCTTTTAACACACCGGCATTTGGAAGAGACAAGTGGAATGCGATAAACTAACAACTATTTGAACGACAACGAATTTGGGTACTTTGCCACAAATGTTAAAAAACATGTTTTTAAAAAAGGTTATGTAGGGCATTCAACAAATATGAAGGAAACACATATATTTAATAAGAAAGAGATAAAAAATATTTACAAAACTATTGAATAATTCTATCAAAAAGATATAAATATAGAAAAGAATATTGAAATACGCATAAAAAACAACAATTGATTTTGTCATGGAGGCGCCTTGTACCTCTTTGCTCCAATTTTTATTTTTATTTCCGTTTTCCAAACGATCCAATCGTTTGGACCAAAAACACTCCAAAAGATTCCAATTTTTATTTGAATTTCCGTTTTTCTGAACAATTAAAAATGCTCCCTAAAAACAAACTTAGATCAGAAACAATCAAATAACGTGCCTTTTAACAGTTTTGCGCCCGGCTAGGAAAGAACAAGGTGGTTTTATGAGCACTGTATACACATTATTAAAATATAGCAACTACAGTTGAGTATTCATTTATTATGTTTTGTTATGCATGGTATATATCACACAAAGTACTGTTCTACCCATAGCAGGATAGGCAATCAATGGAATTCGACACATTGGCAGGTCTTATGATTTTAGGCATACGGGCGTTACGATTAGACCACCGATCCAGCCAAATCAAGTATTTTCAGTGTTGCTAACGATATCTAAAACAAATCCAGGATTACATGAAATCTCATCAAAAGTACCGTATCGTTACGACGCTCAGCTTGCTCAAACAATTTTTCAATCTGTTCCAAACAGCAACTCGTTAAAATCCGAATCATTCAATGAAGTGTAAAATCATTCATCACGTCAAAATATCAAACCAACAATCGATCAACTCTCGCCCGGCCTCAGGCAGGCGTAAAACCCAACCCTACATTTTGCTAAATCATTGCAAAATAGGGTATAGCTAAATTAGGTTTTAGAAGGAGCTGCTGCAGGAGGATAAATCTGTGGTCGAAAGAGTTTGATGATTCTTAGCTTCTTTGTTTCGGTTTTGTTAAGCCCAATCCAACATGTTTGATTTTATAATGCTAATAGTGCTAATGAGGCGTTGATAGATTACAACAAAAGATATTTTTTTTGTTGAATCTTTCATTAAATCAGAGAATGTTTTATCCAGTGCAAGATTCGCATTTACTTTTTTTTCCTAAGCATATTCACCCAACATTCAACAATATCAATACGTATTCCAAACAATTCATGGAAAAGCATCAGTGAAACACATATTTGACAGCACTCACTCAACGATGAACTAACGCCGTCACCACTTGTGACGTGGAAAATATTCAGACCATTTTCAAAGGATATCGATTTCATTGTCACATCAAAAGACAACCAACCTTTGATGTTATTTTGGGCCATGTGCTCACTGAACGCCAAAATAAATAATTCAGAATACGCATCGCTGTGCCAGTTGTTGGTCGATTTTTGCATTCTTCGTTATCAATAATTTACACGGACCAACACCGATTCAAAGAATTGTACGTGAGCATTATTTTTGTCTCGTGAGGAATGCAATAATTTTGTGTAAGATAACGTATTGACGAAGCATATTGGGAAATCGCGGCACGGTACACCTACCCCAACGCTCTGATTGATCTTCGCATTCTGCTAATGGAAAACGGGTGTTACGCAGAACGCATTAGACATTTTATCGAATATGGACTTACCAGAATAATCACTTTTCCGAAAATGTATTCACACAAAATGTCAAATACTCAAATTGATTAATTCTAGGGTGGTAAAAAAAAGGAATTGATTTATCATTAAATGAAAAGTTTTAGTAAACCAGAAATGGACAAAGAGGTCTTTTTAAGTAAAAAAAGAATAAAAATTTATTCAAATTTATGTTTAGCATTCTTGTATGTATAG
>KB671533.1:12841-175475 GCA_000349105.1 Anopheles epiroticus | reverse complement strand
CCCCCCCCCCCACCCCTCGAGTTACGCTATGACTATGTCACAGAGCTCTCGTTTGTTGCTGCAAATGGTCTGTACCGCAAGGGCGTACGGTGCTAGATCATGAATCTAAATTGTTTTCAGCTGTGATTGCATTACGCCACCAGCAATTTAAAGGTATCCGGTAATTTGTACCGTGGTTTTGTGGGTTTGTGAGCATGTGAGTAAAAAGCGTTTGATATTAGCCGCTTTCTCACTACAAACGGCACGTTTCTTTATCAATTGATGGGTTTAACAAAATAATGTTTATTAGATCATTTGGTAATGAACAACCACTGTAGTTTATTTAAAATCTGAAAAAAAATACAGCAGAAACAAAAGAATATACAAAATTTTGTATTGATATAAATGGTAAAATTAAATATAACATTAACATAAACACGGAAGTACGAAATAAAATCACATAACCTGTCCTGTCATACCTATCATAACGTCCCCTGTCATAACCTGTTACCTGTCATAACATCCCCATAAGTTGGATTGAATCCCTTTCAGACTGCTGTGACAGAAAATCCAAAGCACATGACTACTTGACCCCGTACAAAGGTTGTTCATAATTGTGTCACCCAAAAAGAAAAGTTATAAGTTTTAGAACAACTAGCTTGTGCTTGGCAAACTGTTTTGACTATATTGTACCACAAAAATATGATTTCATGTTAGCAATACGGCCTGGCCGTCACGAAAGAAATAAAAGATAATATTGCTTGTTCTAATCTTAATTTTTTCCATTCTTTTTATTGCAAACCTCAAGCAAATAAATACTGATCATTATGCAGCAGTTATGACGCGCTGTTTCATTTAAAAGTTTGATATTTTTATAGTTAAAAGAAATAATTCAATACAAATTAGCACTTGGTCTAGTTTTTTAATGCTGTCTTCTTGAAGTTTTAGCAGAAAAGTACGTTCTACGAACCTAGTTTACCCATTCCATTCTTCTTCATTATTTCCTACCCATATAGTTATTACTTTATGTAATTTTATTACCTTTATCTGTACAAAGGATCGTTGATTCTTAATTATACTATTCTAATAATTATATTATTCTTCCATTTACACTCTCTTATGACAGTTTAATTAACATACTTGTCACGATATTCCTGCTGTCTTCATGCAATATCTCTTATTGTTAACGAATCATAGCTGTTGATACGTATTATCATAAGTTAAACTTAATAATCGCTGGTGTTTACCAACCCGCAAAGTATGAATTGTATAAACGGGGTAAGGTAAGTACAACGTAAGGGGTAATTAAAAAAAAAACCCTTTACTAAAAGAAAATAGTCACGGTGAGATCGGATTCACCGACTATTTTCTAAGCATACAGTAAGAGGGGAAACGCTAAAGTTTTACGATGCAGATACTGTTTTAACTGTTAAAACGGCATACATAAAATAATTTTTTGCGCTATGTTAGTATGTTGCGCTATGTTCTCTATGTTTGCAATGTTCCAGCTACGTTCGAAACAGATTTTTTTTCAAAATAAATTGTTTAAACTAAATAGCTACTCTTGCAGCTCATCTTGAAGCTTATCTTGCATTGCATCGCTGCAACGACACCTTTTTGGCCGTCTTCATCAATACTAAACACGTACCACCCGCATAAAGCGCCACCTGTACAAACTGCGGCTAAAATAACTTTTTATTTTATTTTCATTTTGCAAACTTACTTCCGAACGGTTCACTGCCACACGCTGCAAAAACCGCAAGACTCTTCCCTCGTATTTGACACGTGAGAGACAGCAACCGCACACACGGTCGGCCAGATTCGCCCAGGTCTTGTTGAACCGGTTCACCGCCAGCCCAGGTAGCGGGTAGCAGCGGGTTTGTTTTTGTTTTGCTACACGGTGCGTGCCTTCCACGGCGAAGAAGCGTCACCGCGTCACGGTTGAAGCACAGACACACACACACACACACACACACACGCAAACACACAGATGCACACACAAACACAAAATCACATAAAGCACAAGCACACACTATTGTTCACTCTGCCGCACGCTTTTGTTGCTCGATCACGCTCGCCTGATGCGCGTGTGAAGGGCCTCAGCACTTTAACCCGCTAAAGCGCGATGGACGAGCGGCAGTAATCGTGCAGCCCTAATCAGTATCAGCAGGCGGGTTGCTCCAAAGCTGATGGTAATTGTTGCGGAATCATTCGATTCCGATATTGCGCTTATCAGCTGGTACAGTCCGTTCGGCCACGATGTGCCGGCAGTCTTCGGGCTTAGACGATGCGTGCGTAATTGAAGTAATCGGAAGCGAAGCGGCTATATTAAACGATCGCTCATCCAACAGCACTCTATTAAACCATCGGGAAGGTCGGGCAGCTTGTTGCTAATGTAATTAACCTGGGCAACTTATTTAAAATGTCACACAAACACACTGTTGTAAAACTATTGTAAAACACAGCACGACTGTACGCCACTCGCCGTTGTGGCACCTGGGTTTGTTACTATCTGAGCGGCAAACACTTCACTATCTGTCACAACGAGCATTCAAGTGTGTGATTTCGCTTTTCAAACCGTTACTGTTTACATACAAATCGGTTACGAGGCGCTCTAGCAAAACCCGTTTACCATACGCGGCGTGTCGGTGCAAAATTTTATTGCAACTAATTCCCCAACGTCACCCGTTAACGCCCCGCCAAGCTCTAAAGAATCACTTTGAATAGCGCACAAACAGTGTGATAGACGAACAAGCGAAGCGTGGACACGTTTTTAGAGAAAAAAGACCCGCGCAGCCGATAATGATGCTCAGGCACGTGCGTACCGGTTGACCGTTCGGAGGCGAATGGGTCGTCCGCGCTGGAAACGATTTCCAAAACCCCGGATTGGCGAGTAACCCTTTCGCAAGCGGAAATCCCTCACCAGGCGGGGGTTTACACTTGTCCCGGTGTGACAAGGCCGTTCCGTTCGGGGCTGGTTGTGTGACGGGTTTTGTGCTGACCGGACCGCTGCCTTGCTGCTGCTAAACCGAACTGAACGAGCACATGCAGTCGAATGCTGGGATCGGTTGGTGTGTGGTTCGTTCTTATCACACGAATCGATACCGAGTTGTTCTAAAACCATACGACACGGAACAAGTACTTGGCGTCTCATCTCACGCTCATACGCGCTATGCTCACACTCAGCTCGCAACACAGCTGAAGGTAGAACGCTTCTCCGGTGTGAACATCCATTGCCATGGACACGGACCACTCTCACAAACAAATAAATATAAGGACTTGAGGTAAGAAAAGCTTCTCTCTTGTTTGTGATTTTTTTGCTTTGTCACAGCATCACCACAATCACTCACTTGTTACTCACCACCGCGACAACTCACCACTGACTTTAGTGGACCGGTTCACAACAAACCGCCAGCAGGGTATGCAATTTGCGTTACACAACTCTTGTTTAACGTTGCGTGCGAAGGGGAGATTTAAATTTAATTCAGTGTTCCCACTACCACCGACACCAAAAACCGTGCATTCCGTAATGCACAGCGAACGAACACGGAAGTAGTGTGCTGCTGCTGGTAGCATCACTGGCAGCAAATTGCTTCTTACCCATCCGAAACGCGGACGGACCATGCGCAGCTCGGATGCATCTCTAGTGCTGACTCACACAGCTCGTGCTTCTCGACCTGTCACGTGTGTTTTCGGCAACGGCAAAGAACTCCCTTTCATTCGTTTTCTCTCATGCTTTCGCTCGTTCTTTCAATTTCCCACACGGAGCTGTAACGCGGAAGTCCTGTGCCAGAGAAGGCATCCGAAGAATTCCCTCCTGGTTTCATGCTCCAGTTCATTCATCCACCTTGCTTCGGCATGAAGACCCCACACCTCTCACTGACACATGAAAATGAGCCCGAAAGCGGAAGCTGTGAGGCTGTGTGCTATGCTACACTTATGCTCAGTTCGCTCCCGTACAGCATGTGTGCGTGTGGGCTAAAAATAAATGAATATAAATATAACACCCTGCGTCGTTCAGCACCCCCCATAGCCAGACGATTACTCAACACCGAGGGGATCACGGGGCTACGGGTTTGTGTTCCTGTTTGCCTGGCCGTCCGTGTCGGGAGGCTGGTAAAAATTTTCCCACACAAATCGAACCTCGGCGGATGGTCCCGGCGTCCCCTGGCTGGCTTGGTTGGGCTCGCACTTTCGATGGTGCAACAGTCGACGGGGCGTCTCAATGCCTTCGTGTGAGAGAGGTTGTATGCTGCTGAAAAGGGTTTGTTGTTTGTTTTTGGGAAAAAGGGAAGTGGCTAAAGGATAGCCCATATGCTCAAGGACTTTGATAATTTATTTTTATTTCCAAGGACATAATATCCTGCTGTGGCTTGGTGGCTTGGCGCGTTCGTAGCGAAGCGGCAAAACGGATTGTTTACGTCATGAAAATGGCAAACTTCTTAATGACTTTCACATGGTGCTGGAGGCAAGGGAATGGGATTATTTAGAGTGGGTTTTGAATTGGTGTTTAAGCACTAGAATGAGTTTTTATTTGCCCTTTATTATTCTTATGTATTTTCTTGCACTTTATTCAATATTACAAGTTAAATTTGACTCATTATCTTTTTATCTTTTATTTACTTTTGTTACTTACTTGCTCTCTGACTTTACTTTTCTAATTTTTTCAGACAAAGCTCAAAGTTTTCAGATAAGTTTAATATAGTTCACAATTTAAATTAAAGTCGTTGTGTGTAACAATTTTGTTATTGACCGTGTTATTTTTTAAAATACTAAGTATATTTTCAACAACTTGACAAACCTATTCAAGTTATGTTAATTAAAGCTTTACAACACAATTAGTAGCGCTACTTGACTGCTGTCCCAAGCCATTCGGTTTATTTTATTGCCTCTCTCATCCATATGGCGCCAGCTTCACGCATGGTGCGTAACATATTCCACAAGTAAAGCCCTCCCTCGGCAAGTAAATACCTACCTTCGTACGAACCTTCATAACAACAACCCAGTACGCTGGAAAAATACAACCTCTCGCAAAACTAAATCATAAAACAACATGCTTGTAGGGATTGAAGGCGCGCGCGAAAAACAACCACCACGATTGCCACCAATGTAAGCCGACCGTCTACTACTAACTGGCGCTCCGCGTGGTAAAGTTGTTGAGCATCCTCGTCTATTTATGAGTCACATAAATCTCGCCATCGCTTGTTACATCCGCTGCGGTATCCTTTGCCTCGATTTGGAGCCTTTGACGGATGGGCAAACGGCAACAAAACTGCTCTACTTTTTGCCCACGTTCTGTTCTGCGAGCCGAATCCTTGCACTGTTTGAGGAAATGTTCAAAATTCAATCAAAAATGTGACCCATGGCTGTGTTCACGTTTTAGTACCGATGGCTTGATTGAAAATTTAGAGGAATCACCATAACTGTCTCACGCAGAACATGGTTTATGAAGATGAAACCCTGCCTGGAGTGTTTTTATTCCATTAAAACTGATATTAAACTTCATACTTCTTGTAGAAACTTTTACGTTTTCGCTCTACCTTCAACATAGTTCGAAGCTTTTTATTCTATTTTTAGACTTATGCACACTTAAACAGTTTCTAGTATCAACACAAGAAGCTTCTTTTTACTAGCAATCATAGCTCATATTTTATGTGTTGAATTTGTTAAGTGTTCCACCTTCAATAAACTTTCCTCTTTACCTCCCATCCCACTCCTTCAAGCGCAAGCTTGTTTCCTCGTTCACATTCCATTGCAAGATGACACACGTGGTGTGTTCGTTACGCTACCCAGCCCAGTCGCGGTCTATCAAGGTCCTAACAGCGCTATATAGTGTATTTTCTCTCGTTCAACATAGCTACCAGGGGCGCATGGAGCGCACATTTGCCGCGTGCGATAAGCAACAAATAAACGCTACCGAAACAACCACGTGACAGCATTACCATTTAAGCGCGCCTGAGCGAGTCTGAGCCAACGCGGTGAACGGTGAATGGTGAGATTTTGAGTTGAAAATAGTCAGTCGTGCTCACCAGCCAGAGAGGGAGCGAAAAGAGAGTGAAATTTTATGCCACGGTTGCCATGGTGATGGCGCCCGCTAGCGGCATGTGTTTGACACACAGGTGAATGATGAGTGAATTACAAGACGTAAACATTACTTCACACCTTTTTTCCATTTTTAAAAAGGTATGTGATACTGGGCAGCAATTGATGTGCCCCATAAATTTATGGAATTTTTAAAGTAAAAAAGAAAGGAATTGATTATTAGTTTAAACCATACGTCACTCATAAATTACATCCCACTACCGACTTACGTGAGATTTGGACACAGCTTTTTGGGAAGTCCATCACGGTTGGTTGAGTGAGTGTTATTTTTGCGTAAGCGCGATGTGTCCCACAACTGCTTAAAATCACCTTCACCCAGTGAGTGGGCATAGTAGTGGTCGAAAAAAAAACAAAAGATCAACTTTTCTACAAGTCCGAAAGAAAAGCGTTCGGTAAGGCGGGTGGAAGATGAAAGAAAAATCGCCACTTTACCGCTACTTCACTTCTCAGTGTGCAACACTGGGCAATTAGTTCGGCACTTTGCTCATTGCTAGATGCCACAACCCTTCGTCGAAGTCAGCATTACCACCCACTTTAGGCGCTTCAGTATCGGCGGCATTGCACATCAATTGTGGAATTGAAATTGAACGCCAAGTTGCACGTTAGAGGGCACCAAGCCTGGAACGCACAAAGCGAGAGCGTAACGGATACGAAAAACTGTAACCCAGTGCCCATTTCACATCCTCCGCCTCATAATCAACGGCCACAGATTGATTTGTAGTTTGAGATTAAACCCTGCAAACGGATGAACCGGCCCTCGGCTCCAACAGTGCAGGGGAAGCAAGTCGACTAGCCGACAACTAGCAATTGCTATCGTGTGCTCTTATCAGAATCTTTACTCCCCTACTGCGTCAACGCACCTCTCACACTCGCAGGTAAGTCTAATTTGCGTTCGTCTGTTGTTGTTCATCAGCTTATTTTTTCTCTTTTCATCGTTTCCATCCATTGTAATTGATTCTCCCACCTTGGGGTACCTGTGGAGCAATTTATTTTCTCACGTCTCGAGTCTACGGACGTTCCTTCGGAGGGGCTTCCCTTCTACCAAGGGTGGAGACACAATACAATCTGTCGCCCGGTGTGCTGAGGCTGTCGTTAAGCTTACAGCACCCTGCCGCCAACTGACAGTAACCCTGAAACGAATCAAAGCAAAAACACGGGCAAAGGGAAAGGGTTCCGTCATGCTGATAATGATGATGTACCCGCTTTTGATTTAATTTTCCACGCCGGCCTTTAATGTGCCGGTTGTAAACTTAATAGTTTATGATGTTGGAATTCAACGCGCTGTTTTGTGTGCACGGTGTACCTAGTTTTCTTGTTCGCCGTTGCCATTATGGAATGTTTAATTGTTTGGAATTTTTAATTGGAGCTTAAGAATTGACCTTTCGTTTGATATTGGTCAATGAATGAAAAACAAAGCTATAGAAGTGGTTGAAGATCTTCTTAATCGCTGTTACGACAGTGTTATGGAGGAAGCATTTAACGCGATTATTATTACTTAATACAGAAGCCTTTCGAATGGCTTCGTTTAAAAGGAATTCTTATGAGATAACTTTTATTACCTATTGAGGGGCATAATGTACCATGTTATTTGATGGCTTACAATACTACTGTTTTTTATCTAGAAATGAAGAGTCAATCATTCACCACCAAGAAACTTTTAACCATGTTTAAAAAATGTTTTAGCAAAAAGAAATATTTCAATAATCGAAACTATATTATTAAACGAAAAAAATTAACAAGATTTTACTTTAAATAGCATAACAGAGGAAGTTCGATACATTTAATCCAATGTCGTTTTAAACTTCGTCGAATAACAATTTCGCGTGGTGAATTAATTATACAGTGTGGTAAAATCGCCTCAACCCTTAATATTCCGTTAAATTTTTATAAACTGTTGTTTATAACTATCGTCTCAAGGCCTGGCTCAAATTTTTCGATAACTGTGTCAAGAAAAGGTTTTTGAAATATATTATAAAATTTTTCAAATCGTTTAGGTGCTATATTTATATAATTACAAAAACTATTTAAAATTATAAGAAGAAGTGTAGTGTAATGGAGAATGTAACCACAAGACTTGAATATTTTTGTATGTTCAAGGGAAAAGAGTCATTTTAGAGCGTATCTAAAGTATCCAAAAATCTATTAGTTATATTTAAATTTATTTGTTTTAAACAATTTGACTAAGTGATGGCACGTAGCAGAAAGAGAGCTAATTGCTTTATTACGCTCTATTCGCTCTATGCTATTTAACATATTTTCTCAAACTAACACTAATTCGCATGTGCCTACCAAGGTTTACTATTTCATACATGTTTTTAAAACATAAAATAATTAACAAGTTACACTTAAATATTGTAAATATTTTTTAAAATGATCCGTTAATTACCAATTTACAAACAGTTGAAAAATCGGTTGTCGTTGATTACTTTTAAACTCAGATTTTGCGAAATTCCGAAACGGTCGTTCGCCGAAAAGGGCGCAAATCATAACTCTAACTCACACCTGATGTAACGTGAAAATCAAATCCCCTGCCCCCAGCTGAAGCTGATTTACAATTCACTTTCACGGCTCGTTTCGTGCATCTTTCGCGCGGTGATGTCTAAAAAATAAAAAATAACACGATCACGTCATCGTTAACTCGCAAAAGTCGGTTAAGTGTCCCGTGTAAAGAGAGCTAGATGCGGGGTGGTGAGACGCGTGAGACGAGCTATTGCTCTGTACAGCTAATCCAATAACACGCAGATACTATTAACCTACTACTACCACCACACACTTAGCCTGCATCTTCACCGTAGGGCATACTGTGAAGATGAAAAGCTTCATCTTATTTGCACAGCACGTGGTTCCACCGAAATGGGTGAGAAGGAGAGAGAGAGAGAGAGAGAGTGTGCGAGGATGGAGGTACAACACACGGTACATGATTAACTACAAGCTGTACACAGGCCGTGAGTGGCCGTGACCATGTTGAAACAATGCTGAGGTTGGAGGAGGGAGGGAGAGTGAGAGAGAGAGAGAGGAGAAGGCCCAGCGATCGAGCAAATGGTAGACCTTTGCCTAATTGCTCGGGAATGTACTAATGGCTTCGGTTTGCCTGGCAGATTTCTCATTTCTCCATTCTATCAGGTGCGGCCTGCTTAACGGCGACTTTGCCTCTAGCGGAGTCATCGTCTCTCGGAGCAAACGGTTCATTTAGTGTTTGCATTCGCGTTCACAGTGGTATGTCGAGCTTCCTTGGGTTGGAAGTTAGGGCTGTAACGTTGTGTTGTTATCTTTTCAAAAAATTCTTCCTTCACCAACACAACCCAACCTACTATACATACACAAAGAAGACAGTTTTTTTTAACCAAACAACCTGCTAATAAAACTACCCTGCAAAAGTACGACACCAACCACCGGCAGCAGTCATAATAATACAAGCCCGCGTCCGCTGCTCCATCGCGATCGTACCCAGCGGCCCCACCGACAGTGCCTTGGGAAGAGGCGAAACAACAAACGGCAGGTTGCTTGGAAGGTTTTTGGAAAAGTGCGCGCGGCCAGAAGCTGTTCGGTAGTTCGCCGGCACTGACGCGTTTCGTATAGGTGCCGGGCGGTGCATTTTCGTCACAAGTGTTTCGGAAACCCGTGAAACACGAACCAAGGTACGAAAGCTAGAGCCTTTTTTGGTGGCAACAGTTCGCCGAGCGTGAAAGTGTTAAAGGAAAGGTAAACAAACAAGGTACGAATCGGTGTGTGAGTGCTTAGTGCTTGTATTAGAGGAAAGGATAAGTAGATCAAGTGAAGATTGCAAGGCGAGAGTGTAAACTTAACGAGTGTGTGTCAAGTGTACCAAACAGGGTTTGACGCAACGTACAATTGAATGCAAATTGTTGGAATATTTTTTACAATATATCTTGTGAAACAAAAGCTCACGTTATCTCCACACCATAGCTAATGATCGTAGAATTAGCGATCAATTAGCGAAACTCATGGATCAGTGTTGATGGTGATCAATCTCTCGGACACTAACCTTCAACTTGAATCGTGTCTAAGGTCTGTAGTAGTCCATCGTTTCGTGTCTGTGTGTTCGTTTTTATCTATCCAACATGATAAGCTTCGAGAACATGGTCCATCTACCGCTCCCAAGCGTGTGTGCTGCTGCCCGATCGCGACTACAGGCACAAGATAAAGGCGGACGTGCAGACAGCTGTCATAGATAAACGTGTCACGCAACGGCAGACTTCGACTCGCGATTCTCACGGGCGTGTGCTGTGGGTGTCGTTATGTCTTTACTTCCGACTCAACCTGTTCCGTGCGCAGTTCTATTTGTTTGTGTTCGCTTGTTACCGTCTAGAAAACATCTTCCCGCATCCAGCGGTGCTGATCAAAAGCGTTAAATGTAAGAGAGGTGAAATAGTGCGGAAGTTAATCTCTCGTTAGGAGTGATGCTTTATTTTCTTTCGTGGAGAAGATGAAGTACTGTTCCCAGTATTTTCCCAAAAACGAAACCATCAACGTACAGCTGTGTTGTGATGTGAACGTTGACAGTGCAATTGGATGATAGGATCGCAGAGCTTACTCCAGTTCCCAAGTGAACTTCCCCGCTCCGATCGTAACGGTCCGTTCGATGGCAGTGGGAGGGCGGCCGTGGCCGAAATGTTGGACAGTCGGGCACGGTTCCAAATGAAACGAAACAGCTGTGAAGGTTGTGACCCCCTGCCAGTACCCGTGGCTGGCCCGACACTCGATCTCGATCATTTACACCGCACACCGTTCTGGTTTTGCTGCCGAGTGAAAAAAGATGTAGTGAAAAAGCAAGCTCGCGGGTTTGGAAAATTCATCTCCCAAGCCTGCCTCTCTCCACGTTCAAAGGCCACCGCGCCTCCTTGGGTGCAATTTGTCCGCGGTGGCGGTCAACCTCTTTTACTACGGCTCATTATTGCAATTTAAAGGTGGTTTCTTGTTCGTCCGCATTCGTCTTGCCGCAGTGTCGTGTGCCGTTCGTTTCGCTCTTGGGGAGGGCGAGGAAAAACGCGAAATAAAATCAGATAGATTTTTCATTGCGATTTCTTTTATAGTTTAGCTCTGCCGTCTTACTTCGCAACCTGCGATACTTGTGGGCCTTCTTTTTTTGCCTCCCACCTTCCAGAGCGAGTTAAGACGGCACACAGTTTGCCAGCTCCCATTTTTCATGCTCGTGACGAAAACGTGAGAAAATTGCTAATCGTCGTCCCTGGGGTGTGGATTTGCGATGCGCCAACGTTTTAAATGAAAAGAATACGAGGGCTGAAGAATCGTATCGCTAGCCCTCACTGTCACAAACTGTGCCGCACGCAAAGTTGACGGATCGAGGGGCAGGGCAGATAGTGAAACGGGGTGGCCTAAAATGAGGATGGGCTGCCTGTTCCAGGGCAACCTCCCACGCGCAGCGCATCGTGCAAGGCATTGGGACAGTTAATAGCCAACGGTTGACATGATCGCACGCTACGGTTCCTTAATTTCGGCGCACCACGGCTCATGTACTTCGATTTGAATGTGGTTCCCGGAAGGTGCCACGGGAGTGTTTATTGCACCTTCATTACGCGGTCATTCGCTTGCGTAGGAGCGCTGCGTGAAAGAATGTACTGCAGTGGAAGCGGTTCCTTAAGAGATAGTTGGTATCGGTTAAGTAGAACGATTGTGCTATGTGGCATTGTCGTGCAAGTGCTCCGTTTCATAAAGAGCTGAAACAATAGAACTGAATGTGTACTGTGTAGAAACCCGATATCATGTAACATTGACAAAGAAGTGTGAAAAGAATAGTTGGGTGATTTAAAATTGGCAAAATTAATAAAATAAAAGCAAACGTGCTGTGGGGCAGTAGTTCTTTTAAGCTTTTTAAAAGATCATCCTGTTATTTGAGTGTAACATAATGCAATGCTATATTTGTGTAAATGCTATACATCATAAAAACTTTTTTATCATAAAACTCTGTTTTTTAAATGTTTGCTATCATAAAATGTGATACCCCATATCAAAATAATTAAACTATCTATCAGTAAAATAAAATTTGTCACATTAGTAGTTTTACTAGATGTGTACAAACTTCAAAGATTAATTAGTTTTTACCATGAATGATACAAGATGTGCTCATGTGAAACAGAAATTCTTTAAAAAAAATCAATACGCAGCTGAAAACCCCTGCTAAAAGCGGATAGCATAACTTTAGGCGTTTCCTTCGTAAGCGCTTTCAAGAGTACCTAACGCACTAAATTCAAATGTTTTTATCTTACAATCATCTTCTTCATGAAACTATCTTTCACACACACACACACACTCCACCTTTTTTCTTGTTTTCCAGTCATCAAACGAAAAATGAATATCCCGTGCAGAAGTGCAGTGAAAAGTGTCGCTCATTCGCAATCCACTCACAGTTGTGACAGTTTTTGTGCTTTAAAAAACGCAACGGACCGTATCATCTCGTAGGCTCACGGTTTGACCCGTTGTGCCCTGACTTCTAGCAGCAGCAGCAGCAGCAGCAGCAGAAACGCCAAAAAATGCTAATCGAACTGTCCAACTTTAGTGATAAACTGCGCCAGTACCGGCTGATACTGGAAAAGCTGACCGCCAACCAGCCGGACTATGAGCGGCGCAGGGAAAAGCTAAGGTAGGAAGCAACACGAAAAAACATTTATTTCCTTTTTATGTTCCGTTCCGAACACAGAATGATGGGACACACCACAAAAACTGGTCCCTGCTTTTAAACTTTGCACCACTCTGCGTAGTTTGAAAATTCACACACCAGCCTGACTAGCCTTTCGATCACCATCATCATCAGTTTTGCATCTTGACCAGTAGTACCATCATCGATGAAACCCTCATCGGCCTTTAGCACATCGCCAGTTGCACTTATCGATTTATGCAATGCGAAGTCAAGTGACAGCGAGAGGGTAAAGAAGATTTATGAGCTTCTGGTCAAATCGTGACTTCCGCCGCAACGGTTGATGGAGTTCCGGTTTCGTGGATGATACTTAAGCACACCGTGGCCGTTTAATGCACCGTACCGATTGCAAGGCACTACGCTTTATGTGTGGGTTTATCTTGATGGAAGTGGTTAGTTTGATGAGTTGTAGTGGTTTGAAGGGAATCTCTGAAATTGGTTTATTTAATAGAGGGGCTTTTAAATCGGTTTCAAAATAGAGGGTTTTATGTGCAGAACGGTAGCTTGAGCAGATTGCAATTAAGAATTTGGTAATATGCTGTGCTAAAAAACGTTTCGTGAGAAATGTTGCTACTACAACTGAATGTATTTGACGATGGTTTCCTACTTTGTTTGGAGTAAGATTTGGTTTTGGACAGTAGAAAAGTTAGTGAGTCGCAGTAAAAAGTGTTGCAGAACGCTCTTAATATAATGCTTACTTTTATGTTTCTGAAATGAAATTCAACCCTTTATTAAGACTCGTAACATTACACAATCGTTAATGAATAACTACAAGTATTACATTAAACATTTTCATTAAAGTAAAATCATTGAAAGAATAATAAAATGGTTGTAGCCTGTTGAGAAACAGGCATGATTTAATTTCACATCTACACTCTTTTCGACATTGATTCGCCAACCTGTTTGGAGTTCTAAAATGCAGTGACATAGATCTAATTTTCTAATAACTCAACAAACGGTTACATGTAACCAAAACTGCCTAAAACGAACCGAGCAAGCCGAATGCTGTCAAATCTCATCTGTATTCGCAACAACATTGAAAACTAGAAACAGATCACCTAGTGTTTTCAAGACTTAGTAAGCCATGTCAATGTTCCAAGACCATTAAGAATTAGTGTTGTCAAAGCTCTGTGTTCATTAAGTTACATAGTACGTGCTACGACATACTTCCAATATCTGTTATCATATATGAATTGTTTAGTTATCCGTCAAATATTCAAATGTGTCCGTAGTTTGTAGACTAAAGTCCAACAATTTATTTTAGATAGGTTAAAATCCGTCCTTGGAGCGGCTCGGTGGTCTCATGGCGGCGTAGGTCTGTTTCGTTCGATCAGGCCCAACGTTGCATCGAGTCCCATTCGGACCGCTGCCACCGCCCCATACGCAGGATTGACTATCCTGCTATAGATACACTAAATTACAACCCCCCCTACGCAGGATTTAAGAATCTTGATATGGGTATACTCAGTCACAGAAAGAGCCAAAGCACAATAGTACTCTGGTTAGGCCTTGACCCTTCTGGGTTGTTGTGCCAAGAAGAAGAAGAAAATCCGTCCAAAATTTTTATTTTAACTACAATCCATAACACAAGGAAAGGTGACTCAATGCTACAAAGTGCCCCAAGAATGCAATTATGAAATATTTTTTACAGTTTGATAGGACTAGGATGGCTAGGAACTTATAAGCTCCTATTAGCGTGTCCAAGACCAAGATATATGTAAAATAAATATTTAAATCAACTTAAGATCATTCCAAGAAACAATATTCAGTAATTTAAATTTTAACAACATAAGGATCTCCAATTATTGTTTAGTTTGTCGCATACAGAGTTAATTTTCATCTCTTAATTCAATCATGCGTTTGATTTTTATTTCTTAATACTGTGGGTCTGACGTCTTTGAACTTCTCATCGTGCTCTGCTATATCTTTTGTCTATTATGCTACGCAAAGAAATAAGTTTGCTATGCAGGCTAACATCGACAATTCACCAAAATAAATTAAATGAAATTACATTAATTATACACACTCTCAATATCCGACCATATCTTGCCCTTATCAGACTTTACAACTTAACTCCATCTCTTCCTTGTCGAGGTTTTCTCTTTCAAATCAATCAACACCTCAAGATATGGCCTTTAATTACACCTTGGTGATCGTTCCCAACCCTTCACACCGATATCTCAATGATACAAACCTCATTGGCCGTACGGTAGACCAAGCCCTGCCCAACCGCTGGTAGCAGTTGTAGCATAACGCTTACAACCACCAACCGATCCAAACAATCGAACGCTGTTTCTCTTACTGCTTTTGTCTTACCAGCCCGGTTGTGTTAAACCAATGGAACCCATTTCTCCTGTCCACGGTGCGTTATGTAGTGAACGAGATCAAAAGTTATGTTGCCGTTGTTACCTCTGCCGCTTCACGTCCGTTCTCTCTCCGCCACCTGCCCGGTCACCGCACGACTCTACGGGACCAGTTATCAATTGTTCGGACAAGCTCCATTTACTCTCGATTGGCTTTGATCCTTTTTCGCTGCATCCCCTGTTTTCCGCACGCAAAAACCCCAAACGCATCACCTTGCGTGTTCGTGTGCCCCCTCGGGGGATCTAGCTACACTTTCGCTCATTTCCAATCCCAATTAAAAGCGAAATTGGAACTGCTCGCATGCCACCGGTTATGGGCGTTTTTGATGGTGGGGAGTTGTGTTGTGTGTTTTTTTTCTTTCTTTCCCCGCGGAAACAATCACTTGTCGCAGTTAGATACGATTTTTGGTAGGCTTTAAAGCGAAGGGAAACGATCCGTTTATGTCCCTGCTGTACACTTATGACAGTGCATAAACAGTTCAATCAAAAACCCGCTCCAACCAACCCCACCGGACCGTCAGCATCAGAAGGAAAGGAAGGAGTATTAATGAAAACAGAAAGGGTCAACGCAATCCGTAGCCGGACCCACTTGTGAGAGCTGTTCCTTGGGTGTTTGTTTTATTTTTCGGAGGTTTGACTCTCAGTCGACCTGATACATATAAATCGTCAGCACGTGTGAAAGCGATCGAAGCAGTGTCAACTGAAGTAAAAAGCACTCTGTGAAAGATATATCAAGCACGATCTGGCCGGCAGGCCATCACCTTTCCCCGGCCACAAACTGGCCCGATGTCTTCAATCATCATGGTCACGCGGAGGTATTCGGGTAGCCCGCATGTCGACCTCAGTCTGTGTGTTCCAATCGTCGCTGCAAGGTTGTTATGCGCCAACAGCAAGAAAGAAGATATTTATGAAGGTGCAGTGTTGCAAAAACGACGTCTTCAAAAGTAAAGAAGAACAGATTCTTCTGCTATCTTGCGCTAGACAAACTGCAGCTTGTGACGCGACCGTGCGCGATGTGATAATTTGTGTGCGAAGCTAATTAGTAACTTTGTGCTTCAATAACAACGTCTCAAAACCTGCCGGTGTGGTCGTGTTGGCAGTTTGCGTTGCGTTGGTGTGAAGGGAAAGGTTGTTGGTGATAATGTGCAATCACGTACGCAGGGGAAACAGATAAGCGCAGGTATGGGGCGAGATACTTGAGCCATTCGGGGCTAGAGACAGGCGGACGTTCCACGCGAGGACATTGAACGACTTCCGATGCACGGGTTTGGGGTATATTTTGAGCAGCACCTAGTGTAGTGCAGTGTTACAGTGATCAGTGTTTGGAAGTGGCTTGTGAGTGGTGTCCTTTAACTCAGAGAGAAATTGTGATAGTGTTTTTGAAGATTTCGTTTTTTAAAGACTTCCTAAATTGTCCTGAAAATTTGGTTACTTTTAATAGAGGAAGTTACTTGTTCCATCTAAGTGCCTTCCCAATCTTCTTGTGATTTACATCTTACCGAGACGTAGCCAACATCACCATGTGATCTTCGCTTTGAATGAAGTAATTTCATGTGACAGTTTCCCGGCCTCTGGGAAGAAACACACAAGCTTAACCGTGCGCTAAAGTGAGCAAATATCACGTGTCGAATTGTTGGAGTGTGACGAGCCATGTTATCAGCGGTAAACGAGATCAAAAGATGACGCAGATACAGTTCGGTGGGATAGGAGACTGTGAGTTGAAGAGTGTAGATAAAGATGGCCTCGTGTTTCTGGTACATCTGACAAACGTTGGAAGAATTTATTACTTCAAAGAGCTTCGTAGTGACATTGAAATATGATTAGTAAACCATAAAAAGTAGAAGTTGATGCATGTGAAAAATCGTTTTTTAGCTGTAAAAGTGTGGCTCAAATTTTCGAGAAATCTCACTCGAATCTTCTACACGCAACGCGATAAAAAAATGGAGCCTTTTGCATCGTTTTTTTTTAAGAAACGAAATCAATCAGCAGATAACACTCGAACGCATTTTTTGTTTGTTTTCATGCAGTTATGACATCATGTAAAAGTAATAGATTTGAGGTCTTATCAGTGCGATAAAAGGATTTACTCTTCTAGTTGAGTATAATCGTAGAGTAATCAGTCCTCTTCTTTCGCTTGCACTGGAATTGCACTCAAATTTATTATGAATCGTATTTCAATCGTTTTTATTATTATCAAATGTTTGAATTTATCGCGTCTGCGGATGGTTGTTCCAATTATTTTAAATTAATGTTTTGTTTCAAATTCTCCTAAAATAAATAAACATAGTTTGCACATAGTTTTCCACAAATTATGGTGGGAATTCTACATAACTCATGTGGCCACGACCTGCCCAATACAATAATGCTGGTAAATAGAAACACAAATTTGCCGCCGATAACCATTGTGGTTTCTTTTTGTCGCAGCAAGAAATCATGTTTTAATTAAAGCGTGTGAGTGCTTCTTTTAAAAGCCCATTCGATAGCAATCGCTGTAAGAAGGTGCAAGTCAGTGTGAAACGTAATTTATCCCAAGCTTCGACGATGACAACTACTATTTCGCAACTCCCTTTTCCTTTCAGCACCCCTTGCTGCTCCGTTTGTGTAATTTTGTTTGAAAAAGATTTAAAGCCCAGTGTGAAACAGTGCAGCGTAAATCAAACCGATTAAAAACGATCAACTAACCAAATGATGGTGCGGAAAATGGACCATTAATGTGAAAGTGATGATACGTCCTGTGCCGCCGTTTGGGAATCTTCCCATACTCCACACGGAACGCTAAAGGGAATGTAGTGTCACGGGTTGCGAAAGCGAATAGCACAGCATAAGCGGGCAGCAGCATCCGGTGTGCCCGCCTGTTAAACCCAACCCTTGGGAAGCAACACGAAAAAGTGAAGGCGAAGTACCTCCTACGAAGACACCTCCTATAGGAACCGAGGGAAAGGATTTCAACGACCGTCCCACCAAAACGGTTGGAATGCTACCGTCGGATCGGTTACTCGGCAGTCCGTGGCTGCCAGGGTCAACGATGAAATTGACGCCGGGCGTGGGCATGACGTTGCTGATCGGCATTGCCGGTAGCATCTTTCTCGTCGCCCAAAGTCATCGACTGTTGCGCAGGTGAGCCCGGTCGCTGGTGGGATCGGTGCACTTAATGCAATTTATCCCACCCGGCGTGCAGTTATGAAAGTTTGTTGCAAATAGCAGTGGTTTGATCTCGCGGGAGTAGCTGATTACCGCACATTCAGAGTGCGTCTTAAGATATGTATTGAAATTATTACTTTTTGTTTCCATTGTTTCGTTTGATGAAATGTAGGTTAGTGGTTGACAGTTGAGTAAGGTGTAATTTGAAGGAAAAAACGTTGTGAAATGGATAAATAATGAAATAAAATGATCATCGAAAGCTTTTTCAAACACAGGGTTTGTACACAGGTTGATGTTTTTATTTAATTATTTAATCATTTAATTATTTAACTAGCCTTTAGTGAAGTACTACGATTTCTTTATTCTTATGATTTTGTGTGTGTATGTTAAGAGTTTTCGTTAAACAAAAGTAGTCTTTGAACTTAAGTTTAGCCACTTGTTGATTGAAAAAAGGTTTGAAGAACGTATATTTCAGAAGAAGTACAAAACAGATCCACTTCCCAGAATTAGATGAACAGACCAACTGTATGCTATACGAAAAGGTTATGTGGTAGGGATGTGTGATCGAATTCAGATCCGGGTGCGAAAAGAAAACTAAAGCATACATCATTTGTTGTGAAAACTGGGGGACTCCCCACCAATTCAACTCGTTAGGGAAGGGTATGACATTATGACGGGCAGAGTACTATGATTGAAATAGGTACACATTTGGCAGGTAACACCTTTCGAAGAGACAAAATGTTCTTTTAAGAGTCTAAGATACATCAACAGTCAGCTGAATAAAAAAGATTCGCGAGCCTTTTCGTGTTTACACGATACGAATCTTTTTGACAAGCATCAAGTGAGCCATGAAGATTGTTCCACAGCAATTCACAAAAAAAAAATTGTAACATATTTCATGAATCTTTGTTGCATGTTACATGAATCACTTAAGTGATGTTGATTGATTATGACTAAAAAATTAAAAAGTGTATCCATATCTAGTTTACCAATATTTAAAGCCACTACGCCTGAGGTTATGCATTATAAATTAGTGAATTTGATATTTTACTTCAAATTAATTTAATTGTTAAAATGACTTAATACTTGAATAATCTTGTTATTCAAACTTGACATGCTGACATATTGGTATCATATAACAAGCATATGGGGATTGTTGGATCGAAACCGAAAAGTAACAAATCATTTAATACAGGTTAGGAAGATTTTATCGCTTCTACACATTTTATTTTCATTCGAAACAAAATATACGTCACGTGCCACCGTTTGGTTCCTAAATATACGGCTGTATTCAAAATATTACCCATAGCATATTCTCACAAAGGTTCCGCCAAACATATTTACCATTTAAACAAAAAAATCAACCATGACCTTCACCGACTACTAGCGCAATGCCTGCTCTATCCCTGTCTCTCGCTGTTTGCATGAGTATTTCGTTCTGCTTTGAGATTAAATAACAAAAAAAAGGCATAAAACACACTTGACCCTCCAGAGAGTTGCCAGAGTGTGGTAGTGAGCTCAATAATTTGAGCAAAACAATCCCCAACGCCAAATTCAACACCCGAAAACGGAAGTCAATCTAACGGCCGTGCTGTTCGCGGTCTACTTTAAGTGTATGTGTGCGCATACAGATTAAACAATACTGCGTTTGAAAGTGCTTGTATGTGTGCGTAATGGTCACACTTGAAAGAACCTGACCGTTGAATTAAGCGGAGGGTTGTGAACTGTATTTTCACCCCCTTTCTCTTTAGTTTCTTGCTTCTCGCATCGTTCAGCTCTTTCCACGCGGCCTCAAATGATCAAACGTTTATTAACGATCATTCGCTGCAAAGGGAAAGGGTGTATAGGAAAGTAAGGTAACACGATACGCTTGCATTCTTCGCCCGTAGGTGTTCACGTGTACTTTTCTATGCAGCTATGGCCTATATTGGGGAGAGAAGATTTGGAATCGCATTTTCTTTTGGAATATTAGGCTTTGAAGTATTTTTAAAACCTTCGTCAACAAATAGAGAACAATTAAATAGAACAAACGTACAGTGACCGTTGCTGCTAGACTTTCCGCTTTGTAACCATTCTGTTCCGGCTGCATATGGCGAACGACCACACGTGAAACCTGCAAAGGAAGCTCCACCGATCGCACGCGTACGAACGAACGATTGAGCTGCACACCAGACGGCGAGCGATGCATGTTAACAAACAGCAAGAAGCAAACGCAGCATACAAGCCCTACTTTTCCCAACCGCTTTCCCTCTTGCCACCCATACCATCCATTTGTTCTAACAGCAAAAGGGAGAAATCAACACGCATGACGCTGTTGTGCATGTGCGTCGTGTTGGTGATCCCTGCTTCCGATCCACCACCGGAACCACCTACACTACCGTACGCGTACAATGCGGGCGATGAAAAGAGAAAATAAAACAGTGGAGAAAAGGCGAGGGAACGAAAAGCACTTGGCCGGTAGGGAAAAGCCGGTCGAAAAAGCAGGAAAGCTAGCACGACATGGCACGGGATGGACATGGCCGCAGGTTCGTCGCTTATACTTCCGAGCACCGCCGGCAGTCTCTGGCTAGTGGTCGTTAGCGACGTAACCGTCTCCGTGTATGGTGTAGGGAGCAATTGCAATTTAAACTGCCGGTCAATTCGTCGACGAACCCTTCTGGGGCAGGTGTGTGTGTCAGTGTGTGTTGTCGCAAATAATGATTCAATATTGATGCAATCAAAAACCAACATATTAAAAGCGGGAAGTGAAATCTAAATAGTGTTAAAAAAGTAATGTTAAATGTTAAGGTGAATCTGTGGTAGCTTAAGAAAGGGAAGGGAATACGATCAGTTTTTACACAGTGTCAGCGAGGGCAATGATGCGTTGAATAATGTGTTCTAAAGGCGTGCTCAACTTTGGATTGCTGATGTAAGCAGTCTAGCCATTTAATATGTTTTGTAGTTAGTGAAAGACCAAATTACAAAGTGTTCAAATCAGTTTTGGTTTCCATTGTTATAGTTTTGTGTTTTATTTAAAGCGACTAAATTAATTTGCTTTTGCGTAGCCGAAGCTTAAATACTTATTCGCTTGTAGTTGTGGTAGTGTAGCGAATTGTAAGTTGTCCCGCTTTGATCAGCTTTGCAGTTGAGTATCGTGGTATTCGGTAGTGTGATAGGAAAAAAGGTAGTGTTTTGAAACAAGTTTGAGTATTATATTCATTTTATATGCTTTTATATGTAACTAGATGTAAGTCTAAGTTTATGATTAATTTATAAGTAAATTATTATTAGTTATTTGACATCACATTAGTCATAATTAGAATCAGTGATAGTGATTATCTCTTCCTCAGCTAAAAATTACAAACTCTGCAATTTTGAAATGATTTGTCTTCTTTTTAATGGAAAAGTATTAGTTTTATGTTTGGGAAATTTCATGAGAGAAAAGGTTTAAACAGTAAAGGGACAAAACAAAGAATCATTTCATTACCGTAGTAACGGCCATTAAATTTTCTCTTAACTCTTCACAGTTCAACTTGTCTTGAGCCTAATCTAAACTTCTTAGTTGTAACTCTTCTTGAACAGAATGTCATGAACTGTTCTTAACATACTAATTATTTTTATAGCGTTAGTTATGGCCCAACAGTACGTATATTCGGACAGAATTCAAGCGCTTAAACCTTTCGTGAATTTGTTCTTTCATGTTAAAATGCTACAGCTAAGCGCATCTATGGCAGCGTTAAAATAATTTATCAATCTATTTTCTATAATACGATGGTGAAAACTAGGGTACTAATATCATGATAGACATAGTAGTAATTTGAAAAAGAAGCCAAAAAATGTATGTTTCGAAACAGTGTAGGCAATCCCTTTCAATGCTGCAGTTTTTATTGTTACTTTGCACCAAAACGTCTTTTATCTTAAGAATAAATTAAGTTTTTTTCTTGTCTGAGTTGAAAGCAAATGTGAATTAACATACAACTTGTGGTGGTAAATGAAGAAATAGGAAATGGTATTTATTATGGTCAAAAGTAAATTAATTTAAGCTTTATTTAATTAAAGAACAATGCTGAAAATAAAAGACATAAAAAATATGCATTTAAAATTCTCAATTTTGAAATTCATAAAAATAAATGAACGTATGAATAAATTTGTTCAAATATAACTACTTTGTTCAACAACAGCAGTTTGTAACATTTTAATTTAGCTCAATAATTTCAATACATTTTGAAAGTTTTATTACTTTTCAATTTTCTTACACACTTTTCATACTTTTGCTAACGCGTAAATTTGATAACGACATAAATGGAGGAAATTCATTATAAGATCGACAGAAACAATTTGGATTATTCATTACCAATGTATTAACGCATTAATAAGTATCATCTTTAATATTGGAAAACTAATTTCATAAGCACGACGTAACCGCTTAGCATGCTAAACACAACAAAAGTTCAAAAACTTTCCTTCGCACCCAATCCACCCCGACAATTGACCGTATTCTTATTCCTCCGCCCCACGCACGGCTAGTGTGAAACGGAAGCATCTATCAATTACTCCACTTCATTAGCATTTTCACGCCGAGACGGTTACATCCGCCCGAATGTGTAGCCAATGCCACCGGTGTGTATCTATTTAGCGGGGCGACCATAAGGTACCAAGTTCAACGGCTTTTTTTTTTGACACACAGTACCAACACGATTCCTTTCGTAGAGAGCGGATAGGTTAGGAGATGGCATATTGCAGCAGGAAATGGACTTTTACCAATTTCGTTTGTCAAGTTGATTGAACCGTACGATCAAAATGGTTATGCGATGACGCCGAGATAATGGAACACTAGGGGAAAGCGATGAAACTGACAGAATATTGTGCTTTTGGTACAGTAAATAGTAGAAAGCGTTGAAAATTAAGAACTTTTACCACCATTCGTAAATGGTTAACTGTTCAAGCCCAGTGACACACTAATGAACCGATAAAAGGTTTACCGAAAAATCGTAGCTCTGTGTATGGAAAAAGGCAATTTATCACTGGTTCTTTTTGCAACAGGAGTGATGCATACTAATAAGCTTGATAGTTCTGCCCCAAACATTGAGTGTCATCGTGTTATTGCTAAGTGAACGGTTTTCGCAATCGCAATCGCTTACTTACCATGAGGAACAGGTTTTCATTTCTTGGGTTCAAAATTAGTTCAAATGACGTATTGTAAACTTCTTTTATTACATTTTATTTGCTAATTTTCAACACAAACCTAACCATAATCTTTTCCTATCACATAATATCCTCAAAAATGCATCAACATCTGACGCCACTAGGCGTAACACTGGTGCAATCGATTTTATTTGCATCAGACATTCCGATACCTTCATTTTTCGGTAAAACCGTTCCAAGTCTTCAATACATTTTCACAAGTTTGTTGTCATGGTGCCAACAATACACAAACTCACAACAACCGACTCAAATGCTCACAGCACACCGGTAACGAACGAGTTCTTATCACTCACCATTGCCAATGATCTAACCTTCTGTCTCGGAACAACTACAAACTCTAAACGATAAATTTTGCATACAATTAAATGCAAATTTACGTATTTGCTTCGGTGCATAATATGCTTTTGTACATTTTCCGCTTAAATAGAGCTCGGCGAATAAAACCGATTCATCGCAATGATAGTGATGATAATGGTGGGAAGGGCATTCAATATTCTTAAATCGAATTACTACACAAAGGGTGTACTTTATCGCTATGCTTTCTCCTATTTAGTGCGTCTGACGTACATCAGCTTCGTACACTAGCATAATCACAGTATGTGCAGTGTAAATAAATTTTAGTTTTACCTTATTTTTGCTGCACAATTTTGAAAGTAGCCCATTTCGTTGGAGTTGAATTTAGAAAATCTTTATAAATTTATAATCTTTATAAATTGTATGCGCAGTAATTTATCACGTTTTTGCTTTATTGTAGAGTTCACCAATAAATTTCCCTGTTAATCATCACACCATTTGTCTCTTCTTAATTAACTGCACCAATTAATCGTTTCATAGCACGTCCTTTGCACAATCCGCACCATCCCATTTCGCTATGCTTCGCGTGCCCATACACGTACACGTCACTTCCACCACCATCAACAAAAAACAGTGGCGAATTGATCCATTGACTTCAATTTCACTTGAGCAGCTCTCACATCTCAAGGACTGACTGTCGGCCAAGGTGATTACTGTTTTACTTTTTTGTGCAACCGCCAACCAAGCGGGACTCTTCACTCGTCAGCAGCATCTGTTCGTTCGGTTGAAGATGAAGATCCTAACGTGTCCGGCGGTTGATCGCTGCCAGTGGCGCTACTGCTCGTCTGAGTAGCGGCTGTGCTGGTGGCGTTAGGTGTGCCAAATATATCGCCACGACCGAAAGATGTCAACGCAAGCAGCTTAATAAACACAACCTCCGCAGCGCACAGCATAAACAGAAACATAAACACCGCTATGTTGGCCTGCGGCTGGTGGGGTTGCCCGGTCGACGAAAGGCCCTTGGTACCGCCAATGGCTGGTGGCGGTTCCAGCAGCGTGGTCAACGTTTGTACCATCAGCACCGAGAGAACCATTTTTGTCCGTTGCAAGGTGGCAGATAGAACGTGCTAGATGCGAGATGGGCCCCGTTGATCGTGGTCCTGCGCTGGCCGAATCCGATATGGAGCGCTCTGGAGCGGTCTTGTTGATTGGAAGAGTCAATTGCACATTTCCGCTATCGCCACTGGAATGACGGTTCCGCCGTCAGCCGTGCTTGTTTGTAGATTGCGACTTATCACTCGCGACGCACCGCACACGAATGGACGGAATCACGGCCAAACAATAAAGCAAACTGAACGTCATTTACATACGAAATCGTTGCTAACACGCACACCGACCACTGGCCTCAGGTTTAAAGTAGGTCCGTCCGTCACTGACACCTTGCTTGGACTTTCTTTCATTCTTTGCTGCTTTGCTAGACTTGTTGGACTTGTTCTTTCTGACTTTGAAAAGTAATCTCTTTCAAAAATTTCTCCGCACCGGTTTGCTTCTTTTTGTTTGTTGTGCTCTCGCGATCGATGCGGTAAGGCTGAAACCTTTCTCTGCCCCCGTCTTAGTCGATTGTAAACCGCTGTAAATGATCGCTGCCAGTAACGGTAACGTCAACGTCAGCGATGTATCGCGGCGCGGGAGCAACTGAAACTGGTCAACGCGATCGCGTCGTTCGGTCGCTCCGGCTGGCTGTCTGTCTGCCTGACAGCGCTTTTGCCCCACGGTTTCAGTCTCCGAAGCATTACGAGACGCTGGCGTTACCATTGACGATGCTTTTGGCGTCTGGTAACTGTAGCCCAAAGGCACTCCGTAACCTGACGAGCCGAATCTCTTTCTCCTCTCCGCGGTCTGAAGTTGCGCGAACGTGAGGCGATCGAAAGTAAAAGCAACTTATCAGCTGAACGATAGCTGGGTGCCCCCGCTCAGCCGGTTTAGTGTGCCGTTGGGTGAGGCAGAGTGGGGAATAGCCACGAACGGCCGTCTTAAATTGACCCAGCCTCTCATTCTCTTTCGCTCGTCTGCAACTGCAACTACGTAATCGTGCCGTGGGCCGTGCGGCAAAAAGGTGGAAGTGAAATGAGAGAATTATGCTGCGGATTGCACCATTCATCCTGACGAGCTGCACTTTTGCAACGGAATGGGGTTGGTTGCATTACTTGCAGTTTCGTTTATAGACAAGTCCTTTTTCGATGTGGCTTTAATGCTACAAAGTGAGGCATTAACGTTTCTTCTTAACCCAGTTTACTAATGGACTATTCAGAGCCACAGTAGGCTCTAAGTAAAGTAGTTGATAGTACTTGACAATCAATCACCATTCGGCTTCCAATTGCAAAAACTAATAGCATTTTAACACGACTCAGTGCATTCATCGAAAATGTGCAATCACTTATCTTAGGGTGAAGGTTGGTGCTGATAATCCATGCTCATCAAGCATCCAGCCATGAGCTGTAATTAATCTTTCACGGTACTAGATTCGACCAGGAAGTGAGCGCATATTATTGGAAGGCATTTCTTGTACGATGTTTCTACTGGTACATTTTCGCTTATCAAGCGTTGGATTAGATGAGAGGAAAGTGCATCAGAAGCAACATTTTCTACTTTCATAATTGGAGAACACTATCAGCTACTATGCTGAATTATGCAGAGCAAGTAGAGCGTATACAATAAATAGGACATTTACTATCTTCTAATACTTCCTCAGCTTCAAAACATGATGAACATTTTGTAAACTTTTAATTAGGTTATAAGCATTTACTGATTAAAAGTCAATTCCTACATCACCACGATATCTTTTAAAACATTTATTGTGACT
This sequence comes from Anopheles epiroticus, assembly GCA_000349105.1. NCBI lineage: Eukaryota > Metazoa > Arthropoda > Insecta > Diptera > Culicidae > Anopheles > Anopheles epiroticus. Next base: position 148,873 of record KB671533.1, on the reverse strand, counting down.
CTGTAAGCGATAAATCTTTAGACGAATAGAAAATTAAGGAAAACAAAAACTTCCATCATAGTGTAATAATTATTTAATTTTACGTGAGGAGTATTCATATTTCCAGTCTTTGCAAAGGATCGCTTTCACTACACCACCGAATCGTCCCGGTACTTACATAAACGGAAAAGAAAATGAAACTTTTAAACGAGTTTCTTTACATTTATTACCAATGTTATTCGTTTTAATTTTATTTATACACTAGTTTTGTATTGAAGAAAACATTAAAAATTGTTTTCACGTATTCTTTAAAGTGTTCCGTAATATTACAGATAAGAGACAAGGTGAATCACATGGTCAAGGATATTACTGGAACAAGTAGATAGCGTCCATTTTGTGGTGCAAGCTTCCAAAGGATTTAATAGCTGTTAGTCTCACTTATGACTAAAAGAATTTCTTATCACTGTTTTACACAACTAAATCGTTTCTAAAACAATAAGCGTTTGATTTATTTATAATATGGAAATCGCTTTAAAGTTTATTATTAAAACTTTTCGAAGAGGAATCACAGAATGAAGAAACGTTTTGACGCTTTATTGCATTTGTATTTAGTTTATTCCAAAACATTGACGTGTCATAAGCAAGAAAATCACAACCCCTTCATTATAAAACTGTTACCAATATTTTCTACACCTTCGACAAACTTTATCGTGTGCAAATTGGAGTGCTCTGCTCTTTGGTCCAACGCTTCCAAGCGCGTCTTGCACCAATCATTCGCTCTCTAAAACGGCAACAACCGCGACGACGCGCCAACTGGATACGCAAGTTGCCACATCGTTCCTACCGCGGCAAGCATGCGGCGGTGGAAATTTACCCACCCGATGATGTAACCCACCCCGTCCCTCCATATATGTTGTGTCCGCAAGATTCGCGATTCTTGCTACAGCCAAGTTGCTGACATTTTACCACCTGGACCAGCATTTGTTTACCGCGTGAACACTTGTCTTGCCTGTGGAAAAGTTTTCCTTAATACCCATACCCGTCGAACAACAACCATTTCGATGTGGTGACGCACTTTCCGGCTGACTATCGATTCGATTGAGCGACCTAATCGTTGAATCGGTACGGTGAATTAATGTATCCAGGAATTAATGCAACCGGTCATCAGTGAAGTACAACTCTGCCAGCAATGCATATTTAATTAATTGACTTGTTGTTTTGTTGGTGTTTGTCCGCGTGCTTTATAAGAGTGAAATATTGTCACTCTTCTACGGGTTGGTAACGACCGTGGAGAGGAAATTTCTTCGGTGAGACGTGCTGCAACTAAGACGGGAATGTTGTTCTATAAATTAAAAGGGAACTTGTTGCATGGGAACAGCATTATGAGGAGTGCACACATTAGTTGGAATCGTAATACATTTCATTTCCTGCGTTGGTGTAGAATTTAATCAACAATATCTTAAGCTAAATAAAGAAATGATAGTAAATATTTGTTTGAACTTCTTTTAATTCTAGTAAACTCAGCCAACGACGGCGCTCTTCCCGAAGGCCCGATGCGGCAGAGTGTTACATGTGTAACGCAAACATCGAGCTCGAAACTACAGACAGGTAAGCGAGCATTTTCCGAACCCTTTCCCATTCTTATATCCCCATTTACCTTGCTTTTCCTCCTACACCTACCCGTACTGCTCAGCTTCGCAACATGCCGCGGTTGCGAAAAACTGGTCTGCCGCGGCGAGAACTGCTGCCAGTGGGTCGAATCGATCGGCATCTGGGAATGTACCGGCTGTCAGTCGAACCGCGTAATCCAGCAGAAGGCGGGCGAATGGTTGCTGAATCAGTTGACCGTCCGGCTGAAGCACCCGGGCCCGGTAGAGCTCGGCAAAGACGGCAATCTGCTCGGTCTTGGTTTGGGTAAGCTCAACGAATCGCTTCCTTTCCCCCTGTTTGCTCTGCCTGTTTCCCCTTCCGATTTGAAGCTTATCAAACGATTGTTCCCCGCCTCAGACAATGACGATGCACGCAGTACCGCTTCCAGCTCGACCGTTTCGGCCAACCAGCGCATCAAGGTGCGAGAATTCATCGAAGAACTGCTCTCGGCCATGCTGCACGGTCCACTGGACGATGTATCCGTTGGGCAGCTAATGAAACATGAAAGCTGTAAGTACCCGCACCGCCCTGTCCCACTCCATCAGCCTTTTCTTTGTGTTTACCGTTCACCATCACAACCATCACGTCCAACGGCAAAAACAAAACTGCTCGAATTCGAGCAGCTCGAACGGATGATGTGATGCGGATTGCGTACCCATCCGGTACACCAATGTGCACTAACGAACGAAAAGTCACAGCGTCGTGAGCTTTTCGCACGCGTGCGCCCCCCGTTTGCCACCGTACAAAGGACACTCATGTTTTCTTACCCTCACCCTCTACAGATGTAAGACTTTTTCGCAAGTTCCACACACGTTTGAGCAGGTGTCTGTACAATCTAGAACTCTCGATACATCACTCACTAATGTCGGGTAAGAAGAACCAGTGTCAAACCGATTCCAGCAAACACGAGCACAGACAGAGTATGATCACTCGTAGTTTTCCCTCTTCAGTGCACCTGTATCTGTAGCGATGTCGAAATTGCATGTAGCGTTTGAGATTGCGTTGTAAGCTCACCTTTGTGTTTAATCTTTCCGACAGTTCGCACAAGATTTCTCTCGATCGTTCTATTCTGTTTTTGTTGCATCTCTGATCTATCTACCTCAGCACGCAACATTTAAATGCAAATATATCATTTCCTCTCTCTCTCTCTCTCTTTCGCTACCTCTTCCTTCCGTTGCCTTGCTCAGCCGGCCAACTTTGATTTTTAGATGTTTTTTTTAATGCTTATCACGATACTATTATACTCCCGGCTCGACTACTTAGAGGCCGCTTTATTCGCACCACGCACAAACACGATGCCTATCTCAGCCAGCGTGCGTGTGCTTGCACTTGAGTGCTATTTAACCTCCCTCGCTCCCCCTTCCCCACCAGAGAGTTTACGATCCGGAAGCACGGCCGGCTTGCTAAAATTGATTACTTTACTATGCCCTGCAACTAGTGCCTATGTCTCCTTCACACTCTCCTAGGCCGAAAGTGAGGCCACATTTAATACGCGCCGAGCGATGGAGCTTTTCCCAGCACCCAGCATTGACCTTCGGCATTGCCTTGGCCGTGCACGCGACCGGCTCGCGATGGAAAGCGAATCCGAGCGCTCGGTACTATGTTGCACCGTTCACTTCCGCCCGTCGAACCGGGTGATCATAAATTACGGTTTTGCAAAAATGTGTCACACCTTCTCCGACACGTGAAAAAGAGGAAGCGAACTCCAAAAAAAGCACGTTTCGCTTACTACCGCCGGTGAGCATGGTTGCAATAGACGGTACAGTGCGTGACGAAAATTGCCCTCAAATGTTTCACTATTTTTCAAGAAAATGAATTTAATTTTGGTTATAGTAATGCCAGTTTGCTCTTGCATATTTAATACGTACCTCAAACTCTTTTTTAAGAGTGACTAAGAAACTCACATTTCTTTGCGTAAATTTATTTTAAGAAACTATTCTAAAAACCTCTAGATATATTCCAAAACCGTATTGTTTCCAAAGTAATTTTATAATAAGGGAAAAGGTGACATACCAATACGGTCAGGCCATTGCTTCTGAAATCAAGAAAAGAGATATTTCACAAGGTGACAGAGTATTTATCAATTTTTTTCAAATATATCACGGTTTTAATCTAAAATTTTAATCCAAGCAGTTCTAGAATAAATTTAATAAGAACACGAATACAAGTGTTTGTAGCCGTAATCGTAATTTTAATGAAAACGGTATTCGGATCATCAAAAACATAAAAAGCATCTATTTTGATGTAAATAAAGCTGAAAGTAAACCAACATTTGCTTTATTGTGATACTGATATCGAAAAAAGCAAACAATAGTTGACCTTTCAACCTTTATAACTGTTAGAGGCGAATGTTAGCCTAGCGGCCAAAGTCTCTTTAAAAATAAAGAAAAAATCCGTTATAACTTTGAAAGCTAAGAAACCACAAGCATATAATTTTGTCGGGCACTGTAATACATAACACAGAATGGCTTAAGCATTCCTTGCGAAAAATGTTCCAGGAGAAAAAAAACCTTCATCCACTGTGGAGCAACAAATTGGAACACACACGGTCTGTACGGACCACACCATATCACTCGTCGTCGTCATTGGGTCGACGGCTGGGCACGCCAAGCTTCACGCCCGGGCGACCGCGGCAGATGAAAACAATCCATCATTACGGTCCAAGCACATGTGTCACATCGTGTCACGTTAGCACGTACGCTTGGAAGGAATCGCGTCAGCATCCGTTAAAACAGCAGACTCATTTTATCAACGTCGAATGGAGAAGTGAACTGCTCGTAGAGGTGTTACCGCTACACTGGCTTGAAGTCAAAACCAAAAAACAACTGTTCTACTGCGGTGATCGTTCGTAGCACATTAAGCTCTCGCTCAGTAAAACCTGAATCATGCGTGCTTACCGGTACGAGTTTGGGGGATGATTCAAATTTAAACCATCTCCGGTAACGTACCCAAACAGGATTCGCATATATGTGGAGGGCAAGTGAGCACGTCCCGCTGGAAATGACTCATTCTGAATAATGTGTGGCGATGCTTGGGTGGTGACGCTACGTGAAGCGTCTTCTAAATGCCAATCAAGTTTTACATTGTTTAACGGTCGTCCAGCATAAAACCTGTTTCTTTCAGCACAAGCACTGTGTTGTTTTCTAATGCCAATTGTCAGCTACAAACAAAGAAAATCGATTCCACTATCTTCGTTGAAAAGAAGTGGAGCTATTTCCTTCCCCTTCTCGGTTTATCACAATTTTTGTTTCAACGGATTTGTCATCGAAATTCCAATCTCACCTGACGCCCTGGCATAGGGCCGTGCTGGACGGGGTGTGTAATCTCTGGGTGCGGAAGACGACCCACACACGAAAGCAACCTCCCCCCTCAATCGATTGATAAAGGCAGAAGGCATGATAGTGGCCTCACCGTGGAATGCCATGAAATAGTATTACTCGCTGTCATTACCTTGCCAAACACACGCTGCCCGCTTGTTTGTTGTGAGAGTGGGTGAATTCTTTGAGTGGTTGTGATTGATAAACGTCACACACTGACGGTTCAATCGGTGGCGCTGCTAATAGAAACAAATAATGATGATAACGATGATAAACAGATTTTCGTGTTACTGGTATAGTATAAAGTGTATAAGCCACTGAGAAGTCTCCTACCGAGACGCGTGGACTCACGTGGACCTCGAAATACAAATTAAAAAAGTGTATTGCTGTGTTTGAATTTATAATTATGAGCTTCTAAGCTTTTTTTACACAACCAAACAAAAAAAAAACAATCAGTACGATAAGGCTACAGATTGACATTTATCTAGACTATTAACGAGTCCAAAGGCGTATACAATGGCAAGCGATCATAACTTCAAAACCCATTAGCACACACCGTTGCCAAAAGCATAAGCCTACCAGCAGCGTGTCAACAATCTCCTTTAATTGCATAATTCCCTTCATTCATTCCTGCTTCCGTTCGTAACCGACGTCGTGCCGATCGGCAACCCGATCCATCCGACAAGTGTCAAACAGTCACCTGGAGCTTCTTTCACCGTTTGGTCCTCCTCCTGATCGGCGGCGATTGTGTGCTTAGCCCGAGCACGCTTTGCATAATCAAAACCACGGGCGATAGGGCCGGGAACCGGGTTGAGCTGAAATGTGTTAACAATCACCTTCCCCGGACGCAACCGAAGATCGGGTGGCCTTCTTAAGGTCGTGATGTTGAGACGACGATAACCGGACAAAAAAAGCGAAAGCCTCACAACGAAGAGAAATGACAACGTCGCTGTCTATAAATGGACATCGGTTTGCAAGTAAACAAATGTGTGACACGTGAGGCAGCCGTCAAGCATTTAGGCTCGTTCGCTCTGTCCCACTCACTTACGCGTAGAGGGTCGAGAGGGTCGTCCTATATGCCTGTACCCTTTAATGAAAGCGCGCAAAGTAAGCGCTTAAATTGCGCCCGGTCTCTCAACCAAGGACTAATCCATTTGAGCTTTAACAAACACACACACACACATACACAAACCCTACAACACTGTCTCACTCTCTCACTCTCTTGCTTCGGAGAGTAGCAACCCCTTCTCATGCACGCCATGTCAGGTGTTTCTTGGCGAAGGGTTCCCATACATCAACACCCCATTCTGCTTAAAGGGGTGAGAAGCGAACGTTACACAGCTTTTTGGACCCGCGAATGAGAGGGAGAGAGATTTCGAGTGGAGCACTGTGAAGCTTGAGTTGGACATATGGTATAAAATATTATTTTATGCTAGTCTGTGAATCGTAATAAAATTCAATGTTTTTTTTTAATTTTATTTTGCGAAATAGTTGGTTAGTTCATCGTTTCACAAAATAAAAATTGTTGAAAATCTTAAAAACTAAATATATGAAACTAACTGTTTTTTCTGGTTTTTTTTATGCATTTTTGTAACATCACTCACAGCACATCACAGCTTACCGATCAAACATTTATTGGATCTTCACGCATAAAAGCTACAAGATAATATACAGCTTGTACTTTTGTGTATCTGTAAGATTATTAACTCAAAGAACGGATCATAAATCAGAAGCGATTGTTGTTGTAATCTTCGAAATCATTGTTAAAGAATCAAAATATTTCCGTAATACAGAACAACACAGAGCGAAATATTGAGCAAATTTAAATTATGAGATTAAAAGTAATAAACCAGAAAAGATGTTAACAGACACCTTTGTTTGAGGCAACTGGCTCAGACAAAGAAATAGAAAGACTCCCAACCACTCGTTAGCGGTACCGTAGGTTCGTTCCAGCATCGGTACCACTGTGCAAGCGTGTGCCGTACCTGTTGCGGCGGGTTCACCGATGGTCGGTTGCCGCGGGTCGGTTCAGTTTTTGAACGGGACGCGCACGATAACGAGTGTGGCGGTCGACGCGGTTCGCGACTCGAACAACGGCCGTAAAGAAAAGCAAACAAGGTAGAGGAGCGCGTTTGGGTAGTGCGATAATAAACCGTTGCGTGTGTGTTTGTGTGTTTGTGTGTGGGGTTTCGTATGTGTGATTCGTTGCTTTTACGGATCACACCCGCAAAATAGTGTCCATTAATCGCGACCAGCGCAGGCACTAGTGTTTAGCGACTCGTTTGTCGAAAGCTTCTGATAAGCAAAGTGGAGCACCGGAACAGCAGCAACAGCCGGGGAGTGGATATACAGTGAGAAAAGGGGGGGAAACAGCACCGGAACACAAACGGAACAGCTCACGGAATCGCCTCTAAGTTAGACGCGTTTACAGTGATTGGTGCGAGATAAGACCGGTGTCGGTGTGATGGCGCAGTGAGGAGCACCTGTAACGCTCTCATTCAAAGTATAGGGTTCTGACGATTACCTTAGCATTCGATGGCTTTTCCATCTAAGTGTTTGTGTGTGTCACGATCGTCATTGGGAATAAATCGCAGCTCAGAAACATCCTTCTGCATGTCCACTTAATCCCTTCGTTAGTGACTTTCTCAAATCTATCTCGGAAGCGCGAGGTTCTAATCAGCTGTGATGCCGCGCAAGTCGTCACGTCTACGTGCTCCAGTTACATCGCAAAGGATTTACGTCCTCTTAGTGCGAATCGAATTTGCTACCGAATTCGCACTTGGTCGATACAACCTGATGGATCTGGTTGGTTGGTTACCAGCGTATTGCACATTGCGTACGATAACGGATTGCACCCGGTGCACCCATAAATCCTTCAATTCCTTCGCTTTTCCACCTGCTTCGATATTGGCCGTCTCCGGATCAATACGAACCACGTATCATGGCACGTTAGGTGGGAAGAAGGAAAAGTGAGCAAATCATAAATTGCATCCATTCCGCGGAGCGCAGCGGGACCGAGAGAGAATTGCGGTGGCCGTAAATTGAAATGATTGGCCGTGTTTTGATTGATTGTGCGGTGCCGCGGTATCGCGTTGATATAACCGTGGAGGCGCCTTATTCCACCAGACGCAAGCGGTTTTTATTTTTCGACTCAAATACGCAGCAAGTTTTTGGCAACGGTTTTGCTGGTGCAGATGATGCAAATCGGTTTTGGTTTCCTATGCACTGATGCACTTGCTGTTTTAGTTGTATGACATTTGAAGCAATTGCATAAGAAATAGTTCATTATTAAGCAGCGCGTGAAGAGCTTTACGATCGTTTTTAACAGAAGCCTTAAATTACTTATAGTTTTAGTTGAACTATTATCGATGTGCATCAAAAGTAAAGATAGATATGCTTCAATATGCTCATTAGGTTAAATGTTTAAAATATTTGTTTATTTTTTTAATATATTGAATTTTCATTGATAATCTAGTTTATTTTTAAAATGAAAACGCTTTCCCGCTGAAAGAGTATATTCTAAACGTAATTTCATTACAGCAAGGTGAACTGACCGATTTTTTATTCTGATACTTATTTTGAATACGTAGTGGAATTCGCTTTATTTTCTCCGTTAAACATAGTGTGAACTATGATTACATTGTAATATTTTTATATAACATCATTCTGACTCCTTGGTTGGTATCTTAAATAAAAACACTCCTATTTTCTAAACAGTTTGCTCAAATGAAACGACAATTTTAGACAGCTGAAATGCTGAAATCGTAACACTCTCAACCTTTCAAGCTGTTGAATCATCCTAACCACCGAAAGCTGCGAACGATAAACGCTCCACCCACACCAGACCATCTAGACGCGCGACTGGTGTTTTATTATTCCCCAATTAGTGACCGGTCAGTGGGCTTTCCAGCGATGTGGAAAGTGGTGAAAAGTTACAACCCCACCGCAGCCAACGAAATCGAACCGTTTTCGGAAAAATCGAAGAACACCCAACCCCAACCCCAACCCCACACCCATGCATAAGTCATGACCCAGCGCCGCTTATCAGTGAGCTCACATTTCGCGCGTGCACATACCGGCCGTTTGCATTTATTTATTTTTCGTGCAACACTGCCATCAAAGTTACAAAGTATGAAACACTTAGTGGGGGAGATTCTCAACACGTTGAGTTTTGGGAGCTGTTGATTACCAATACACAGCGATCGCAGACGGACTGGCAGGCAGGCAGCCAGACAGGACAGTCATGCCGGCACAATCCCATAAATATTGGTATAAACGTTCACCTTTCGCTTTTGCGGAAGCGTTGTGCTTTTTCTGTCCTGTGTGTGTGTGTGTGTGTGTATGTGTGTGGAAAATTGACCCATTCACTTCCATGAATTTTCCGCTTATCCGCGTTTTCGGCAGTTGCGGTTTTACGTTTTTCGCCCATCGGCATCGCTTTTCGCGGACGCCAGGAAGGAAGTGCACTGTGCCAGTATGTTTCGTGGTGTTACGTTACGGTTCGATGTCGGCATTAGCAGTGTGTTCTTTTCACCAAAAGGGAAAAGTGCTTCAGGCGAGAATCGTTTCATGAAATATTCACGTAAAAGAAGTTGATTTCTGGCTGGGGCGGAAAGGCCCCCTATTTTCCCCGAGGAGGAAAAGAATTAATATTGACGGCCGCTGCTGATCCACGTTTATCGCCATGTGTCGTGGGTTGAATGATGGGAAAGTTTGATTTATTGCAGCTTAATGCTTAACACCGCTCTTTTTATGAATTGATTAAATATAAACCATTTTTCATTTTCAATTAAATTACTTTTGGTTTTGGCGCTGCGAGTGTTGGATTAATATTAATTGGAGGGCCATTGTCTTGAGCAGGTTATTGTTTTTCTTGTGGTATAAATTAAGTGCAAAGTAAACAGTGCGATTGCTACCTCAAAAAATAACTATTTTTTTTACTTTAGTTTAAAAATATCTGATTCAACCTAAGAAATTGAGGCTACTGAACCCTACTGATCTTCCCCTCCGAAAATGCAGGAACAATCTTTTAATCCATTTCTAATACTCACAAGCGCTTTAATCCGCTGCGGCTTTTTATCGTGCCTGGGCCCGCTTTTGCGGCACACCGACCCATCGACTTCCCCCCGAACCCTGTCGTCGTAGGATATGCTGGAGCAAGTGTAAATAAGCAAAAATTTATCTTATCAACACCCGTGCTGTGGCTTGAGCAAGAAAATCGCCGCTTATCTTTGCTTTGCTTGGAACGGGAATCAAGGGCAACCTATCGTTTGTTGGTCCCCACCGATCCCGAATGGGGTGGAAGGTGGTGTCTGAAAATGGATTTTAACCTTCTTTGATTTTGATTGCAATCGATGTCGCACGTCGCGCAAGAAGCTGCCCGTTTATGACACTGTGTTACGGCAGCCCGTTTTGATGAGAGCATTCCCAAGCGCCACCGTTTGCATGACAATGAAACTTTTCCAATAATCTCATGCCCATACTGCTCTGCTCCCCATCCACCTACCACCCATGCAAAAGCATCTCAAACCAACAGCATAAAAAAGCGCGAGAAACTATTCCAAAGCGGGACAGGCGAGCGCCGAAGCTAACACACTTCTTCAGAGCGCACAAAGGTGACAAGTGTGGGCGCAGAAAATTTAATTAAGTTGTGTTCAACTCAAGTCTGCACCACCCCCTCCCCCTCCCAAAAAAATAAGGGAAAACAATTTTCACGCCCAAAACCGGTACTCACGGGCCGCGCAAAAATACGAAGGGCAAAGTTTTCATCAACCGACCACACTGTGACGCTCGTTCGGTTTGGGGATGGAAAATTTAGAGCAGCGAAGAAAGAAACTTGAAACCGACACTTTGGATGAGAATGATTCAGATTGCTTGATTTACGCTCAAATTTTGGGGCCCTGCTGGGGTGGTCTGTGTTGGGAAATTGTGATTGAATGGGATTGTTTTGGGAAGTGAACGAGTTTAATAAGTCGGAAGTGGCTGTATTGTAATATCGATCCCTACTAGAAGCATCGCCACGGTCCGGTACTTTAGAGAGCCAGTGTTTTGTGAGTTTTGTACAGTGGAAAATAGTATAATACCGTTAAGTGAAACACAAATCGCATCAAAATGTTGTTCTGCAGCTGTTCGTTCCTTGCCTGCTATCTGCTTGTCGCCGTCGTGTCGTACGTGACCGTCTACATCCTTCAAGTTGTGCTAGGTAAGCTCTACGGCAGAAATGGACGACCTCGTGCTATCGAATTTCCTAATTATTAAAATTTAAACCAATCACCAGTGAAGCAACAGTGTTGCCGCAATAAATGTCATCATGATACGCCCCACTGCTTATTCGGGCATGAAATTTTCCATTTTCACAGTTTCCGATACTAATGCAAATTGCATCGGGCAAAGCGTAATGACACACTAATTTGAAGCCTGTCAGAAAAAAAAACGCTATCTCGATGGCAAAGGAGCGACTATCTTTGCGACATTGGCAGCTGCTGAGACACGGATACGCGAAAGGGCAATAGGATGATAAAGTGTGAAGGACGTTGCACTTTATGCACAGACAGACTTGATGAAAATTGATATTGATACGTCATACGGATTTTAGTACAAATTATTTCTTCGTCCATGATTATCTGCACGACACATTCCACGCGTGATATCTTGTATGTTAACAGACTATGTATTTTTGAATGAGATAAGCGTTCACTCTTTCGCTGAAATTAGTAGTAAAGGAATTGCATTTCGTTTACCTTTCTCCCGGCAGGAGGGAGCAAGTGGAAAGAAAGGAAAGTATCACACTCACTGCTTAAGAAACCGTGTCGAAGCGTATTGGACACATCTTCGTGCAGTTCTCTTCCCGATAATGTTATCTAACACAGATTGCACATCGTTGGAGAGCGTACGGTGAAGCGTATAATTGATTCAGATATTTCGTTAAGTGTGAGCAGCTTGGTCAGATAGCATAAGTGGACCGGATTGATTAAATTAAATCAATTGGAAACAGTCGTTGGACACACATATTTCATGATCGATGTCGTAAGCAGAGGCGGATCATCCATAGTGAGTGCTCCGAGCTTGACGGTTTTAATAACACTAATCACTAATAAAATTGGTTATCTTATTAATGGAATTTCCTAAATAATTATTTTAAAAAATAGTTGATTTCATTTCATTCATTCAATTCAATTTCATTCAATTTGATTTAGTTCCTTCAATATGCTTAACATGTTTTAAGTTGTTATAATTTTGACAACAAGAAAAGTGATTAAAATATGCTGAAATCATGAACTCTTACCAAGACTGTCTGATTTTTTTACTGAAATGGAAAAATAATAAAAAAACACATTAATTACTGAAGTAATTAATAATGCTCATGTTAAAGCAAATTATAATGTTTTAAAATACGTTTGACTTATTTTTAAACAATATCTTTGAGGTATTTTGTTAACGTAGCCTTCAACTACGTGGTCGTCATATGGCAGGAAATTATCAAGGAGTTTGCTAAACGAAGAAAAGAGGGATAGAGATAGAGAGAGAGAGAGAGAGAGAGAGAGAGAGAGGAAGAGAAAGAGAGAAAAAGTGTTTACTTAATTAGTAGATAAACCAAATCACAATATATCCTTATGCAGTAAAATACCAATAAACTTTGATAAAGTAAATTATGATAAAATTTTAACCTAAGTTCTAAGGTCAACAAATGTTTGCTTACGAACCATATCTATAGAAAAAAAGATAAAAAAAAAAAAAGATAATGAACATACTTCTATTCAAATCTCTCGTTTTTAACCAAACTAATAACAGAGCTTACATTATCGTTACGATTGAAAACTATCCTTCCTAGGCATGCATGATAGCGAAACACCTTTGTAGACCTTTCTGTACCAAGAGTACACCTTCAAAGGTGGTAGCAATGTTTATCCACACCCGTGATAAACTTTACCGTCTATTCCCTGAGCACAAGGGTGTCGCCAATTTAATTCCGAAATACAGCCCAAGATTATGCCGATCAGGCACCAAGGCGCTTAACGAAACTAAAGACCCTTCCCCTCCCTCCCTCACCTCAAAAACTTCCTACTGATTCCCTTATCACCCGCTTGCCCCGTGCGTAAATCGTGTCCGAACCCACCGCTAGAGACGGCACCAGTAGTAAGCCACACCGAGATTACTGGCCATTTTTGCGGTGGCTTGAACTTGACACCGCTGATTACGCTCACCTTTCGCGCAACAATTTCGTGCCCGCGACCTTCATGCCCTTCACGCGCCACCTGCCGCAGCCTGCTGCTATTGTGCTGCACAGGGAAGCATTTGCGTCTCGATTTCAGCTGCATCTTGGGCATCGATGGAAAAAAGCACACCCCTGTAAGGTGCAAAAGTGGTGCGAAATTATAAATTTTCAACACGAACTGAAACCGGTTTTTGAAGGCCAAAGTCCACCGAAGGACGTTTGCCGTTGATGCGTTCGAACCCGATAGCATTAAAGCAGCATAATCGATTCTTTCATTACGCACCACAGAGGGCTGATGAGCAAAAAAAAAACAGATTACATTACATTTCCCTTTTTACTCCGCCCCAAGGTACAAACCCATTAAAACGACCGCATGTCCAATAGCGAGATTAAAGCGCGATCACTTAAAGGAGGATCTCACATTTCTTTCCTTTACCGCTTTGCCGATTGCGAGCAATTCATGTGTGAAACCGAGCATTGCGATTGATTTCCTTTATGCAAATACGAACCGAAAAGTAACTGCGGTACAGCGGTGGTTCAGGTTCCGCGGGACACACAAAAAGGCCCAAAGATCATCACCGCCTGTCGTCAGTCAGGTGGAAAACACGCAATTGCACGAAATGGAACTTTGCCGTCAAATCGCCACCATCGGTAATTTGCGTGATCAATCGAAGCTAACGATCGATACACACACACACATCTCCCTCCTCTACCCTTCCGCGCAAAGAAGCGCAGTGCGCCGTGATGCGTCCAAGTGACCGACGCTCCAAGCCCCGGACACATGGCACAAACCAAAGCGAAACAAACGGAACGAAAAAAAAATACAAAACACAAGAGCTAATGTTTTCGTACAAAGTTTCACGACCCATCGGGCCGACTTACGATAACCCGGAACGTGGATCGAAAGGTTTTTTTTTGTGTGTGTGGCCCCATCATTGTGGCCCGTTGCGTGCCGCTAGCCTCTTCTCTCTTTTTTGTTTATGGAGGTTGTTTTTATTTTGATTCACTTAACTTTTCGCTTTTTTTTCGCCACTGCGCACTGGCTAAATTTAACTCAATGTTTTGGTATTTGTTGTTTTTTTTTCGGGTGGTGGGGGATGGTGGAGGAAGTTGGATTCGGTTTCGCTCCTATAATTTGGAGAGCATGAAATCGTAGCCCAGAGATAGTTAGAGGCGGTTGCTGGCTGCTCTACAATTACTTTCAACCTGTTCAAGGTCAAACCATAAAGATGTCAATGTCACACCCGCCACAAACAAAAGCAGAAGAATAAAGAAATGTCCCCAAAAAGTTTCAACAACAGTACGTGACCAAAACGGGAAGCTTTCTTTGCAGGGATACAACAACGAAACACTTCTTTTTAAATTGAACTCAAACAGTTTTTTTAATTAATTCTCCAAACAGCTCCCCCCCTCCCCCCCATTGATGCGTCACCTTGCGCTGTTGATGTTGGCATTGACGTAATTTGCAATGCTCAAGAGTAATGAGGGATTCATTCAGTGGGTCGTACTAGCCGTCGAATAATAACACTTGTTGTTACAACACTTCACTCATACAAAACATCAAAAACAGGCCAGACACAACCTCCTCCCTTCCTTCCAGGCTAAAGAACTTAATCGAATCGTACCGTAGAATGTTAATTAAAAGCGTTGAACTACATCACGCTCACCATCTTCTCGCCCCATCACACGAGAGGACTGCATAATACACATTAAGGGGAAGGTGGGCAAAGGATTAGCCCCTCAACGATAATGACTCGTTCGCTGCAAGTAACACGAGCGCTGAAAATAACCTCAGCGTAAAAGGGGGGGGGGGGGAGGGGGAATTAAGCGATTGCGAGCCCTGCATGTCACTACAGTGACCTCTTCGGTCCTGCCACAAACAACATTAACATTACATTAGTGTTAGGGAAGGTAGCAAGAAAACTCCGAGTGAGACGCTCTAATAGAGTGGCTCCGATAGCTCCATAGTGCAGTGATCTTGGCCTGTGTTAAGTGTGAAATTATTAATAGCATCCCCTTCATTGAACCAGCACGTGTTTCTTTGACAACTTCTCTCTGGCCTGAAGGCACATAAACACTTTTTTTCTACACACTTTGACGCACTTGTTAGCAATCTTGTTTTCAGTTGTTTTTTTTTGCATAAGTAATTTTTTTGTTACGTTTGCATGGTTTTATTTTTCTTGGGTTATCTTTCCTCCTCTACTCTTGAAATACCTTAAATACCTCCTTATTGTTTTTATTTTAAAACGTCCTTGCTTCTTATTGTTTTACTAAAACACTCGTATTATCTCCTCAATGACAGATCTACCACTATGGGAAGGTCAACAGCAGCATCACAGCCCGAGCGATCAGCACTTCGAGCTGAAGCGACTGATACAGAAAATTCTGGAAGAGATCGCCAAGCTGCCGGAGCTGCTGAACCACAGTGGCCTGCCGCTACGGCCGGAAGAGCATCTGCCGTACTTCGACCCGAAGAGGTACGAGCAGCTGTTGGCCACTGCGGTGCTCAATAAGGTAAGTTGACCACATCGCTGCACCTCCTCAAACTCATCGCCCATCCTTTTCCCATCCAGCACGCGTGTGTGTTACGTCCTTGAATCAAGTTAATGTAGATTATCCCTGTGTGATTAAGAGGGTACAGGACACGGTTAGCGATGGTTTTCATTTACACGATCGATCCGTACATCTAACGCGAAGAACAAGCAGGCATGAAAGCTTAAGGAAGTACGCTCTAGAAAGGTTTTTTTTTATTGAATTTCTCCTGAAGAAAGTAAGGGCGTAAGGCAACAATCCGGCAGCGTGTGTTTGGCACGAGTCAGGTGCACGGTGTCGTGGTTTTGCTGCTTCTATCGATAAGGTATAGAGGGGAAGGTGACCGAATGACGACTACACTTGTAAGGATGCCACCCTGTATTGTGTTCTCTTTCTCCTGTGGTTCCGCCAATGCCAAACAACCGAACGCAAGTAATCGAACCACAGCGACCGATACATGACGGACGGGCTTGCTTGGTCAATTTTTGTACAATCAGTTTGTGTCAGACCAGAAGGAACATCGCATCGCTGTCAAACAAAAGGGGTATCTTTCCTGTTTAGTGCCAAGACGGTGGGCGGTAGTTTTACAAAGGCAAGGCGGCAATTGGTGCAATTCCGGTTTTGGTGCCGAGATATTATCATCCTCATTAGTGTCGAGTGCGTGAGAACGTTATCTTTGACGACGGAATGTTTGGACCGATTGTCACCGGTGTGGTTGGATGTCAGTTGTAAGAACTTTAGACAGCGAGTGAAGTGATTTTCTGAGCGTTTCCATAAACTCCAAACGTGTCCCTAACAGTAATAGAAACGTAACACATCGTGTGGGAAAAGTGATGCTGAGCGTGTTCACGATCATTGTCGGTGCGATCTATCTATATTTTGTACTCGAATACTTTCTTCTCGCCCCAGGTGGTAGACGACTATCGGAATCCGAAAAACTTCACTGACACCGGTGACGTGGCAGGCAAAGGGCAGACCGGTGCTGGCGCCACACCGTACGGCACGGTTGACATCAACCACAATCAGCTGTCCGAGACGGGTAAGTTGTGCTTGGTGGTTGCGATCGACGTATACAGGCTTCTTAAACTGATATTCGTTAAGATTTTGTCTCAAACTATGTCCACTCGGTGATAGTGTATTTAGTGTATTCGTATTGTTATAACTATATCTTGGCCCCATTATCTTGATCTTTGCTATTTTCCTTATCTTATCTGCTAAAACAAACGATACAATTTTGTTGCAAATCAAGCAACCGCTTTTAAGGCGCAAAAGTAAAGGTTCCACTCTAAAGTAACCTGATTTTAAGCTACCATTTGAGCCCAAACCATGCATGAAGCGCTTCAAAAAATGATCCAATTATGCAACTTTCCGTTTCACTGGCTGCACATCTCCTCACTCCACTGTCTCTCTTTCTCCAGCATGGTGAAGTAATCGATGGTTTAAAGTTTGCAAAGATTCTCCCAGAACCTCTCGGGCCACGTTAGCCATCTTTTGGGTAACGCGCTTCTGAGCGGATTAGGCATAGCCTTAGGCATAGCATAACACCGGCTTGACTAACACAGGCTGGCGCCACGAAGGCCACATTTGCTTTAAAATGTAACATTCTAAAGAAAACTTTACGGCACACAAGCTGCTCGGTTTCGGGCCGATTCGTTATGCCATCGGGAGGGCACCGTCTAAGAAATGGCAAAATAATTGCATTAATGTTTTTGTTCCGTCTTTGCTTCCACCTATCCACAACCCGACTGTTGCGAAATGCGCACTGTCCGAACTTCAAGAAAGTGTTTTGCTCTTGGAAGTAATGCAATTAGGTCCTTTCGTTTTCCCCTTCCTTCTTATTGGAAAGGGCCTCTGGGTGTGTTTGGTGCATTATGCAGCGTCTTGTTGTGGTTTGGCTGTGATTTACGCTGTCCTAAAATAAGATAGAAGCTTGTGTGTCTGCACGTGTGGTGCACTAGGCCTTCTTATAGAACGATATGAAACACAAGCTCCAACTGTTTGGCCTTGAACATTCAAATACAGGAAATTGACTCTGGTCCCTTTCCTGGTTCGTTCTTGAAAGGATACACCGTTCACTTTAAAGGTCGTGCCCCTTGCGAATCCTGGAATGTCGTGTGTTTTCCTCCCAAGCGTTGGTCGTAAGACCATTTACTGCTTTATTTCTGTTGCTGCCTTTGCAAGCCCGCTTACTGCCCTGTTCGTACACTTTGTTAAGCGTTACAGTGTCCCCTATCGAAAAAAAACCCTCTTGTTACATGACTTGTTTCGTTTCCTTTTTCGCCCAATACTCAATACAACAGCCAGCCACCGGAGTTTGCTGAGTAAAGAAAGCCTTAGACAGATGTCCGTGACGGTAAGTAGTGATGGGTGCACTTTCCTCGTAGCGTTTTGTGACGACTCTTCCTTGCAAACAGGCTGACGACGCACATCCACACGAAGGCGTCAGTTACAGCGCTCCCGGTGAACGGCGACTGTCCGATACGGACGAATCGTACCTCAGCGACTACATCCAGCGCCACAAGGTCCCGCTGCCCGATCTGTCCGACACAACCGGGTCCGGATCCGGTGCCGAAGACGACGATCTGCAATCACTCAAATCCAACGCGACCGATGGTACCTGGGAGGAGAATTGGCTTTTCCGCAAGCGGCAACTAAAGACAACCGAATCCTCGATCGCCATGCTGGTGCCATCGCCAACGGAAGAGGTAAAGGCGCTGATCGGCGACAAGAATGCAGACGAGATCAGTGACCTCTCCGAGGCTGGATCGGACTGTGAGGGGTACGAATCGGATGGGAATGTAAACGGTGCTGCTGCACCTGGGCCCGAACAGCTTCCAACGGTGGCAAAGCCGGTGACACCAGTGATAGCGGCGTCGAGCAGTAAGGATACGACCAGTGAGGGTATTTCTTCCTCCTCCAAAACGCAAGACGATTCGCTGGACGAGATCCTGCCACCGGACAGCCTTGTGTCGATCAACTCACTGCCGGTCAATGAGGAAATTCTATCAGAAGCGACCAACAGTCAGCTGCTGGCGGAAAAGACGACACAGAACGGTGACAGTGCAGCTAGGCTGCAGATCGATGATCTGATCAGCATTGAACCGGTTGCGGACAGGGTGGAAACTACCAATCCTACCCTGACCAACAACCCATTCCTGGACGATGTCTTTGAGCCGAACAATAACGTCATTACGGACGATGTGAAGTTGCTGCAGCGTACCGAGGCTGGTGAGAGTCGGTAAGTGGAGGAAAAAGTGGGATGAAAGTTTTGAAATCTTCCAATCCAATGGCTTTTGTGTGCTGTTTGCTTTAACTGCATTGCTGTTTTGACTTTGTGTCTCGTTGTTTAGAATTTATTTCCCGTCTAATGATGTTCTTCTTTCTTTGCAATTAAAACAAAGTCCTAAAGGAGTTTTCCCTTTCTCACATTCTTTCCAGCAGTTCCACCACCGAATCCAACGGTTACGGTGACCGAAAAGAAATCCCAATAGATCGAGGTAAGTCATCCCGACCGCCGCAGGTCCTACAGTTTACCATAACCCTCCGTTCGAATAGCAACAGTGCCAGTAACAAACCAACCTCAGTGTAGACCTTCCTTTTCTAAATCGGCTGCCCTCCCCACACCAAACCTAATTAACCAACAACCGTCACGCCGCCATTCTGTGTACAGTCCCTCGCACTTTCCACTAAAAAAAAACAACCCTAACACTACACAAAACCCGATGGCACACGGTACGACGGTAACGCACACTAACAATACACTCAAAGCCCAATTCACTTTGTTAACCATTTTCTTGTGCAGCACCGCAGCCACAACACCATCCGCATTCGTTATCTTGCTCTCCATCAAATCCCGTAGCAGTAGACAGTGTAGTAGTGATAGCGCCCCAAGCGGACGGTAGCGACAGTAGTAGTAGCAGTACAACTAATGGTAATGGTGCTAGCGAGGATAGTACTAGTATAGTAGCCGATAGCGTCGATAGTAGAAGAAAGACTAACAAACTGGAGTGTTTCAAACAACCGGAAGTGTTGCTGCTGCAGCAAAGCTCCCTATCACCGCCGGACTCCCCAGTGCAGCAGGTACTGTCACCGCATCCGATCATGATGACCATCACGGACGTGTTCGATCGGTTGGCAAACAGCTCTCCACTGACCGCCATTTCCGAGGAGCTACCACCGGCAGTACTGCAAGAGATGGTCGAAACAGAACCGCTGCAATACAGTGACTCACCGGGCGAGACTCCACTGGAAACGATCAGTGAGGAGTGTTCCAGCTTGGTGGAACCACAACGTCCCGTACTATCACCTGCTGACAGTATGCAGGCCGAGCAGGATGAGAGCGAGTATCGAACGATTTCCGAAGCGACAAACAATAGTATCTTGCTGGCAGACTCGTTCGATGGATTGGAATCGTTCGATACGTACGAACCTGCGAACGAGGAGTTCTGCTCACTGCTGGAACAGAACGATACCGATCGGACTCCAGAACCGTCGCCCGAACTGCTCCAAATACGGGAAACTCCACCAGCCGCTCTGTACGTCCCTAATCAGGAGCAGCTAGAGTTTGCCGAGCAAATGAAGTCACTGGAAGAGGACTCCACCGATCCAGTGAAGCTGAATGACCCTTTCGAGCGTTCCGAGGAGGATCAACCGACTCGAATAACGCTCCAGCCCGATCTGGTAACGTTCGATAACAATGCACCGAGCCCGGAATCAGGTCCGCCCGGGATCGTCGCCGTCACGGAGCAGATGCGTGCTTACTGTGAGGAGTTAAAAATGATCTTGAACCTTCCCGACGATCCGAAAGAACCACAAGCAACGTTTGACTTTCCACCACCACCACTGGAACCAGAACAGTGGGAAATGGTGGAATCGCCGGAAACACTGGAAGCATTAGAACTGTTCCAGAACGAGCTGCTGATTGCCGTTAACGATCCAACGCAAACGGATGTGCGGCCGTGCAGCAATCATGCGATACGAGAGGAACCTTTACTTGATCTGGAGGAGCGATTCCCCAGCCCGATCGAGGTGACCGGTTTACAGATGGCTGAGTATAGTGACAGCTTAAAGAACCTCGAGCACGTTGAGGAAGCCACGGCGATGGATGAAGAAACGTTACCACTACCCGACACATGCATCGAGCAGGAAGGTTCACCGCAAGCGTTTCTGGCGTCCTCCGAAGAAACCCATTTACAGCCCATTGTAACGGTCATGCACACACCAACCACAGAACCCGAACCAATCACAGCGATCACAAGTCACGAGTGTGAGGAACATCAGTCACCGGAAGATCCGCTCAACAGCATCGACGAAACGATGCTAACATCGATCGAGTCCCGGTCGGAGTCAAAGATCGAGGACACCAGCATGCCCGCGTTCAGTGATACCGAGTTTCCTTCCCTCTCATCGCCATTCACCTCCTTCTCTACCAACACCACCACTCACACCAACCTCACCATTAACAGCAACAATTGCATGCCGACTAACAGCCTCACGGAGCAGGGCCCGTCACCTAGCCTTGTCACTAACCCCTCGAATAATACCCCAAGTATCGTAGGCGAGTCTTCCCCGGACGCTGTCGGTCTGGTGGAACCGCACGAAGTGGAAACTGTCGCTGACGTATGTTCGATCGTTCCAGCACAAATAGAAACCAACGGTGATGGTGTACCGGCGGCACAGAGCGATACTGGAGAACAGGACGGGTCCATGGATGCGCTGAACACGCTTATACCAGGTAAGCTTGCTAATGTCAAGTTTGTTCTAGTGATGAGAATTTTTTTTTAATCAAATGGAACCAGTTTTATTTCTGCATGGTGCTTTGAACCTACTTCAACAGGAAACCAAAACAATTATTAGATATAATTATCATCCATTTGTAAAGAGTTTTAAGTTAACATTGAGGAGCTTAAATTTGATGATGATGCTCCCCCCAGTTTCTCCTTCAAAAGTTCGAAAAAGACGAAACTATAGAATTGGTTCATAAGTAATTACATTTTTTCTAAAATAGGTTCTAATAGATCATTGAGTGCTTTAGAACACCAGCAATTTATCAGATGGACCACTAAGTCCTATCATCTTACAATTGGCAAATTCAAGTTCTCTATGTCCACGTGCGTGTCTCGAAGCTTTGCAGACTTTTATAGTTTTTTATAATAACATTATTTTTTATCATCAACTCGATCAATGCAGTTATAAAAATTCATGCACAGATAAATATGAACATTCGGAAAATTTAATCAATAAAAATAAGACTTTAAGAAATTACTTATCCTAAAAATTTAAATCATGCAATAGGTATGAAGAACAATATGAGAGTACATAAACGATTTTTAAACCCTACATTTTGAAATCTCTTTTTAACAGAAATTAACTTTATAGACACGTTCATTTAACCTTTCTACTCCATATTATTTTATCATGCGACCCTCGTAGGTATCTAACCCGGTGAAGAAATGATATTAATATTTCAGAACACCATTCAGTTGTTAAAATTTGCTTTATTTACTGCTATTGTTTCAATACGATAAAGCCTTGGACGTGAAAAACGAAGAAAGAATGAATGTTTTAGTCTCCACATGGTCTACAACATGCAGGTTCAAAAAACCTCATAAGTAATTTAATTAGAACCTAGGCTCGATCTGAACGATCGAGGAATGAAGGAATGAGACGAATCGAACAGCCTTCTTTCGCTTCTTTGTTCCATAGTCATTATACTATTTTTCAATGATATGTATACGTCACCAATACTAGGATCGATCGCCGAACGGGAACATTTGAAGTGGCGCAATGCCAAACCGATCGCCAACAACCCCTACTCACCGGATGCACTGCAGCGTCGCCTGTCCGAAAAGGCACGTCCAACCAGCATGATCGAGATCGATCGGTTGGTACGAAAAGAAGCTGCCCCGGCCGCTGGCGATGCCGGTGTACTGATCGACGATGCAGACCCTCCAAAAGAGCCCACGGATTCCGGTACCGAGAACGATCGTTCGTTACAGTCGGTTACGGGTGGTGTGCTAACTGAAACGAAGAAGTAAGTGGTGTGAATCACTACTTGCAATGTTTGCTAAACATTGTTTTAAAATGTGTCCCTTCTTTACAGGATCGGTCGAGAGTACTACATTAACGATCCCGAGCGGCTGCGTGCTGGTGGCGCCCCGGTAAAGCCAACGCTTGGAGTTTCGCACCAGCAGCAATCGCACAGTACCGACGATGAGAAAGTGAGTCACCAAACCTATTACACGCTTCCAGCCGATTCCTACCTCATGGATCGGTTCCTGAACAATGCTGCCCAGCCGGCGGCCGCCACCGTCGGTCGATCAGCTTCGATTCGTTCCATCCGCAGTCTGCCCCAGCACGAGCTGGGCCAGGGCGGACCGTCCGTACACCGGCCGGCTTCGGTCGACCTGGGCTATCAAACGAAAACACCTTCCGCGGCCGGTAGCGATACGCCCGGCACGGTGGACATTCCCGCTCACATACTGGCCCAGTTTGAGCAGGAAACGCTGCACAGTGACTACAAGCGGGATAGCTTCCGGGCACGGCACGCCACTACGAGACAGTTTGTGCTGAACCCGATCTTCGACGAACAGGCTTCGCCCGGTCCGGAAGGGACCGGAAGCGAACGAACTGTCCATACGTTACCGCGCAAGTCCCAGACGGCGCAGGTTGGTCACAAGACGCGAGAACCAGTGCCGAGAATTAGTCCCGGCCAGGTCGTTGAAACGGTCTTTACCGATCTCGGTACGCTGCGGCGCAGTGCCAGTGTAAAGAGTCGGATAGAACAGTTTTCCCACTTTCCGGTCGTTCGGCGGACGGATAGTTATCGTTCGACGCTAAGCAAATGATCGTGTCTGGAAGGGAGGGAAATGTGCCAATGTAAACGTTACTTTTTATTCCCACCATTCGGTTGGTTGGTTCGGTGGATGCCTGTCGTAATGAAGGATGGCATTTATATTTTCTAATCGTTACTATGATAATATTTTTACTTGATAATCGAATCGTTATTTAAACCACCCAGATGCAGTAGAATGTAACCGTTTTAGTTAGGTGTTACCAGGAATATGATGTTCTAGAGATTACAAACCACCAAATGAAGCAGATCGTTATGCTAAGCTCACATCGGTACAAGAAATCACTACAAATACACAAAATCATGGCAAGATCGTTTCGAGAACACGATTATCCTGAAGTCCAAAGCATACGGGTTGTATGTGTGTGTGTGTGTTTGTCCCTTTGATCGTCTGTTGTGCCTTTGTCCCATTTGTCCGTTGTTCTTCGTTCTGTGCATTTGCTATGGTCCTTTGTGGTCCACTAGCTGAGGGCAGGACTGCCTGTTTCCCACATTATGTTGTTCCGTGTGATGCTCTGTGGTTTCGAAGAGTTTTCTAATTTCAGTACAGGCTCCCATAAGCAGAAGCTCCATCACTCATTTCAAACAGAACACAGAGACACTTTGCAGTCCACTCACTCCCGTAGGCGCATCAATTCCAATTTGTTTGTTTTCCCCCATGGGGTAAGTTCAGTTTCCTGGAATTCATATACAAAACCAAACGATCAGTGTAATGGAAGGGGGCAGGTTTAAACAGCTGGTTGAAGGGTTGGTGTAAGATCGCGTTGCTTTGTCGGTTAAGTTCATCTGTTATCAATAGTGTAGGGTTAGAGTTAGAAAACACAACCAGTTTAACATAGACATGCAATCTTCATTACAAACCTCATCTATATCCTCATCCATGGTGGGACAGTCCATAACAGACACTAATGTGGGAGCGAGGCGCTCATTACTGCATCCACAGGGTAAAATCATCATCATATCATGGGACAATGGCAATGGCGACAATCGGTTTCTCATACACGCATACATACTCCCCGAAACTTCATCCACAGTAATCCTCAGAGCTGCGCAATAATCAATAGGCATCGTGATAAAACGACCGTTACTAACCAAAGGTATATCAATAGAGCGAGAAAGATGTACCAAGGAATCAAAGCGCAATCGCAAAAAAAATATGTTTAAGAAGAGTCCGTTTTTGGCCGTACACGATGACGATTCCTCGGTACTGCTTCTGTGCAAACGTCTTTGAAGATGCCTGGCAAGGTGCGCCGTAACAAAACCCCATAACAACTGTAACCCCGTATATTCATTGATCTTGTTCGGTGACTCTAAACCAAGAGGTTGTAGACGTGGAGCAAACACTAATCGATTCCAATTAACCTATTTTAGAAAACTTTTACATATTTTTTCGACAAACATAGCTCATCCATCTTTTATTTTTTTCCCACTAACCGATACAGTCCCTTCTGCTGGGCCGTAATGTGGAGGAGAGTGAACCATCGGCACAGCAAAAGCTCGTCCCCGATCCGGCCACCGCACTGTACCGTTCGAGCAGCTTCGGCAAGCAACGGGACCCAAAGGCGGAAGATATTTTTGCCGCCCGTCCCGTGCAGGTAACGGCGGACGATCCCATCCTGAAGCAGGGCACGAAGGTGCCTTACCTCAGTACACCGGCCCGCGAGATCTATCTTGTGCCGATGGAACCGGAACCGAGCGGCTCACTCATCAGCACGTCCTCCGAGCTAAGCTCCGTCAATTCACCCACCTCACCGAATGCTAACCGCCCCGAGCTCGACAGCCTGACGTACAGCGAGGACTCGGACGTGACGCGCATCTACGATCTAACCACCGGCGAGGCAAAGGTGCTACGCACGTACCAGCCCGGCACGGAACAACACGGACCGCACGATACGATACTTCAAATTCTACCTCAATCACCGTCTAGTCTAGTCACCGGCCACGAACAGTCCAGCGTATCCGCCCTCAAGAGCCAGCTGTCCGCGAGCGATCGAACGGAAGATCGTAACCAGCCCCGCCGGTCACCCTTTCCCGTGAAGCCTCTCTCGCCGGAAACGATCAAATTCTTTGCCCCGAAGCGTAAGCTTAGCTTCACCGGAAGCACCAACAGTTTGCTGAGCGACACGGGGAAGGGAACGGGCGCAGGAGCCAGCGAGCAGGGCGCTACGCACGTGCTGCCCTCGATGCACTCCTCGCTGCACATTGACTATCCAGCGACACGGACCGCGACGGGCAGCGAGTTTGCGATCATCGAGAAGGACGTGATCGATGTGTTGCCATCGGTGAAGGAACTGGCCAAGTGTTACAGTGGCAGTACGAACGATGTGTCCACGCTGCCACCGAAACCACTGTACAAACCGAGGGTAAGCAATCGAACTAATCGGGGGCCTTTTATTATGGGATTATAGAGGGGTGTAATTAGCAGCAGAACTGTACTTAAGCTTTCAACCGGGGGTACTATAAACGGTGCAAGTGCCTTTTTTTAGTGTGTAATGCAATATACTCTCAGAGCAGAGAAAGCACGCGCCGCTCTTAGTAGTTACTTTTTGGAGGTTCTCTTCCTTCTGCGCCCTTTGGTATCGTTCCGTTTTTGCTTTACTTTATTTATGGTTTTTATTTTATTTATGGTGATGATGACCATGATGATGATCATGATGGTGATGATGATGATGGTGGCATAAAAGGTCAAACTTAGAAAGGTAATGTACAGTACGCAGTTTACGCGTGATCCGATCACTCATCTGATCCTTCCACCTTTGTTCCTTTTGTGTGCATGTTTTATTTTCGGTGTGAAACAAAATAACACAAACATGGCGAAACGCTAGATCATTACTATCTCATCCATGTAAATAAACCATTGGCACTGTACAACATCACACAATCAGTCACTTGATCGTATTAAAAAACTTCCAACTTGTTACAGGACACTAAATACAGAGACACGCGCATTGTGTAGAGGTTGTAGATGTAGAGCACGGTTTGGAGCCATTCAGAAGTACACGGACAAATAAAAATGAAACCCTTTCCTTCATACTATTATTCACATTAACCAAATACATTGGTGTGTTTGAATGTTTGCTCACTAAATTAAAAGCTCATCTGTATTTATCTAACGCCGTACCGTTTGCGATTGGAGGATCACATTAATAATCTGTCTTTCTTTTGACGATCCACAACCCAAACTCCAGGACTTCATCCGCCAGTCGTCCGATGTGCTGAACGAGGAGGGAATGCCCAGTGTCGGCTCGAAGGGTCAGCGGCAGTACAGCAGCACGAGCAGTATAGCGGTGCGGGACGAGATACGAGAGATCCGAAAGCTCAACCTGGAAGCGTACCGGCAGTCGACGTACTATCCGATGGCACCGGGCCATAGCATAACGGCGCGCAGTCTTTCCAAGCAAATTCGTGAGCATAAGTACGTGGTCGATCGGATGGGTTGCTCCGGTGGGGCATACTTCCGACAGTAGATAGCTAGATAGTTGTAGAAGCTGTAGTGGTAGCTTAGTGCTCTTAGTACTACACTAATACTTAGTTGGTAGTTTAGTCCATAGACGTTAGATGCGATAGATGATGTACTGATCTGGAGACGAAATGTTCTTTTCTTACACACACCAACACACACACACCTACACGCACACCCCACAGGACCAACGTTACAGACGACCATAAGGTGGGCCATCAGGAAGACCGAGTGCCACTACCATTGCCCGATGATAATGGCGAGCTGCACGATGGTGACAGTAATGAAGCTGAACCCGGTCATGCGTCACCAGAGCGCCCTGCCAGCCCGGTACTACTACCCGGCCATCTGAAGAGTAGCATACAGTTTTTCGAAAGCCTCAAGAACAAACCGTAAGCGACCGTTACGAAGAAGTGGAACCACATCGTCACGGTTGGAGCAGGAAGGAGATCACGCTCCCGGACTTTACAGACGAGAGTGTTGTTGTGCCATTTGAGTAGTCGCCCACCCCCATCCATCGTCGCATGTTGGAACATCATATAGTCATTTATCATTATCACATACACACATACACTCACACATACAAACTCATACCTCCTCACATTAGCTATTTCGTCATCGTTTCTCCATTCATTCGTTGTAAGCTCCAGCGCTGAACTTGTTTTAGGCTTTAGGTGTGTTATATGCGCGCGTGATCGTAGGCCATCTTGTTTCCTCTCGCTCCAGTGGCGACAATTTTCAAGAAAACCCAGTCATTTCTATCCATCGTTACATTGTGCAAGCATGGACTGCCGTTGGCGGTAATTGAAATGGGTGAATGGAAAGGAAGAATTAATTTATTACCATTGGCTCTACAACGTTTGAAACGCTTCCCAATCCAGCTTTTGGATTCCGTACCATCGTTCGTCTTTCTACGACGCATATTTTAATCATTTTATTATTTTGTTACTCTTTTTTGTTATTAATCTAAATTGTTTTGCAGTTTTTTTTCTCATGTTGTTTTTTTAAATGATTTTCCTATTTACTTTCATTCATCTTCTTTCTGTTTTTCATTTTTTCCACCTGCATTTACCAATGAGCTTTCTGTTTCACAAGTAGTTCATTCTCATCTTAGCTAATAAAGATGAACTTATGGATTTGATGGAAAATAAAGCATTGAAAATATAGTTTTTGTTTTTTTCCAATGATAAAAAATCGCAATTCGAACAAGTAGTTTTTTACTATTTATTTGAAAAAATTGATTGATTTGTGTTGCGCCACGTTAGAGACGCGAAGGAATGGTAAGTAATGACGGTAAAACAAGCGCCCTACTGCTATAACTTCTACTACTATTAACAAATACTGAACATTGATCAGGCCGAGAAGAACGTTTCAATACTATACTTTAGTAATCAGCACCATTATTTGCGAGCTTAGGATGGTTAGCCACGGTTTCGATTAAGTCGTTGCATAAAACAGGCACGGAATGAATTCAGTCGCACATCGATTTCGCCTTCCTCCAGCTAAAAAAAATCCTCCCAGAATTCATTAATAATTCTGTCTATTAAATTGACATTGAAACAAGACATACCTCGTCAAATTTGTATATCTCCTGGTAGCAGGACGGAGAAATGCATTCCCGCACGCACCGTGTCCTTTCGATTCCATCGTACTCCGTACATCGATTGCTTTGGTCGCAGGCGGATTCGTACTCGCGGAATGTGAGTTCCTGTGGGGTGGATGAAGCCAATCGTGTACCGGTGTTACTGTTTTTCTTTTCAATCAATAAAATACTCACATTTTTGCTCGTTTCCTTAAAATCATACTCGGGAAACTGGAACACTACTTTATCGGGTTCCGCCGCCCATACTGTTGTGGCGATTGTGAGTGTTAGGAAGAGGAGACACAATTGTTCCGTGGCAGGATGTAGCATTTTTGTGGTAAAAAAATCAAGGCAAGGAATCTGTAAAAAACTGACAAACCACTGCGGGTCAATAACTTCTGTCCCGGGGTGAAATTTGTTTACCACTTCCAGACAGCAACAACAAACGTACTTTTTGCGCATGCGCTTCATTAGCGATTGGTTGCTTGGATGCTGCTCTACCAGCCATAGCATGACATGGTTTGAAATTTAATTCTTTTAGTGGGTATTGTTACATCATTTATCATTCTGAATTGTAATTTTAAATTATATGATGATCAAGAGAAAAAAGTGATGGAGGCGCCATTCGATTTGTCCCGTACACGTGACTAAACTTTTGAAGCAGCCCTGAACAGATATGAAATCTATTTATTTATTGGCAAACATTCCTTGATTCATTCTAATTAAACAACTGCATATTGATACTATAGGGGCGAAAAACATTCTGAAAAGAATTTTTGTTAGTAATAATTGTTAAAACGTAGGAAATAAAAATATTGAAAAATTAAAAATCAAATTTCTACCAAAATGTTCCATTTTCCCAGTGTGCTGGTGACAGTTTGACAGTTGCCGGAGAAAAATCAAAACATTGTATAATCGTGTGTGGTTCCCGCTGCAGATATTGTTGATGGTCGCTAAAAATGTTCCATCATCGGCATTTCAATGGTAAATACCCATATCTACGTGTATCTTATTTCTTAAATCTTCTGATGCACGATGAATGTTTCAGGAGTTGCGTCACTAGCACGCAATTTTAGCCGCATCGCTCTCAGAGAGCCAACACCTCATGCGGTACTCCCGGCTCTAGCACTAAAAGCCCTACTGAACAGCAGCAAACAAATCACAACCAATGGAAACGACTCCATTCTACTTCCTGTACGTGCCGTACAACTGCGTTCGTCCATCGGAAACGTAGAGATTGGCAACAGCAATCGTAGGAATCCGCTGATACCGTTGAAAGAAATCATCGACATTCCGCTTGTGTCACGCATTATCGAAAGTCCGGTACAGCGTCCCACCGGTGAGGGACCGATCGGCGATAATCTCACACTGATTCCTTCCCTCGAGCTACCGGCTGATACGGTGCCGAAAGATGAGAAGCAAGCGGCCCGGCTTATCGTGATCCGACGGCGTAAGATGAGAAAGCACAAGCTGAAGAAGCTTCGCAAGCGCATGAAGTTCGAATGGTTAAAGGTACGATGTTATCGGCATGAAAGAAAATCGTATAACCTTACTCCATTAAACCTCTCTTAACGCTTCATTATTCTCTTTCAGGTACGACAAAGGCGTGAACTGAAAAAGGAAAAGCTCTTCCAAGCGGAACTTTTGGGTCAAATCAAAGAGGCGGAAAAGTTTTCCGCAGAAGCGTATGTGGCTGCAAAGCTGCGACAGGCTACTGAAGTGCCACTGCCACGTTTCTGGAAGGGCAAACGGTTGCCCGAGTTCATAATTAAGCAAAAGTTAGGCATGGAGTAACGGTTTCATTCGCTGATGTTTGTTCGGTGAATAAAGTATTTGATTTGTGGTTAACGAAAACATAATTTTACGATGATTTCATTGACATACAGATACTTTCAAGCACTGGCTAAAGCACTGACCTAAAACCTATTGCATTAATAACTTAATCATTGCTTATCTACAACCGCCACGTGATCTATAGTTCCGATAACCTTTGACTTTGCAGCATATCTAAATCCATAGATATAAACGCCCTAATATCTAATGTCAAAAAATCGATTCTTTTGGGAAAACATAAACAACCATTCGGATGCTGCAAAGCGCGCGGTTTCTACTCTCAATCTGCCGGCAACAAGTAACTCGTGCAGTAGTAGTACAACGTGCTCTCTTCACAAGTGTAATCGTTCAAACTTTCAAAAGTCCTTCGATAACCAGCATGACTCCTAAACTGCTTCCAGCCCCCTCTGCAGAGCTGATTGTCCAAAATGCGCGCCATCTGCGAGTCCACGAGGAAGCGATCGAAAAACTTGCCGACCGTGTCATTCGCGGCATTAAGGAGAAGGAAATTAACATCGAAAACTTCTCGCAACACGAACATCACCCGACGGCACAGGATCCGCACGCGGTTAATTGGATCTTTCTGATCGATACACTTAACTTTTGCTTCTGGACACCGGGAGCCGACGCCACGAAGTGGAAGGTGGATGGCCAGACGGGCTACTTTGCGCTGTGTGCTGCCATTAATAGAGCGATGCGCGAAGGTATCGATGTAACCAATCCAACGTACTATTCGAAGATAACGCTTGAGGAGCTTGAATCGATTCTACGCTCCGACACGGAAGGTACGAAGGCACCACTGCTGGAAGAACGGGTACGCTGTCTGCACGAGGTCGGCCAGGTGCTGCTCGAACGTTACGAAGGAAAGTTTGAAAATTGTGTTCGCGCATGCGAAGGGTCAGCGGTGACGCTTCTACAGCGGATCGTTGAACATTTCCCTTGCTTCCGAGACGAAGCCGTGCTGAAGCATGGCGAGGACAAGGATAATGAGACGCGTGTATCGTTCTACAAGCGTGCACAGATTTTGGTCGGAGATGTGTGGTCCTGCTTCCGAGGGGAAGGATTAGGCCGGTTCGAAGACATCGATGCAATAACGATGTTTGCCGACTATCGGGTACCCCAAGTGCTGGTACACTTCGGAACGGTTAGTTATGGTGACGAACTTATGGCACTGTTGAAGGAGGATACACTGTTGGAAAATGGTTGCCGTGAAGAGATTGAAATTCGTGGTGCATCCATCTATGTGGTGGAACGGTTGAAGGTACTGGTGCGTAAGAAGCTTATCTCCGGTCATCCAGAAATCGAACCTAGCTGTGTCAATGCGATCTTGCTGGATCATTTCTTGTGGGACTATCGTCGCAAGCACGCCGCTGAGCTGGAGTACATTCCGTTTCACAAGACGATCAGCGTGTACTATTGAATCTGGGTAACGAACAAGAAGAATATTGGTAAAGATACACCAACATGTGTTACTAGAAGCACTTATTGAAGATCAATAAAATTGGCAGCTACCTTCACAGACTTAAACGCAGACAAAATTAGGTTAAATTTCATTAGCTACTTCGTGAAAATACAAAAACTCTTACATTTCCAACTAGTTCTTATTGCACACTTCACTGTTTCTCATTTTTCCATGCCATTCGAGCACCAGCTCTTCAATAAAATCATAATCCATTTTGCTTCGCTTGGAATGTTCCTATTATCATCATCATCATCATCATTATTATTGGTTTGTAACTGTTCCATTACTATGCGTTTTTCCCATTGGACTGGATTTTGTGTGTGTGTTTGTGTTGTGTTCCGGTTTGTTTTACAGTCTACAGTTTTCCAACCCGGGAACGACGGTTTATTTACACGAAATATATAATATACGATAACAAAAGACTGCCTTTTTGCTGTTGGCGGCTGTTGCATGTCCTTCCGCCATTTACATTTTGATTTCACTGTACGCCTGGGACATACCCGCCGCCTCTGTGGTTAAGTTTCGCACAGCTAAAGATAGTTTAACGTAACTACTATGCAAGCGCCTTTTCACGCTCGACCTTTCCGATAATGATACTCTTATGTTTGGAAATAACGAGGATCGTTTTGTAAGATGTATGCTGCAAGGCTGCTTCACCTTATGGAATAGGGGATTTATAGAATTTTGCACATTCAAGTAACAGGGGGGCTTGTTCTTTTAAGCAACACTTATGCTTTCGCCTTCTGATATTTTCTAATCGTTCAACATATCAAAGACGAAGAGGGAGGGAGGATGTTAAATGTTTTTTTTTTGTTTTGTGTAGTTGTGAGACGTTCTTACACTATACGATCGACTGCGATTATTGTTCTATGCTTACCACCGTGCGCGTGAGTGGTGGGTGTTTCTACGATCGGTGATCATCATCATGTGATGAAGAGCGAAGTGTCTCACGTTCACTCGTAATGGTGGGTAGCATCAAATCAATCCGGCTGTATGTACACATTTTCATAGGGCACAACAACAGCGAACAAATGTGGGTAAAGAAAAGATATAGAGCTTTGAATGTAACAACAACGGAACGATAATATTGTTCTCTATTGCTCGGTGACGGTTGGTAAATTACGATTGTGACACGAGATAATACTTTGATCATACACGCAGGCAATAGGGGAGGAAACTTATTGCTCGATTGTATCCTCGCAATGGAAACGCTTTTCGTGTGGGGAGCGACACCCGTGGAACACAGGGGACAGAAAGGTGTTATTTTTCTGTTTGTCGTTCCAACGCCAAACCAGCCAACGTTTGGGACTTCTGTTACACTGTTTTTACTGCTTACTTTGCATCGCCTCCACCGAGCGGTTTGTTTACCTACATACGAAAGGTGTTATCGTAATGAATCTTTTAACTTTGAACCGTTTTCATGTTAAAGAATAATTGCCCGAAACCGAACAAGTATATTAACGGTTCATTAAACTTAACTTTTGCACTTACTGCAGACACATTACGCAATAATTAATAAAACTCATCAATAAAATAATCAACAAACAAACATCGCGATCAATTTTGAACTAAACGCTTGGGCATGAGGAGATGGCGTAGGGATGTTGCATTACTCCATCTCGGAAACGAAATTATTTTGTGCGCGAAAAACAGAACTAGAGGAGAACTATTAGATAGATTGCCTAACGTTTGTATAACGCTATACACAATACATCGTACCAATGGAACCAAAGGAGCAGAAGAAATAAAATAAACGATATTAAGACGCAAAAGTTCCATTCGCAATCGGAACAATAACGGAAGTAAGGGAAACAGAGGGGGAAATAGCGCATGGGGTTGAATGGAAACCACCTCTCCACTTATGGATTGTGTTGATAACGCCGCCAGAATCCGGACAGCTCCGTGCTCTGTCCCGAGTGCATGTTTAAACCTTCGTTTCGACCATGTCGATGTTCAGCTTATAGTACACGTACGGGAAATATTCCGACTGTCCGAATCCGAGCCCAGGAATATCGACGTTCTAAAAGAAAGGAACAGTACAATATAATACTTGACCTTCATACTATCGCTTCAAGCACTTACGTCTGCATTTCCTCCGGAAGAGGCAGCTGAGCCGTCCAGATGACCGTACAGCTGCTGCAGAACGTCACGCAGACGTTTTGTGCTCTTCTTGTTCGGGTGAATTAAGATGGCTTGGAAATTGACTGGCAGTCCGTATCTGGAAATGCATATCAAAACAACCCACAGTTAAGCTTAAACCGTTAAGCCAAATAAGAAACACTCTTTCACCTTACCTCAGTACCGATTCGACAAACACGCGCAGTGCCTTTACGTGCACCCAGGCGCAGAAGCACTCGCTAAAGTTGACCTTCAACCATCTGACCAGCGGTCCCTGTACGGCAAAACGGGTACATTCAGTCACTTCCAATCGATCACCCACATTCGAACGTGCTACTTACAAACTGCTTCTTCTTGTCCGTCACCAGCTTCGTGATTTCGTTCTTGCCCGCGGCCAGCTCTTCCTCATTGTACACGAACTCACGCACGACAAACTTACGCTCGCGGGCGTGCAGCTTGAACTCGTCCACCACCTTCTTGAACAGCGTCACGGTGCACAGCACGTAATCCTGGTCCTGTGTGATCGTCTGCGACGAGCGTGGCACAATCATGTCCGTGATCTTTTCGTAGTGAGCATTCCAGTCGCCCATGTTAGCCCTACGCGAGAGAGAGAGAGAGAGAGATGCGAAGTGAATTATTAATTGCGCTTAACGGTGATGCGTTTGTATTGTACGCACTTCGGGACGATGACAAGCAGCGTGGTCAAGTACTCCGAATCAAGGATGAAATGTTCCTTCTTGACCAGATCGGCCAAATTACGGGTCAGCAAACTGCCACTGTGAATTGGAAACAGATTTTACGTATAATTGTATGCCTTACTCAATACGCTCGGCTCGATCAGCCACTTACGATTGCTTCTTCTCCAGATTCTGAAGGTTACCCTTCAGATTGTTATACGCGGCCGATTTCGTCTTCAGATCAGCATCGATTTGTCCGACCTGTTTCGATATGATGTCGGCAATGTTGCGCAGCGACTGCTTGGTCGGGTACTTGGCCAAATCCCACTGGAAGCGGGTAATGTACGAGGTCAGGTCATCTAAATAGTGGCGAAAAGAAAGACGCAAAAAAAGAAACCATTTTAATGCACATTCATCGCACCCTAAACAATTAACAACATGTCCCAAAAACGAAAGAAAAAATAACTGTGTTCAGTGCGTCGGAAAAATCGATTAGATCGATGGAATAATCCTGCAAAACGAACAGAAAACGCAAGGACTAAAAAGTCACATGTACATAAAGATAAAGCAAAACGGGATACATAAGATACATATGACATGTGTGTCCGAAAAATAGTATTATGCACCATATAGATTCGAATCTATGGATAACTGTTTGTTTTAGGGGGAATTTAAACTATTTTTTTTGTAATAGTATAAACGCTACGAAATTGTGTACAGTAAAAACAAAGCGGCAGATTTTGAAACGGGGGTAAACACAGTTATCAAAGCAAGGAGACAATAGTAGCTCGTACATAGAAGATGTTTCGATTGCATACAGTGATTTGATGTAGTTTGGTTTTTATACATTGCTAGAATTGCATTTCGAATGCACAAACAGGCCTTATTTTGGCTAGCAACAGGAGAATGGAAGCGTACGCACAATCAAAATTTAATCCAAAAACCTTCAATTGTGTTCAATTCGCTACACTAGAAAAGAATAAATAACGTTTTTCCTTTTGGACTTTCCAATCACATCACTAGCTAAGAATGAAACATGAACAAGAGCGCTAAACGAGATCATAATAATCGTTACACGTGGAAGGTGGAACAGTTCCGAATGGAAAATTGTGGCTGAAGCATTGTAGAGAGAGAAGAGCGTGCGGGAATTAAAAGGTACAGGAGCAACAACATACGAGAGAATACTTTAAATCCGAAAAGTACGGAAAAGAGTGCAATGAAACGTACATACTGTGGTGGACAAGGATAATGTTTAAACACGCAACAAGTACGGTAGGGTAGGACATTTTGGCGGGAAATTGGGAAGGGATATATTTTCCATATGGACGGTGCGTGTAAAAAGCGAATTAGAACGCGTGTAGTACGGATTTTATAGTGAACCACGGCAGGAACATTAAGAGACGGGTACGAAAAAATACAGCTTGCAGCAAATATTTGTCGATGATCCTGAAACGAACAATTTGTCTGGGAGAAAAACAGTTTGTAAAAAGCAATCAATAGTCAATACAGATACAGAACGAAACAAAGGACAGCAAACAAGCAAAACACTGTTACAACTTTAGACAGGCTACTATAAAGACGACACACATCACCAAGAGGAGCATTTGCAGACAGGACAGACAAGAACGGGCAACGGACAGAACATGAGTGCAGAAGTGGAAGTAACAGTAACATATATCCTCTCCTAGAAAATGTGTTCATCACATGTAGTCGGCAGCTGCTGCACAGGCGATAGTGGTCATACTGGTGGGCAAAATGAACAAAAAAACACACACACACAGCCAAACACTAACGACTAATGGGAAAACATTTTGGACACAGAAATAAACTTCCTCAATTATGCAAAACCTGCAACTAAAGAGAGAAAATGTGTTTAACGACAGTACAGCAGAAGAACAGCGGCTAATAGTAGAAGTAATAAAGAGAGAGAGAAAGAGAGAGAAAGAGAGAAAGAGTGAGTGTTTGTGTTTTGTAAGTTTACTTCAAATACCAAATAAAATAGTATGCAAAACAGAAGAAAAGGAACAAACGATCGCAACATTAATTGAGGACCAGGTGAGCCTGACCTGGATTGATGACCGCTGACACCGACGTCGGTTGCGGTGGGCGCTTTTTAGCGGTCGGTTTCCCCGCGTGCAACCCATTGCGTGCGACCGTGGCCATGGTGCGGGTCGTCCCGGACGCTGTGTCACCCGTAGCCGGAAGGTCCACCACCGGCACACCACCGTACACCTCCGAATCAGTGTCCTGCTGTTCGGGACTGGAGGCAGGGCCATGCTGACCGGAGGTAGCCCTTCTACCTCCACAGCAACTGCTGACCGGTGAGGTGCGCAAACCCGGGCTGTGGCCGCCAAACAGATGGCTCGACGAGCGACTCCTATGTACGATGGGTCCGAAACGGTAGCCGAGAGAACGGAATTGGTTTGGAACGGAAATGTTACACACAGTTTCTTAACCCAACCACCAACAACACAGGACGAACTTGTGCTTCGCAACCCCGACCCTTAAGGTGGCAACACGCGCCATTAGGTACGAAAACACAGGACACCGAACATTTACTACAATGTGTGTTCGATGTGGTGACACGTTGAAACGTTCGTTACTTGAACGCTGTCACAAATGTGTGTATGATACGATGGTACATGGGGGATGGTGGTGATGATGGGGAGCAACAACCAACGACCAAATTTTACTAAACATGGGATACACAAATACACACAAACGCACAACCAAACGGTGTAGGCCAATTCGATTTAGGATCCTTTTCACTGATAAGGGAAACATACATAAGGGAGAGAGGGGAAGACACATCAACATTTATTATGCACACCATGTTCGATCAATGCTTCCTGATGAAGGATTCACTTCAAGTAAATCTAGATGAGTATACAGCAACTCCCCGATATAGGCTAATGTTTGGGACCGAACGCTTTAGCGTATCTCTTAATTTGATTGAAAGATCGTTTATAATTCATTCAGACATGATAAAAAGGGAATTCAGTCTTAGAAATGATAAGCTTTTCTTTTTTAGATACAGTAAAACCTGAATATTATAGACTCATCTATCGTTATTGTAGATTTTTTTAGAGGACCTACTGGTTCGTGTATGAACAAACCAGTATAACCGTGAATCCATCGTTTCTTCAGCCACTAGCATGGATCGCAGCGATGCGCAGATAACTGTACTTAAATAAGCATTATCACTGACAATACTATTTGGTGCACTCCGCCATTTTTGTTGTTGCCAGAACATAGTTTATTACATGACCAGCAAGTAGATTTGCTTCATGTTTATTTCATTTAATGCAATTGTTTCAATATGCAGATAATGCTCCAAAACTGTCGTACCATAATATTTATCTACATAGGATAGATTCTGAGTTAAAAAGAAATGTATTAGCTCAGTCCGTGTTCCTGCAACATTTTTGTAGACCCAAGCATTACTAGAGGAATCTAGGATTGCTACGAGAGAGTTGATTTTCATGTTCCTATCTACATCGAGCAAATAAACATCATTACTGTTCTGTTAATGCTCAACTTGACACCTGAAATGCAAAACTTCCAATGAAAGAAACCTTATGAGAGATTTTTTTTTCGAGGTCCCTTGGGTTCTCTCTTATTCAGGTTTTACTGTATGGCGGAATCGCGTACATAGAGTATTGCGTATTGCGGAGATTTGCTGTACAACTTTTAACTGAAACCACCATAATCGTTGGACTATGATGATACATACACAGCACGACATTCAACTGATAATGAAAGATGAAATTGTTTTTACCGGACAACCATATGCCAATCAAATGTTGTTCTGACCAGAGCGCGGCAAAACGTGTGACACAAGATGAACAATACAACACGTGACACGAGTGGGTGGGCATGATGTATGGTGAACTTCAAATACGCAACAAACATCCTCCTCCATCATCGTCATCAAGCAACAACCATAAAGCATACAACGACGGGCACACACATGGACGATGTATCGAACTCTAACTGCCCAGCAGTGTATGTCTGTGTGTGCAAACAGCGCCAGTACCTGGACTTGGAGTGCTTGCGTCGATGAAACCAGCGCCACTCGAACCCAGACTCTTCCTGCTCGTCCTGATCCATCTCCGGCGCACTGTGACCCCAATCATCCGGCGGTCGGCCACCAGCTGTCGTCAGTTGACCGTGACTCCCATGGCTTGCGCCACCACTACCACTACTACCTTTACGACTTTTACCGCCCTCTTTAGGCGTTTTGGGCGACCGCGGTGGCTTGCGGGTTATACGCTGGCCCAGCTTATCTCTCCAGCTGCTGCTGCTGCTGCTGCCACGGTTACAACCGACCTCATCACATCCCACCACTGTGCACACGTTCGCATCGTAATCGAACACCTGACAAACCACCGTTGGCGGTGTGGTCGGCGTAGTTGGTGCCGACGGTAGCGGACAGGTACACACGGGTAGTTCGAGATGATCGCGGCGCTCCACCGAACAGGCTGATGAGGAAGAATTCGTTACGCTACCATGGCGCGAGGAACTTGTCGTCGTTTTGCCACCTTCACTGTGGCTGTGACTGTAGGAACGCATTCGCAGCCGATGGTTATCGTCCCCAGCGGCAGAATCAGATAGTTGTTGTTCATCACACACTATATCTCCCGTCACGGACAATTGTGTACCCGGTTCCAAAGCCGGTGTAGCTGGACCGGATTCATCATCCGATGAGTCTGGACCTTATTTTTTGTACATTTAACGGTAGAATAGTCCCAGCATAGTCCACAGCAAACAAAACGGATACAACAAACGATGTTTAAACGTGTACGGAGAATTGTTCAGATAAAGATTTGTTTTGGAAAAGGGCGAAAACGTCGGTGGGAGGA
Organism: Anopheles epiroticus; assembly: GCA_000349105.1. NCBI lineage: Eukaryota > Metazoa > Arthropoda > Insecta > Diptera > Culicidae > Anopheles > Anopheles epiroticus. Next base: position 109,334 of record KB671533.1, on the reverse strand, counting down.
GAAGGTCGTAGAAGGATAAAGTAAACGACAGAAGGGAAAAACCAAAACTAAATCAAAAGAATGAAAATATTGAAATTGCTCCTTTCAATATAACATATCAAATATTCGAGGATCACTCTAGACCTGATCCAGATTACAGTTGAGTACAGTTCACTTGTCCCAAAATCGAATAGTCTAAAGCACCTAAAACAAATGAAAAAAACGTACGCAAAACTATCTTCTACCGCTATTTAGAGAATTAACACTAGCACATCGCTGCTGCTGTAGCTTCTCGAACGACAATTGGTAAGGTTTTGGGTTAATTTTTGCTTGCTGCATTTCACCTTCTCTGTACGCGCTCTCTACTGCCTTCTAAGTGATTGTCATTTCTTTGATATGTGGCAATACGGCAACGTTGGGAACAACGAAAGAAATTAAATCCTTCCCAAGTGGAACGGAAAATGCACAGCCAAACAAATCATAAAATCAATCTATAGCACTATCTACTCACTGTTGTTGGCCTGCAGATTCTCGTACAGCTTGTCGCGCTGATCCTCTAGCACGTCACCCAGATAGGCGGCGATCTTGCGCGTCGTCTGCTCGACATACCCATCCAGCTTGCCCAAATCATCGGACAGCCCAACTAGCTGGTCAAGGGTTCCCACCTAAAAAGGGAGACGAAGTATTCGCTTGTTATACATGCTGCATTGGTTCCTTGACGTGACGATTCCTACCTTTAGGTCCGGGATGTGAAACTTGAAGTTTTCACACAGATTATTCTGCTTGCTGGTAACGTTGTTCATCGTTTCCCAGGTCTGCTGACATGTCTTGTCGCCCGGTGCGGATATTAACCAGTATTCACTGTTCATTGTGGACGCTCAATGGAGAGGGGGAACCTAAAATGAATATACCCGAATGGGCAGATCGATTAGAAAGGCTGTCGTGCACACGAAGAGGTCTTTTTATGGTCGATTTGTTAATATTTAATTCCGGCTCATCCTTTCGCAAGAGCAAGAGCCTTCCCCGATGATGATTCCCTTGACATTCGCATGCATTTGCCTGGCAGGATTGATTTGTTTTGAATCGATGACGCCAAAATCGATACCGCCACCCCGTTTGATCCGTCTTTTTTCGTGTTTCAATTTTCTCGAAGGACCATTTCGCTGCCACTTATGCAACGATGGCGGTACGGTGGGTTCTGCGCCTTCGTTTATTTCAGCAGCCACCACCGTGCTAACTGCAACACAACGGGGCAACCTGTGTGCAGCCAGGCCAGTCGAGGGAGACGCACCATACGAACGACCCGGGCGGGTAAGCGAGAGAGTGTGTGTACGGAGCGAAAAAATGGTCAGCTGTTTTGAATTGATAAAAGTCACATGACATCCACCTTTTTCCTGGCCCGAAGCTTTACCTCACTGGACACTACATTTTCAACGCAATCCCGTGATGCGCTTCCAAACAGGATAGAGTTAGTGTTTGTTTAGTCCTGCCACCGCACCCGTCTCTCACATTCGCCCGTTTTCCACTCCACCTCCACAAGGACAATCGCATCCCCGTTCGGTGCGCCGTATGCGATGGGAGCGCGAGCGCAAGCGATATCGATTTTCACTGTGCCTTGTCGGACGGTGGACAACCCATGAACATTTTTCCAATAGATTTCATTACTTTCAGCACGTAACAGTCTCCCGGATAGGAGAATAAGCATATCATGCAGCCGAAAGATTCCCCCACGATCCACCAAGAGGAGTCAATGGTGTTGGGCACATCCGCGGGTCCTCCGAACCAGAAGACTCACCCTTTTTCCGATGCAAAGAAAACTGTGTACGCACTCGCGAGATGGGGTCCCGGAATGCAGCCGGACAAATCCGTCGGTCGGGTCGTTGGGGACAGCACAGCAATCCGCGAAGCACACGGAACAGTATCCTAACGAAACGGGCAGGCAGAGCTCTCAGGCAAGAACACCAACGGCAGCGGATCTTCTCTTCTCCACCATTACAACGTATTCACGTGATTGCTTTCGGAGTGGTACGCTTGTGTGGGAGAGTTTTTGCGACGTTTCGCTACACGGAGTGGCTTTGCGGGTGTGTGCGTGACGGCAAAAATGGTTTTCCATCTGTCAAAGGTGTTTTGTCTCGCTTGCGCAAACGAGTGGCCGCGCGGTGATTTGTTGTTTCATTCGGTTGTGTTTTGAATTGAACGGTTGTCAAACGAATTTGCTTGAAAACAGTGTGCGTGGTGAGAGTTTTCTTGAAAGATTGGTAATGTTATGAATTGTCGTTTCATAGGGTGATTATGAAAAGTTATAAAAACAGTTTGTGATATTGTGGCACTATTTTAAATTCAGGAATTCTACAATATGTTCTCTGCATGAATTCTACAACATGTTATGATAAAATGTGATATAATATCGATTGCCTAAATTCTGTTCAAATTAGGCGTCGAGGTCAACCAAAAGCGGTTCTTAGCAAGGCCGACAAGTATCGTACAATGTTCACCTCTTCCTTGTTTACCCATTTTTCAGAAACAGTTATCAAACAAATGTTTGTCGAATTGCTCATTATCAACATTGTACCCGATTTCCTGGTCTACGTATCTCCGGTAGGGAGTAAGTAAATCGACGGGTTTTTTTTGTAGTACACTTTGTCTTGATGATGAACCACTTTTTTTTTCAAATAGATAAATTTCTAAGCAATACGGCTTGGCCATTACTACTGAATGAAGATAGATAAATTTCAAGTTAATTATGATTCCCACACACTTGACTAATGTCCGTCAATGAGCCATGAGCGCCAAAAAGGTAAGCAATTAACAACACCTAATAATGGCGCAGAGATAATGATCAAAGTACATGATACACCTCAGGCTTGGTGTCGAACCGTACGGCCTTGAAATGCTCATCGACCGGGTCCGCGGTGCACTATAAAAACGATGCACTGGAAGAAGTTTAAAGAAAAACAGTACATAATTGCTAGCACTATTCACAACACTACGCAAATCTTGATCTTCTGCATGACACCGTCCGGATGAGTGGCGCTTATCACCTACAGGGCATACAATAAATCTTAAACTTGTTAGGAAATTCTGACTGGCAAAAGCCGCCGACCCGCCAGAGCTTGTTGAGCAACAACCAATGGTAGCTGCTATCGATGCGACAAGTGGAGAACTAACAAAATTTGGGTCGTTCAAATACTTCACACCGGGGGTCGATGTGCCCGATGGTGTCCTGCGGGGCAGTTTATGGTCTCGAGTACTAACAACGGCCAACCTATCTTAATGGGTCAGATTAAAGGGTAGACCAGATTTGTTCTTGGTATAAAAGGAAGGGTGGCCACGAACTGGGAATGCTAGTCTGCGTTGAAGAAAAGATAGTTGCAGTTGGTAAAATAAGATGGTGAACTTAAAGAACTTTTCATCGGTTTTGCTAGGAACGATCGTGATCTGTTCCGTGGTGATAGTGAATGGACTGGACAATGGTTTAGCACGAAGGCCGCCGATGGGTTGGATGAGCTGGGAGAGATATCGTTGTATAACGGATTGCAAAAAGTATCCGGATGAGTGCATCAGTGAGAAGCTGTTCAAACGAATGGCCGATTTGATGGTTTCTGAAGGATACCGGGATGCTGGCTACGAGTACGTTAACATCGACGACTGCTGGATGGCGGACGAGCGAGATGAGGATGGTGTGCTGCAACCGAACAAGGAGCGTTTCCCCAACGGAATCAAGCATCTGGCGGACTATGTAGGGACTACTATCCTTCACGAGTAGCTGATTTTAAAGAGAATGAATTATCTCCTTTTCCAGATCCACGAACGCGGTCTAAAGTTTGGCATCTATCAAGACATTGGCACAAAAACGTGCGCCGGCTATCCCGGCATGGTGGGCTACTTCAAACTGGACGCACAAACGTTCGCCGACTGGGGTGTGGACTTTATCAAGATCGATGGATGTTACGCTGACGTCGAGCTGATGGTGGATGGTAAGAAAGAAAGAAATGCTTTACTTTCACTGTAAAATGGCATTAAATTGACCATTTTCCACCACTTTCCGCGATAGATTACATCAAGTTTGGCAAGTACATGAACCAAACGGGGCGTCCAATACTGTACTCCTGCTCGTGGCCAGCCTACCAGGAGTATAATGGAATCATCGTAAGTGGAGCCATTGACTTTCAATGCCGGCGATGCAAGCAGCACTAAAATGTGCGATTTTCCACCCACTTTTTCCCTTTCTCGTGTCAATAGCCGGATTACGAGCAACTGAAGGAAACGTGCAACATGTGGCGTAACTGGGGCGACATCGAGGATTCGCACCAGTCGGTTGTGGAGATTACGAGGTACTTTTCCGGTAATCAAAGCAGAATTGTGCCGCATCATGGACCGGGACATTGGAATGATCCCGATACGGTAAAGAACTCGCCAAACGAAGATAATGCCAAAGTTTAATCGTTTCGCTTTCCATCCTCCCGGCAGCTTATCCTCGGTAACTATGGATTAAGCTACGATCAGAGCAAATCGCAGCTAGCCGTTTGGACCGTCATGGCAGCACCCTTTCTCATATCGAACGATCTCGCGAAGGTAACGCCAGACATTAAAGAATTGCTGCTTAACAAAGCCATCATTAAGGTGAACCAGGATCCGCTGGGTATCCAGGGAAGACTTGTGAAGACGATCAACAAGATCGAGGTAAACGCGCGCAAAAAAGCATTCCCAAATGTCCTAAAATGTCACCCCGAACAAATTCAGATGCAATCTTTCGATTGATAACATGCTCCATTTCAAGATCTGGAAACGTCCCATCATGCCGCGAGTGGGCCATGAGCTGACGCAAGCGATCGCTTTCGTTTCGCGCCGTGCCGATGGGGCACCGTACGCGGTGCGAGTGAAGCTGCAGGAAGACGTTGGCCTTAGCAATACCACCAATATCAAGGGCTACAAAGTATACGTAAGTCAAGGAGACAGGAGAGATGCCATTGCGCTCTAGTGGTTAATATGTATCTGCTTTGTAGGATCTGTTCGACGCAAAGGCGGCTCCACTGTTACTGCGGGCCGGTAGCACCTTTGAGACCAGGGTCAACCCATCCGGTGCGAATTTGTTCCGCTTTGTACCGCAGTTTGGAACGAATTTTATCAGCTACTAAGCTCCAATAAACGGTTCAGAAGCATTTCGAGGTGTTAAAAGATGGGCCGGTAAGATTGAAAGCGTGTAGACTAGAAGTGCACCTAAACGCGGGGGCAATTTAACGTAAGATGAAGTAAGATGCATGCGGGGAAGAGAGTGTAAATATACAAGCAGCAGCAGCACTCTTGCTGGATCGTTCGGCATCACATCATATACATCCGGTTTTCGGTTCGTTCGACGAAATGCACATTAGGTACTTCTCTCCAGCAGCAGCAGTAGCAGCAGTGGCAAGTGTCAAGGTCAGTACGTTATTTACTCCTGCGCATTCCTGTAACAACGGTTTGCCGGTGTGCGTCGAACCACATGGAATTACATGGAACGATGAGTACGATCGTGTGCAAACGGTTCTCTTCTACCGCATACAAACGTTTCTCTGGTTCAAGAAGTTGGACGAGTAGGCTTGCCAGTAAGATTCTTTTCGACTACAGTTTTTCTCAGTTTGCTTTCCTACCGTCTTCGTCTGCAATAACATAACACTGGGTCTAGGTGCGTACACTCCAATCGTACCACCGAGCGGTGAAGAACTCTCATGTGGTTGCATAAATTAAGTCATTTGCACAAACAACACCCGCCATGCTTACGCTCGCACACACCCGTTCGTGTCAACTGCTTGACTCACCCTTCCATTGCCTTAAGTATCGAAGTGCACTGAGAGAAGCCAGTTAATTCGTAGTTAATTTACCACGTGGAGAGAAGACGCTCACCCTGCGCGGATACACCACGTGGCAATCTGGTGCGGAAAAGAATACGGTAAACAGCCACCGTTCCGCAAGTACGAAACTCAACGAAACACACCACTTTTGCTGCTCATCTTCCAACAGTGGGCGGTGTGGGTGAAACCGTGTAAAGGAAAGCCAGCTTACGAACCGTTCCCATAGATCGATCCTAGAGCGTCACCACGTGGCAGAGTGCTGCGTAGGTCCAACTTACCGATTCCCATTGCTACGAAAGGGTGTGTTCATCGCAACATGCTTCGATGACACACTTTTCTCTTCAGCTCACAACCATGGACTTTGAATGGAATTAAATTTCACCATTTTAGAAGCCACGCACATACACATGCGCACAGACACGTGGGGATTTAACGATAAGTCAATACCAGTTTGATTTGTACAAAAAGCAGCAATGTGTTTTCAATGGCTCGTAGTGCAAACGTTCCCAATCATTCAATGATAAACACAATTTCCTTCCCTTTGAGCGTTTAGGGGTCATGCTGCGCTTCCATGTGAAGGTTATTTTTTGTGGATTGCATCGAAACACGCGCAACGTCACTTGAGATAAAAATAAATTCACTTCCGCGCGATTACGTACCGTTTTGGTGAATGTGTGTGCATTGATGCACAGGAGTTCAATAATTGTTTCGATAGTTTTATAAAGAATTACAAAGCAAACCCCCGCGGGACAATTGGGCAACGCATCAAGTCCACAAAAAGGTGTGCGATCTGTAGGTGTGACATTCGATCAGTGGGTAGTCTTCATAGTTCAAGATGAAATCGTTGAGGTTGTACGATGATAATATTTGAATGATCTTATGTAATCACGAGTGGCCAGCAGGTGGGGACAGATGTATGACGACACTGGGGATGCGGAGGGCTAAGTAACTTCGAGCGAGCAAAGCTCGATCTTTATCGACCTACTCTCCATCAAGGTTTGGTAAACAGGAGGAAGGTGTCGTCTTTTGAATCAACAAAGCCTCGAAACGAAATCGTTAAAGGGTTGTCAGCTTTAAGCAACGTGCTCTTTCTTTGGTGGCAACCACACAGGCATTGGCATTGAGCATGGAATAAATAGACATTTATGGGATAAATAGACTATCACTGTAAGTGGCTTTTGGTATGATAGCAACACCCGTTACCTCAAGTGTTGCTACTGTTGGCGATAGAAAGTCACGTGTGCATGTGTGCGTCCGTTTTTTTAATACGAAGCCACTTCACATGCTTTCTGTGCGCGGCATTATCTCTTGTCTAGCGCGCAGGCTCAATATGCGCTTATGCGCCTCGTATGACACATTCCATTCCTAGCCGGCAAAAGTTCAAAGTCCGCTGGTCTAACGCCCTGAGGCATCTTTATTTTATCGCGCCCGCACAACCGCTGGAGTTTGAGCCGCGTGTCGTGCTTTAAGGGCGCTACCATAACCCGGAGGAACGTGTTAAAGAGAAGGAGTTAAACGTTTCAAGGTTAACCGTCGTACGGAAAGAGCCGCATAGAGATGAACGACGCATCATGTTTTGCCTGTCTCAGCTGTAAGGCGTATCTCACACGGCTAGCAACATCCAAATCTACCCCTATCCTATCATTCAACAAACCACTCCTCCACTACGTCATTTTCCCGGATTTGGAAAGCATTCGGATCACCAAATATACCGTTTTAAAAATTCCCAAAAGCAAAGATCATCGACGGCCCCGGAATGATGGTCGCAACGCACCAACGGATGGGCCACGTAATGTGGTTATTATGCTGGTTAGTAGGAGAAACCTGTTTGCTGCTCATTCACTGTTAAACCATCTGCAGCGTATCGACCCAACTAGCGAGGGAACACAATTTTCACACTATCGGAGAGGAAAGACGTACTCAACATAACTATTGGAGCGAACGCTTGTTTTTTTTCTTCGAATCGGAATGATTTTCTTTCCATCATGCAAATGAATCCAGCACACCGAACGTCTTACAGTTCACCATACATTTAGTATTGATATTTGCTTGCGTACAAAAAAGAGAATAAACATACATTATAATAAGGATGTTCTTTTATAGCACACCGCTGCTGCTGTGTGTGTGTGTGAGTGTGTCACATCGTAATGTGTTCTTTCCTCTTGGGCACTATCAACTATAAATCATTAAAACAAACAAAAAAAAACCACCTTGCCTACACACACACGGTACTGGCCCACCATATAACAAAGGTCTTCCACACTCGAACAGTGAGGTAGATCGCTCAGCGATCCGGTACCACTGAAGAGAAAAGAAAATCTTAAAACAACCAAGTGTAAAGCACATTCTTTGAAGCAGCAGCGCTCTTGCAGCCTTCCAGCAAGGGAGGAAAGTAGCCTAAGGAAGGGTTGGAGCTACGTGTGCATATGAAATCCTGTCCAAGCATTCCTGGGAGAGCCGTGAAGAAGATAGTGGTCGTTGACCGCACCCCGACCGTAGCCACGCTCACGAAGACGGCTGCTCCGGTGGGACACGCTCGTACGTTCGTCGGTGCATCGAATCGACCGCCTTCAGGTAGTAGGTGCCCGGGAACAGTACCTCCACCGAGCCGGATGGCTCATACGGGGCCGCATGGTTGTTCTTCTCTCGCACCTCCATCAGGCGGGTAAACTCGGCCGGTTCCACCTTTGTGCGGCGATCGAGCAGCGGCTGCACGTAGTTCAGCTGCCGTTTAAACTCGGCCAACTGTTCGCGATCGGTCGTGACGGCGATCGAGTACATCGAGGAAGCGAGCCCGGACCCGTACGAAAACACGCCGACCCGCTTGCCGAGCAGTTCGTCCACGTCCGAGCCTATCAGTAGCGACACGAGGCAGCTGTACACGGACGGTGTGTACATGTTGCCAACCTGGCTGGCCAGATGCAGCGAGCGCTTCGTTTTTGCTGCAAACACCGGTGCGTATTGCGTCATGAACGCTTTCTCCACGTCCCGGTCGAAGTACGTATCTTCGAGCCGCACGTTCGCGAACTGTTCGAAGCCCGGGAACAGTTTGTCCCGTTGGTCTGCCGGCGTCAGCACGAAATCGTTCAGTCCGATGCGTGCCAACGACTTCTGCACCAGCTTGCAGTACGGGCTGTGGAAGATGACCGCATCGAACGTATCGAGCGTCACGGGCGTAACAATGTCCGGGTGGCGCTGGGCAAACTTCTTGCGATACAGCTGGTAGCACGCGTCAAGGGCACTTAGGTAGCACTGGATCGACAGCTTCCCATCTACGACGGGATACTCGGAGCTGAGGTCGGGTTTGTAGAAATCGTACGCGTGCTTCATGTAGGTCGCGCGCAACCCGCGCTCGAATCGGAGCGGTGCGTTCGGGCCGATAAGCATGGCAACGGCACCGGCCCCACCAGTCGGGCGGGCAGATCCCTGCGCATACACGGCGATATCACCGCAGACGACGAGTGCCAGCCGGCCATCCCAGCTGGACGATTCAATCCAGTTGATCGCGTTCAGTAGTGCTGCGGTACCACCGTAGCAAGCGTTGGTCGTATCGATACCTTCCAGGTCGGTCACACCTTCCGGCTCGAAGAGTTGCATCAGCACCGACTTTACGCTCTTCGATTTGTCCACGATTGTTTCGGTGCCAACCTCGAGGCGTCCGATCTTCGCCGGCGAAAGGGCATGACGATCGAGCAGATTCCGTACGGCGGTAAGGCACAACGAATTGATGTCCTCCCGGTCGGAGCAGAAGCCCATTCGCTGTTGGCCCAACCCGATCGTGTACTTGCCCGCCGACGTACCGTCGAACGCTTCCAGCTCCGTCTGGTCGACGAACTGTGACGGGAAGACGATCTCCAGCCCTAAGATGCCGACGTTTTGCGGCCAGTAGCCTTCGCTGCTACTCATCTTTCAGACCGATCGAATGATAACTTTCTCTTCAAAAAGCACGACGCGACACGCAGCGTCCGGGGAGCTTTCTTTTCTACCACTGCCGTGTGGCTGGGTGGACTTTCTTCTTTCTTGCTGCTTGCTTTCCCTCTAATCGATCACCGCGTTTTTGTTTTCCTCCCTCCTGTGGCTCCACTTGGTTGCTTGTGGCACACTTGTGGTCCTAAAACCTTGTGGTCCCCCGTACCTTTGTGGCTCGCTCGCGCACTTTGTTTAGCGTGTGTCTGACGAAACAAAAGGAAAACTTATCCACTGGCCTGTGTGGCTGTTCCGCACGACGAAGCCCCGTTATACGCGTTAGTAGGTCACTGTCGGAAACCGGAATATGGCCGCAATTTTCGATGCGCGCCTCACACTCCTTTCGCGGGATAATGTCTCTTCACAAAAGCCACGTTATATAATCCGCCTCCGAATAGAAAACGTAGAAAACGGAATTTAAATGCAGGTTGCTGAATAACGTTCAACGCCGATCCTTCCGTATGCTAATCCTTTCACAGGTGATACGCACCGGCTCTCACAAGTCTCACAGCTTTTTCGGTAATCGTACACACAGCGTAGGGTTATGTCATCCGAAGGGTCGGAATTTCCGGACGTGTTTAAATTGTCGACACGCGCCACCGATCGAACCACTTGATCCGGCTATCCGGTGCTCTCGTTGAAGCACGCACACAACGACACTTGGTATGTACCAGCTGCACCGGGAGACCAGTTCCAGTTCCGTGTCCGTCTGCGGCTATGCTCCTCTCAAGACTGAACGATCCGATCTCTGGCAAGGCTAGCTGAGCTCCCCTTCCGGCGAAGAGGGCGACGAAACGACTTTTGAACGCGCGTTCGTGCCTCGCTCTCTTGCGTTGATCGTCTGCGGAAGATGTTGCTGATGATACGCTCGCTGTTGGAAGGGGAAATTCTATTGTGTCTCTCAGCCCGTCGTCTTCAGCGAGTAAGAAAACCCCCGCCACAGCTGTATCCACATTTTCCTCCACCGCCACCACCACCACCACCGCCACGCACCTCCACCTTTCACCTAAAAGCTCTATCACTCTCGTGCCGGCGATTCGTCTACCGTCGTTCACCAGCGACGTGTTTTTATGTTGTTGGTTTGTAGAAATTGCACATTGCTGTCAAAACCTCCCCCCGTGGATATTGCACCATCCCGTTTATGCTGTTTTATGCAACTATCGTGCCATCCTTTTTGTGCTAGCCCGACTCACGAATGCGGTTGGCGGTTGATGAATCAGCATTATGTTGGAGCGAAGTTTTCTGTCCTATCGGGCCAAAGAATGCATCGAGCGGATGCAGGAGCAGGTAAGGAAAGATTTTTCACACTTTACTACACATTTTTAACACAGTTTCAATCGGTTCTTTGAGTAAAAGATGGACCAAAAATGGTTTGTTTACAATTGCCGGTTTTCTTTGGAATCGAAATGTCAAAAACGCTGCAGCGCCACCTAATTGAGGTCAGTGGTACTACATCAACCCTGAAACGCACAGTGGGATATTTATCCAGAATTTAAAAAATCAGTTACAGCATGTTTTGGATACTTCTCTCTAATTGTAACACCGAGAATTCATCATTTTACATTATCTTCACCTATTCGTTTTTTACATGTTTTAACTATTAGATCGCTATCGTTTGTTACAGCAAAGGAGCTTTAAATTTAATGAGCTATTTCAATTAACAGGTTCTGAATTCACTTTAGTTTTAATTTATGTTTAGAACTCGAAATTATTACCAAATAGAGGAACATCTTTCTATATTGCTTTCTGATGATATATTTACCAAAGATTATAAAAAAAACAATAAGTGTCCTTTACAAGATAAGAACACTTCAAGCTGGCCGATAATTTTAACGATGGATCATAAATTTTCCACCACATGCTGTCAAATGTTTCCTGTTAAAACGACCCCCCAATACATCCTATCCTTATTCTAATCATGGCGAACAGCTTTTGTGAAATTGTCTCACACAATTCTAACCCGTCCAGCTATCCCACCTGCACCTTCTTGTGGGACCCTCATCAAATTTCGATAAAAATGACAAAATAGCCCATTTAGGCATATGATAAGGTGCGTACGTGTCATAAAAGTAAATCACATTACTTCCGATGCGAGACCGACCGCCTTTTTATCGCGCACCACACATTCTGGAACATAGCCCATAATCTTTGCCGAAACGGTTCAGACAGCCGTCCGTGTTTCCTTCTTTGCGGTACGAAACCGAACGACTCAAAACGAAGGTAACGGCGCACCAAATACCAAGGACGGCATGCATTAGACATGTGGAAATGTGTGGCTGGGTGTGAGTGATGATTTTTCCACAGTTCAGGTTCAAAGGACCAGTCAAAACATAAACACGCGCACGCGCACTGTCCACTACCGGCTATGGAGTCAGCTTGCACGTGCTTTTTCTCAGACTCTGGAGGTACTGCCACCACTTGTAGGCAAAAGTCGATGAGCACTATTTAAACTGAAGTTCATCCGAACGCTGGCATGAATGCAGGGGACCGGAACCGGAGTTGCAAGAGACCGAGAGAGTGAGAAAGAGAGAGAGAGAGAGAGAGATCCTCTCCTCGGGCGGTTCGGTTCATGCAAAGTTCACCGGAAAACTTGAAAGTTCGGCCATCATGTTTCGCAACATCCGCCATCTCATTATACCAGCAGGGCACGACGGTACACGGCTCCGTGATGGTGTGACGCTGTGACGCAACCATTCGAGTTCGAGAAAGAGTCCAGAACGGATGAGACACGTTACTCTGCGCTTTGGTGCTTCTTCGGCTTTGTTTTTCCTCCTTTTCGCGCTACTACCAAAAGTTCTGGCCCACGAGCGTGTACGTGCTCGGGCAGCTTCTTAAAGTGTGATAGACGTGACCTTTAAAAAGACGTGTGCTTCAACATGTGAAAGACAACCTTTCCTTCCAGTGCAGTAGTGCTGTACGAGTGAGAGAGAGTGAGGCAGTTTTGTGAATGGGGCATGATCATGCCGTAGTCATTTTTTTTTTCAGCAAAGTGTCCTTAAAGCTGACTCAAAGTACGCGGGACACTAACCGTGCGGAAGGGCAAAGCTAGGAGTGATAACAAAAATTGGTGAAAAATTACACACAGTGTCAAATTATCCAACCCCCCAAACCATCAGGGGACCTAGAAATACACCACTGTGTGTTTGTTCACTGGAAGGTGCACGGGACGATGTTTATCTTTCTTCTGTTTGCCTCGGACGGGTGCCGAAACGTGTGCCAAATATTCTCCCAACGGTTGGTGGCCCGGCTTCGTAAGCATCGGCGCAAACGGGAGGCTTCCCCAACGACAGCAGCAGCAGCAGCAGCAGCATCACCACCTCCATCAGCATCACCATCTTCTTCGCCGTCAACTCGCTGGACGGCGTGTCTAAGAACATGGATCAAGTGTGCCTGTGCCGGATCGACCACCGCAGCTGGTGGCCGGGTGTGCGTGGACGACCCTACCCGGCCGGGCGGCTGGGGTACGTTGGCCAAGCTGCTGTTCCAGAAGTTACTCCATCAAGCGTGATCCGGTGAACGAGGACGAGAAGCCTAGAGGGAAGCCAAGCGAACCGGACTGGGCGAACCGCAACGTTATCCGCAAACGGAGACAGCTTTTCAAAATGGCAGTAAGTTGACAGCACTGTAGCCTCCTCCAAAAATCCCTGCTCTTCAGTTTTGGTTGAGAAATAATTAAAAAGCGGATTCGTTTTCTTACCCATTTCGTGTTCGCTTTCTTTTGGGTCGTTTTTGGGGCATGCAAACTAGAGCTCTTAGCCTTTTTTTTCTTCGCCTGTTTGGTGCGGCAGAACGACGAAAGATACAACAGTTCTTTCCCTCTAGAACTCATACCCTTCTCCAACACTAAAGCTCCCTTAAATTAGACTTTGATTCGAATGGAAAGTACAAACCTTGCTGTGTCCGTGCACGCCGCGACACTCCCACATACGTTCCGGTTCGATTTTATTTGCGCGCGTGGGATTTGCTTCGATTCCTTTGCATTTCGTCTGCTTACTTTGAAGGTTGTATCAATGGGGCCGCACGGAGCGTACACAGGAAGGCACACCGCTTCAATGAAACACGTTGGATCTTCTCGTGCGAAAAAGGCTCAATAAGAATGCCACGCCAAAAGTCTGGTGGGACTGTGTCTGGGTAGGTGTTATTCAAAACTGGTCTGCCGCTCGCCGTGACTCCAAGGGTTTTTGTGTCTTGTGCATTTTGAGCAGCTTTCCCAGCAGCGTGTCGTAAATAAATGAAGGCGACAGACAAGCGTTTCTTCTTCTTTCGATTCATTCTTATACCGCGAACGACACACTCACCCACACAGACATCGGTCCCCGGTACGGTCCAATTTGTACCAGAATGGGATGGTGAAGTACTGGTTAAGTTTAGAAATAATATTACTCTTGTGCAAGCGGCAGCCCACCCAGGCAGGGCACACGTGGCATACCAGGACAGCTTCGGGAGGACATGGAAGGATAAACTTTCCGATGACATTTTCCCGGTAAAAGTAAAAACACGTATATCCATGTACTTGTAGCGCTTCTTGTACACGTTCCCACGGTAGGCAGAGGCGTGTTGTTTGGTGGTGGTGGGTATATTCTATGACATTTATTTTTCTAAAATCTTGTACTTTACAGCCTGTAAACTTTGCAATTTGCTACACCTACATTCAGAGCCTCCACTACTCCTACTACAAGCTTTATTAGACTACACCCCTCCTACTCCACATTGGCCAAGATTTTTCTGATTACTGTTATCTAAAATCGTTTCCTGCTGGTCTTTCCACGTCCCGACAGCCGTACCGTCAGTGTGGAACGTGTGGGCTGTTGGCCAAATAGTTCTAGGCAAACTTTTTAAGCTCGCTTGTCTGCAGCACGGGCAATGAAGTGCTGCTGCAGCAATAACAATTTGCATAAAATCAATTTCATTCTGCCTCTGCCCCCGATTCCATCAATGGAGATGCATACGGACGGTGACGCAAGTACTAACGAACAGTGTCTTATTTGGTAGCTCGTAGCCTGTGCATCGTCGATCTGCACCTGAGTCGATGTGAGGTGCGTCGTCTCGGCAGTGCGTCTTGAGCTGCGTTCGGTTCACCTTTGCGTAAGTCGTCTACGTCCCGTGTATGGTATACATTATGTTCCTTTCCATGCAGATGAACGGGTGAACCTTTTCACAAGCTGGGAATCTTTTTGCAAACATGCAAACATGCTCAGAAACAACGACGTTGTGTAGGTAAGAGGGAGAATGGAAGATGGTAAGATGAAGAAATGATATTTATTCGATTTAAAAGTAGAGTGACGATGATGATGACGGTGATGAGGATCAGAACACGCACTCGTCTTTGCCATGTGCCGCCAGCACGTTTTACCGTGCACGGCAGATTGGATTCATTTGCGAAAGTGCTTTCCCGGCCTTATCCACCGCTAGCAAATCAATTTAGCGATAACTCAATTTTTCGTGCTTTAAAACGGGTAAGGTACGAAATGGAAGGGCTCGAGATATTGCATCAAACGGCGTCCATTTGCTTCGATTAAGATTCAATGAGGTTCGCCCCCATTTTAGACAACTTTAAGGCTCGGGGTATCAAACACAGGATGTTGGGGTGAAAACGGGTAAATGTTTTTTTTTTTGCATTATTTGAAAGCTTTGAACGAATCTTTTACACATCTTTGGGATAATGAAATTATTTTATAGATTTTAAAATAACAGACTTATATAATGGTGAGCGATCAAACTCTTTCCTCGCAAATAATCATCAACATTCTAATTTTTAACTTTGTATGTAACTTTGTATGTTATCATTGGTTAAGTTCCTTAAAAATATAATATACTTCTTACAGACTCATCGAGCTATGTTTGCTCATTTCTGTTTTACTGGATTTATAAATACAATGAATTTAATCAACAATTTACAATTTACCACTTTTTATTGCTTTTTTGATACCGTGTCTCCATTATTTATATTAACGTACGCTAAAAGCGGCTTAGGGATGCACCAGTACTGAAGAACATTATATTTGATAAGCATGATACAATAATAATGTAGTCTGAGTGTTATAAATATGATAGTATAGGACGATAAATACAAACTGTAGGTCTATCGAAGCTAATAGAAGAGTTTTTTTGAGCTCGTTTATTTATCTAACAGAGTTCTAACAAAAAAAAAAAAAGAATAAAAAAAAGTTTCAAAATAATTGAATCCACTTCTAACATTGAATATTCATAATAACATTATAAAAATGAAGTAAAAACTGCCATTTTTGGTCGAGTACTTACACCATATTTTATTGCACAGAGACAATCAGGAGAGGTCAAACATCAATTGTAAAACAAAGTAACCGCATACTGTAACGTTTTTATCTTTAGCAGTTTTAATGGACAGAAAAAGTTTTTATTTAAAAAAGAAACAACCATTTTTATACATCAAATTCTCCTTCATCAAACTAAGCGCACCTTTCATCTCACATAGAGGCAAGAAAAACGACGCGACAGCAAATAGTTACACCCATCCCATCCATTACATTCACCCACCCTCATTCGTTATGCACCGCAAGTGATCATTAATGGATTTAATTTCTTATTCTCCTTCTCTCTCACTCTCGCACTCTCTCTCTCTCTTTCTCTCTCCCTCCCTGTTGTGGCTACACTTGCCCCGAACTGGCCCAGGCAAAGAGGCCCCGGTTGCCCGGTTTTTGTTGTTCGAGCCGAGCAATGGTCTGTCCCTGAACGATACCTCCGAGAGAACCGAGAGACAAAATTAAACCAACTAACTACGATAAATGCGAAAAGAAAATGTCCTCCAACCGTGCTGCCGCTGTGTACCTTGTTTGTTTTTGTGTTTTTGTACTTGTCCTGTTCCGTTGTTCTCCTCTGCTGTCCCACTGCTTGGCCCCCATTACGAATAATTAAAGCTTCACCATCTACCGTGCGCTCTCGGTGTCCGGTAAGGTGGCACTTGGGAATAATTTTCCCTTCGCCTTACACGCTCCGTTTCGCAATTCCAGCGCCATTCCATCGGCTAGCTCGCTGCTGGCGGATGCTGGCCTAGATGGATGGAATCGTTACTTTCAATTGACATTTTTCTCATCATCATGGTAATGTTATTTCACTTTGTTCCTAGATTTTTGCCCCAGTGTGAAGGGCCGGACGGTTGCGCTTCGTACCGCCCGTTTCAGATCAAAAGGTTTCCGTACATTTGCGCTCGTTTTTCACCAAGCATTTTGTGTAGTTTGTCTTTTTGTTTTTTTTTTCTGTCGAAGAAAAAGCTACCCTTGAGTTGCTTCATAAATTCTGCAATAAAACATTGGACACCATCTGGAGCATGGCGATGGGTCTAGTCTTTCATTTTCATAATTATTTTCTGACGGAAAGAATGTGACAAATTCGAATGTGAAAAACGCCCGGCAGCGAATGACTTTTGTGAAAGAAAAACAAAAACATTAATTTTGTGCCTTCTGCATGGTTAGTTCCATGTTGTACGCAGAAGGGAAACTAATAAAAATGCAGAACGAGGAACAAATAACATATGATCCAACTCGAGCTGCTCATCTGGCATCAGAAAAGAGCAAGGTATAAATCTCCCATCGACTTTCCTGACATGCAAAACAAGCGCATCAAACAAAAATCTAATTTTGAAGCTCTTCTTTCCTTTCTTACGGCGAAAACTATTACCCGTACGGTCTGTTCGCACCACAGACGACTAAGGTACAAACCAATTACTTGCTCCTGCAGGAGATCGGTCTGTGCGCTCCGAAGCATGCAGCAGTGATGTGATTTTCTTCTGCATTTCACACGGCAGCCTGCTTCCAGCGAAACCGGTGGTTAAGGTTTTTCCTTCGGTGATGGGGAAGAAAATCGAAAGACAACATAACGCGCTCCCCAGCACGTCTGGGGTTCCGCTCGTGCACACAACATTGTTTTTGGGTGCGAGGAAAGCCAGCTTGAACGAGCGTTCCATTTTCCTGCCGCTTCAAACGAGCATATTTTTCCCGCACAGTCTGAAGGGAGAAATAAAAAATCCTCTCCTGCTTTCTTGAGGCAGAAGGCAGAATCGCCTCTTACGAGCAGCTCTGAAACAAAAGCAGCAAAAACAAAACAAAACGTAACCAACTGCCCGGTTTTCCGTTGTGACGATGCTCTGTGTGACGCCCGTCAGTTGTCAGAAAGAGGGCTCGCAACTCGTCGTGTGCCACCGTGGAGTTTGTTTTGTTCGATGTTGTTTCGTTGTATTCCGACCAGCAGCAGCGAGACTAGACGAATGGTCCATAATTGAATTTCCCTACGCGATCGCGTACCGCTCGGTTGCCACGGCGCACTCCAAGAATGGGGCCAACAGCGAACAGCAAGCAAACGGATCGGGTGTGCATCTTACGGCACTGTGCGAAGTGTAATTATATTATCGATTCATAATTTTAATTTAAAGAAAATAAGAAGCTGTGGCTTATTTTTACAACCTGCTGGTGCCTTGTGGTTACGGTTTGGGTGAGTGTGTACGGGGAAGCGTTTCTCGAGCGCGGTTGTTACTGGCGCGAGGACGTGGTCGTGGTTTGGCATGAACCCGTGAAGATGAAGATGGTTTAAAAGGAGTGCTTTCTTCGTTGAACAAATAAAGTAACGTGTTTCTTGTAGTTGTTTTGTAAGCAATTTACAAGGATTTATTAACAAAAAAAACTTCACTTTTCGTTTTCACAGAAGGTAGAAAAACTCATGTTACTGTAAGCGGTCCTAGAGATGGTTGCTGTTTGAACGGCTACGACTGCTTGAGTCTCTTTGCCATAGAAAGGATGTAAAGCTCTTATTTATCTCTAGCAACACATTCTACTGCTTTGCACTGCTTTCAAACATTATTTGCAACGTGTTGTTCCTTGAAAACTCTATTGTGTTTGTAAAGAGTGACTTACAAATACATTTCGGAAAGTATCTTCCTTTCAGATTGTGTTTGTAAACGTTTGAATGATGAGGTTTTATATTCCTCGAAAATCGTGATGGTACTTTAAAGATTTTAACTTTTATTAAAAGTTGCTTCAAGTAATGTTTAACAAATTTGTAAGTTGCAGCTAATCATACAAAGGTATTATGGGTTAGCACCTTCTTACTTGGTATGTAAGTTCTAGGTTTTTATCGGCTATTTCTTCATTCTTGTTTGGTTTCACTCGGTTAAATGTTGGTTATTTTCAACTTTATTAAATTCATTAATAAAATAAAACAAATATCTATGACATCGAAAGATCCAAAGACCAAAACCAAACATAATAAAACCAAAGCCAGAACAACATTATCACATAATCATTTACACAGATAAAATATATAAACACTATTCCTTTCATGGGTTTTTGTTCCGTACGGAGCTATTGTTAGATTTGTTAATTTTATTTTGAGATATCAGCAGCTGTGAATAGATCATTGAGAAAATTTGGATGATTGCACAGCAAAAGGATAATCATAGATCAAGCTGGAAAGATGAGTAAAGTTGGAAAGTCGTTAATACCAGTGGTGGTAAATCAGAGGCATTATCCAATTCCCAGCAGAATTGGCGTATTAAAATTCTACATACAAACAGCAAATCACAACGAAGCGAGCTTTGGAAATTGACAGCTTAACGCATTTACGCACAAGTTTCAACTGAATTTGATCGCATCATTTTGTTACAAACTGTAGTTCAAATTCGTTTTTCAACTCTTCTGAATGAACATCAATATTCCTAAAAATTCGAGACATGCCCAAGCGTTCGGTTCCAAACGGCGCTGCTTGCAACGGCAAAGACCTGTTGCTAAAATTTTAATTTTTCTTGTTATCGGTTTATTTCATTTTGCTGAAAATCTTTTAAATAAAATGTTTATAAACCGAACAATTTGTCAAAAAAGCTTTTTCCATATGTCCTCCTCAATTCAAAACTTGTTATTTACAAAGTCTATGAATATTTTTCTTTTTGAATATATAAAATTTTGACCGGGTAAAATATCCATGGATTTGTGAATGAAAATTTTCCGTTTTGGTACTTAACTGTTTGCAGCAATAAGGTTATTTCTCATTCCCTTTAAGTTGCTGGAGCACCTGGCTAATGTAATCTGGATAATAGAGACCTCTAGCTATCAGAAGTATAACTCACTCACAGAGCTTTGTTCTATAAATATCTTATTAAATTTACGAAAATGGCTTAAATATATATACTTCATTTATTTCCATTGGAACGACCAAGGCGTATTTCTAATAAACTTAGACCGGTGATTGCGTCCTCAAAAAAACATCATTTATTATTGTGATCTAGTGAATCGCTTTCACTAGCATTCCTCTAGCATTCCCTTTTGCTTTCAATAACCACTTTTCTACTAATAAGTTTGCTTCCGTGGGAGCATGATTTTACCATGACTACGAAATGGTCCAATAATGGTGGTTTGCTAATCATTTTACCCACACACACACACCAAGCCCGAACGTTCGTGGCTTAGCGAGTTATTAGTTTTCCCATTTCGCGGTTAATTGCTGCAGGACATTTGCGAAGGAGAAAAATCTTTGTACGAAGGAGGTATGTAATGAAATTGACGCATTGTTGAAGCCGATGTGGCGTATTGTAGGAAATGTGTATTTCCTTTCATTAATTCACCCAAACAGCTGGACAGAGACCGTGCAACGATGCGCCTATTTCCTCCACCCGGTGAGTCATTCCAAATCAATTCATGCGTGACACTTGCCCGTTCTTATCGATATGAGAAACATTTCTTAGAAATCAGCACATTACGCGTGATTTTCCGCGGCAACCCGCTCGTACCGAGCGAGTAACAATTTGCACTTCCACCCTAAACGATAAGCCGCCGACACTGCGCGGCGTGCAAAAGAGGATGTATCCACCACTAACACCACTAAACGAGTGCCGGGTAATTAATTCCGGCTCGAATGGTTGGAAGCATCGCTTAATGAGCTAATTATATACCACTCGAAGGAATGACTTGCAGCCGAATGATGATGATGATGGTGATGATGGGAGAGCCTACGGACGAAAAAAAAGTATAATAGCTCAAATCGTTTATTTAATGCGCATAGTAGATTATTGTTTTGGGCGATGGGATTCGTTGGGTGAATGCTGAAGCCATGATTATTCGGGGGAAAAAAGTGGATAAAGAACAACGCCATGGTTTTTATGTATTTTGAGATTTTTAGAAGGCCAGTGATTACATTTTAGCTATTTATTATTAAATATAATACACATTGTAACTTTATGATACATCTAAGATTGTGGCAACACAGTGGGAAGAGGGGGATACATTTTCTTGATTTGTTGAGTTTCTTGATTTATACAATTTCCAGTAAACATCAAATTTGCTAGCGATTTTACTGTTTTGTTCCGTTTTCTTGTGCCATATTTCTTTTAACTCTTGCCTCGGGAAGTTTTTTTTTCACAAATTTCAGGAACAATTAATCCTTTTTGATACAAAAAAAAAGCTGTGAGCCATATTTTGTGTTTAAACTAAAAACATGACAGATAAAGTGACAGTGACACAAAAAAGCACTCTTAAATGGTGAAGTTGTATCTTTTATAATACACTAAACAGGTTTTTTTTTATGGTAATGGCTTTCCAAAAACGGATTTTTTGTATATGAAATTTAATACTTTGGAATGTGATGGATAAATTTGTTAGCAAGAAAATGGTTCACACTCGCTAGCATCAAATTATTTTTTGGCAACTTTTCTTTTTATCAAAATCTTTCTTTTTTGGTAAACGTACAGCAAAATTTGAACTGCCTGAAATTGGAACAGCAAGCAAAAGAATTTAGCAATTGTAAAAGATGATTTATTATTGACGCGTTTCGAACAACTCATGGCTTATTGACAGAATTATTCAATATGTTAATGGCATATCAATGCCTATTGGTTCATCCACAGCTTACGACGAAGTTTGTTTCGAAGTTCCATATCAATACTTAAACGTTTGGAGCTCACTTTACCTCTTCTTCCGACTCCACTGAAGCTTGCATATAATAATGGCACTCCTCTTGCCCCGTTGCCATGCCCAGAAATGCCCCAACGTTCGGTTGGGAAAATGAAAGGTATACAACACGAACCAAGCAATTGTAATTTTCCTGGAACCAGTAAATTTTGATGCCTATTTGCACATTCCTCCCCAATTACCCATGTTCACCCCACGGTCACAGATGATACCACGGGACAGGGCAGAATGATGCATGTATGCTGTAGCAAAGTAAAACAACACCGGCTTATTGTTCTCCGGTTACATTGTGGAAGCTCAACGCTGCCTAAGCAAGCAAAAAGGTTTCGGTGTGGTTCGTGGTGTGGAATAAAATTTTCACAACCCCCGAAAGCCAACCAAGGCTGCTCTCGTCCCTGTGTTTGAGTGAGATTGTTGTGTTTTAATACCCTTACTTACATCCCCGCCCACACCCATGTGCGGGTCCCGGCGGGCTTATCGGGCATGACAAGCGTGTGGGGACAACGAGGGGTTTCGGGATGTAAGCGCCGGTGAAGATTAAAGATGTTATGTTTTATTATCTTGCCGTCTTTCGTTATTATCCGCAGCGACGGTACAGTCGCAGTCGACGAAACTTGTTCGGGGTTGCCGCTGTTGTTGTTGCTGGTGGTGGTGGTGGTAGTGTTGGCAGGCTGTACCTTACAAAAGGATCATTTCCTTAAGGAAACTAGCCAAAGGCTATGAAGATGCAAAGTTTTGTTTCCGTTCGATGCTCCCACCATTTCCTTGGCCGGGATGGCCCAGGTATTAAGAGGTGCAGGTTTCAGGTCGTGGTACACCATCAGGCTATAAATTTAACACCAACCATATGTGCAAACTGTGCGAAATAAAACAAAAACCCTGCCCAAACTCATTCTCGCTCACCGAAGCCAAGCGAACGCCATTCTTGGCTGGCATACGTACACGAACGGGTCAGAGCAAAGCACCTGATGTTGTTATTTATGTCCAAAAGATAGAGGCAGAGAGAAAATATATGGCAAACAACACACCAGTTGCTAGTAGCACATTCTCTGCTGGAGTCGTTAAACATTTTTGTGTGGCATTTTGTGTGCTAGAGGGGGATGTGGTGTACATAATTTAACAATTTTCCATTTCGCATCCGAGTGCGGCTTGGTATTTTCGTCCATGCAAATAATGGGGAACCAATAGAGCTGGCGGTTCTTGGAAAAATATCAAATTTCATACGCGCACACACAACCGATCGGGGCTGGCTCTTCACCTCCCAAGAAACGCACACACAAAATATGCGGCCTTGGTTGGAGGAAATGTTAAACCAAGTGCGCTTCCTTGAGGGGGTCACCAACGCCCATGAAATTCGCCTCCAAAAATGATATCTTCCCACATCAGCATACACACAACGCACTCCAACGCACCGCATACCCACATGTATGTTTCCCCTTGGTTTTGTGCTGAAAAAGCTTCATTTTCACAGCATCCTGCCCCGGTTGGCAGGATAGGAGACAGTATAGAAATTTCCGACCAGCCTTGAGTTTCTTTCAAATTTCCTCTGAGTGGTGGTTTGCACTCTCTTCGCTCCTAAAAATATTCTAAAAGCAGCAATAGGCAATTGGCTCCGAAAATAATCATACCCTGACCTAGGCGGTACCGGATGCGCTACGACGCTTTGGGTACGGAAATCAGGTCAACATTGTGTCTGTCTCTTTTTTTTTCTTCCTAAAGAAGTAACAACCTTTTGGGATCAATATGGAAATGAAATGACGAAGCTTACGGCTAGGGAAGCTTTGCCACGGGGGAGACAGTGGCTTACACTGGCAGAAAATTTCTTACTTCGGTTGTCTTGTCTAGGGAGGAAAGAAGGAAAGAAAATGGACGGGAAATTTAAGCAACAAAATACAAATTGCCTTCTTCAAACAAAACGAGGAATTGAAAAAAAAAAAACGGAAAAAACGCGGGAAAGGCAACATTTGCTTTAATCCTTTCGCTTCCATTTTGTGCTCCTTCTATGTGTTTTTTTTCGAAATCACTTTGCACAGGGTGTTTTATGGAGATGTTTATATTCTTTAAACTATTTGCTTGTTTCACTTTTGCTATGAACTAGATTTGATATGTTAAGCAAATTCAGTTCAGAGTAGTTCACTAATTTTGACACAATTACTATTTTTGTACCTTCCATAAGATTTGACATTAAAATTTATTCTGGAGCTACGAGCGTCGTGAAAACATAATATTTTTTCATTTAAAAAACCGTACCGCATCTCGAAATAAACTGTACTAACACAATATACAATTATCCGGAGAGTTTTTTTAGTTCATATCATTACCAACACCTTTATCAATCAAGGACGATTAGAAGCAACTCTGATCACTTCGAACCCAAAGATAACCAAATAACTAAGGCTTAATTGCTTAGTTGTGAGAAGTTTATTTACGCTCTTGCAGGCGCGTCCTTCTGGTCGCACGTGCAC
Source organism: Anopheles epiroticus (assembly GCA_000349105.1). Classification (NCBI taxonomy): domain Eukaryota; kingdom Metazoa; phylum Arthropoda; class Insecta; order Diptera; family Culicidae; genus Anopheles; species Anopheles epiroticus. The sequence continues at coordinate 85,163 of KB671533.1, read as the reverse complement.
GAAAGCGAATTGATGTTAGATTTACAGTAAAACATCCCAAAGCTGTCACCTCCCTAAGATGGAAAGATTCTCTAACATGAACCCTTTTGACAGTCCCTTCATTTTCCGTACATTTGATGTCTCTCTAAGATGGAAAACCTGCCTAAGATGGGTTGCTCCAAGCCGTACATGAAATTTACCCACACATTTTCTCTAAGTCGGCAATGTTAGTTTATTAGTGCTGATTCAGGGATTGAGTTGACGTCAGCTTATTTGTTTACATTGAAGCGTTCGCTCGGTGTGTTGCTAGAAAATTATTAAAGAAACAAATTTTACGAATTGTGGTTGGAAATGAATAGAAAATGAATTTTTTTCACATTATCCAAACGGATTCAACTGTTCAAAGATAGTGAAAATGGTAAAAGAACTGAGAAGCTTAGTCGAACATTTGGTGTTTCTAGGTGTCAAATTCTCCAAACTGGAATCCTCCTTAAGATGGCCGTCCCGTCGGTGTGCGGCTTATAGAGGCTTCACTGTAATTAATTAACGATTTAAGCGTAGAATCCCTGCGCTTATTACTTATCCTTACTTTCTATGTTCTCTAGTGCCGCTTGCGTTTGTAAGCTAGAAAGAGTGAGGTACTTGCTCACGCATCTCGGAAATTGCTTTACACCAAGTATTGTTTCTTTTTCTTTTTCTATTCTTGTTGAAACAGTTGAGCCACATAGTCTATTTCTGCTTAGTCATCAAGGGGTGACCAACTACTACCGGTGCTATTTGCATTACTTTTATTTCGCCAGTTGCACAAAGTAAGGGCCAGGCCATATTGCTTAACTTTCCGATGAAACTATAAACAGAAGAAAAATATATAGAACAATCTTCTTCTTCGGTGGCACAACAACCCAGTAGGGTCAAGGCATAGCCAGAGCACTAATGTGCTTTGGCTCTTTCTGTGACTGAGTGTACCCCCATCCATATCAAGATAGTTAATCCTGTGTATGGGGGGCGACAGTGGTCCGAATGAGATTCGAACCGGTGACGGGCCTTTTGAAAGCCATACGCCGTTATCACTGGGCCACCGAGCCGGCCCATATATAGAAGAATAGTTCTTGTAAATTAATCAGTACAGCAAAATTTAAAAGTAACGCTGAACTGTGGATTGAACTCATAATAGCTTAGCAAAAGACCAACGAAAGATTAATGATAGGAACAAACCGAAAGTATGCTTCTCTTATAGTGAATAATAATTCTTATTTTTTCATATTTTCTGGTAAAAAATAACTTTAAGGTGATTTGTTCTCAAAAACCGCGGTAATATATGTAGTGCATAATTTTAAATCTTTTACTGTGGTGCATTATTTTGTACAACCTTCCTTCCATGAAACACCCTGTCGAACACAATACGAAAAACGAAAACACTTTTCTAAAATCGCTCTTAAGGATGCTCTCAAGATCCCAGTGAAGTAACAACCGATGAGAAAAAGTTCGCTTCCTACCCAATACCAGTCCCTCCCAGTAAAAACTTTGCAATTAGATTACGGCGTCCCGAACAACGACCCGCTCGTATCAGATTCTTGTGACGCACCAGACAAACACGGGATCACATATAAACGTGCAAGTAACGCACCGCAGTGCTGTGAGGCCGCAGAACCCTTTGGGTATCGCAGAATTTCGATTGGATGGGCAAAGTAGTGTTCGCTCTGTTTGAAGTTTCAAGCGAAAAGTGGAAGTTTATCGGTTCGATCGGGATAATGGTGGTCTTGGGCTTACGATAGTAGCCACCACCACCACAACACCACGCTGGAGATCGTCCCTGCTTGGTTGTAAAGTTTGACGATGGTGAAACTTTCTCGTCAACTGTGCTGCCGTTCTACTCTGAGCCGGATCTCATTGACGTACGTGCGTTTTTGCTCTGTCTGTGGTAAATTAGTCAACTGTTGGGCAAGTTGGTAAAGCCCAAACCCATTAATGATTCGGGTCGGTCCGTGGGGTGAAGGTGGAAAGGCTCACCCAGCAGAAGGAAAAGTCGCCTAAACGTCGGACGGATGAAGAGTCTCACAGCAACAGGCGTTAGCCAGAATGAAGTGTAAAGTGATGTTTTGCTGGCCGCGACCATCCATGATGATGGCTTTATTTGCCTATTTGCGCCACGCGTTGAACATTGAGACTTTTGAGAAGGTTCGCAAAGAAACGACTGGGCGTCTCCATCGCAAAACGTTCTTGGTGCTTTAACGAAGGTTTCTGTAGATGTTGTATACTTTTATGGTTTTTTTTTCTTAGAGTTCATTACATATCTGTTGATTGATGAGTGGTGATGATGGAAGTACAGTTAACAGCTTATAAATGCAACATTTAAAAGTAATAGCGCCTCCAATATGAATGGCAATAAGTCTTTCAACCGTACTAGTAATCATAGTACTGGTTTTATTATTGCCTATTATTTATTTATAAAAGATAATATCTATATTCATATTATTGTTCATTCCATGAAAAGGACAAGGCATTTTTCTCGCGATAATAAATTATTATTTCTAGGAATTGTACTAATGGTATTGATGTATGATTAAATGAAGCAGAATAAAACTTCAAAAGGCATGAACTGAGCATCAGCCCTCTGAACAAACATTTCCAGAACAATATAACTGGTAGATATGTCTGCCGTGAACTGTTTGATTTTTTTTATTCTATGAAAAGGTTTTGTCAAATTTCGAAAAATAAAAACGCTATGTTTTTAAATACCTAAACATGTTTTACTCTTTTTCTCTTGTAGAGTTTTACCATTCCGGTCAAACTTTAGTAGAGCTTCAAAAATGTTGTTATAAAGGAGTTAGTATTCAAAGCTACAAAATGATTCCCGTTTTAAGTTTTATACATTATACATTTTAAAGCATATCTTCCTACTTACACACAATCTGTGCACAACGCATTTTCAACGCATCGTAAAGTTTGGCGTCGGACTATTTCTCGCTTTACAACCACCAAGCGGAGTCGGTTCAATTGTGTCCTGTTTAACCACTCTGCTGCACACAGTGCTTGTGCCGAGCGGTTTTCAGCTCAGTCAACTGGATGCTGCACCGCTCCTGCTGGTCGCTTGGTCATAAAATTTGGTATTTTTCTCCATTCCATTCTTTCAAACGCCTACTTGGTGCAGCACCCGGTCAGCTCGCTGCTATGGTGGCAGGAATAATCAAAATGGTTATTTTATGCTAACAAGCACTAGCAAAAGTTGAATATTTCAGCTGCAACGGTTGCGATGGAATTTTCTCGCCACTTTGGCTGCTACACACCACCAACCCCAAATTGCAACTGCAGCTTTCCGTAAGGTAACGGGGAGGGGGGGGGAGGAGAGCCAGAAAAGTGTTTTTCCAAATCAGCTACCCTTGTCCTTCCCGGACGGGCAACTTGTTCCGCTCTTTGTTGTTTACTTAGGCTCCAAAAACCTGTAAGATAGTTTCATATTTTTGTGAAATCAGATATAGTGCCAGACAATCGAATTGGTGTAGGGGAAAATGGATAATATAAATTTGAAAATCTCTGCAATGCTGTGAGGTGATTTAATCAAACTTTTGAGCAAACAGTGTTTAATTAAAAGCACATTTTCAATTACTTTTGTGACACGATCAGCAAAACAATGCGGGAAAATAGCTTTTGAAGTAATCAAACAATAACACCGACAGGGGGCTGATTATTGAGTGTGGGTTTTTGGAAATAGATGAACAATTGAAATGAACGACAGGAGGTGATTGATATGGTCGTTGATTTGATGGTTTGTAACAAAGCTTTATGGCGTAACTATCGAATGAGATTTAATTAATTTTAAACAAAGGGGAAAGCTACCACACACACGCTGTTGCGTGACAGCTTGACATTTTAATATTTGATTTCAATTCGATGATAACACTAGTAATAAAATTGATTTCAAATAAATAAACGCAATAGAGAAAGGATTTCTGCCTTTGAACGGACAGAACAATTCGATCGCATGAAATATATTTTTCCATTTTAATTCATTATTCAAACTATCAAACACTGTGAAACTTCACCATTTTTACCTATAAATCAATTTAAAAAAACCATACGTATCGATTCCCTTTGCTTTACTTAATTTCCAGCGAGTAAGACAGTAGTGACAAAATATTAACGAACATGGTGATGATGATGATGATGATGAGAGTAATGATGGATGTAATTCATCTTCCAAAAACTGAGGGCACAAACTTCGAGACAAGCAGAATGGAGGGGCCATGTCACTTGGTTTAACTTTTGTATTGATTTATACTATTTATTAGAAGCAAACACGGCACGGCTAGCAAACGACGTGCCATTTGATTGAGGGATACCCCTCCACTGCTTTAGTAGCCCACTTTCGTGATGATTTATTTGACTTTCGATGAAGCTTTGCTTGGTTGCGGTGCACGCCACACGATGGCGGCTACGGGTGGCTGGTGAGCGATGGGATTTAAACTGCGGCAAAACTTCCCGCGGCAAAATCACAAAACTTGGTCAATAGATAATCAGGCGCCGATACGCGAAGCACCCGTCAATCAATGGAACATGAGTCGCTTTCTGTGCCGGTCGATAAATCACCGCCTTCGCGGACGTATTGTTTCGTTTCGGGGACTCAATTACTGTCGATCAATATACGCGATCGTATTTCGTGAGACATTGATCGGCGACTGTGTTTGATTATGTGAAACGGAAATGGCGAAATGGAGCATCAATCAAATAAATGAAATGATGATGATTGAGATACATTGTTTGCGTTTCTTTTGAATGTGATTTGATTTTTTTTTTCTCGATTGGTAGCGAAAGCGATTTTTCGGGCCACTTTATACCGCCGGGCAAAAGTAATATCATTCATTCACCTTGTGCAGGTGCAGCACGGCAAACGGTACGCCATGTCGTGCCAGCAGCTAAACTGACATTATTTCGTTTTATTTCTTTTCATTTCTTTATCCCCCGTTCAACAAAAAATAAACCTAAAACATTATCCTGAAGCAGCACGTTTGAATATTCATTTCAAACAAAATTGGTTACCTTTTAATGCAAAGTCCATCGCATTTCGTTTCATCTTAATGCAACGGATAAGGAAAAACCTTTTCAACAGCTGCACGGACGATTGCATTAGAGTTGGTGGAGTTTAAAAAAAGTTTTAAAATAAAACAAACCGAAACGTTGTTAATGGAAAGGAATCGTCAATGAAGTACACGATGGCTATCTCAACGGAGCCCCGAAAACGAAAGAACTTCTTCTTGACCGTAGATCAGCTTACTTTTTGTGCACACAGAGATGGTTGGTGAATATTTTACGCTTTGCTCTCGCATTTCGTACTTTTTGTAATAACATTTTCTCACTCGCCTGCGCTCACGAGTCCATTCATCCTCAAACGAAAACCATTGCACGAAACACACTGTCTTTTGCTGACCGATCTGTCCCTTGGGCTCAAGGACACAAAGTCTGGCGCGAACGAAGTTTCGCTGCCGTTTATGAGTTGCTAGATTCCGGGGATGAGGAGAGAGCAGGCTAGCTGAAGTGTAAAGTGGCCTGTGTTAGCACGTTTTTAGCCCTTATATCATTGGATCTTTCTATCGGACTGTGTTTTCTGCTTTTGATTGAACCTAACTTTCGCTAGTGATTTTATATCGATTTAAAACTTTTGGAACGTCTAGAGAACATTGGCTTAGGGTAAAAATATTTTTTTAATGTATTTAGACATGCTTATTTCACATTCCAGGCGAACAATTCGTTTGCCATTGTCAGGACACTTTGGAAAGGGGTTTCTATTCTATTAATCGACATCATTGTTGTACACTTTGTTTCCGTACAAGGATAATGGAAGAGATACTTCTTCAGGTAGTTGGGGTACAGGGGTTTTCAGTTGTCACAGCAGCACAAGAACAACTACTTCCGTACTTTCGCACAACTTCCGTACTTACCTGGGAGCGCCATAGCGACTGTACAATATTGCTTGCTATGATTACAATTTCAAGTGCGAACGGTACGATAAACGTGACAGCATCACGAAAACAACTACGACAGGTATAATTTCTTGTGCTGCGGTCCCAATAAACGAAGTTACGGTCACACTAACAACTGAAAAACCCTGTATCTTTGTCAAAGAGATTTTTTGGTTTGTGATAAATGGTGATGAACATCGATAAACCTTTAAATTTTTAACATTTAATAAAACCATCGATACACCTTTAAATAAACCTATTTAAATAATGTGTAATAACCGATATTAAACTATACCTATAATAAAATTATAAAAAAGTTTTTTTTTTCGGTAGAAACGACCAGACCGTATTGCTTATGAAAAACAGTTTTCTCTTAATCTAGTTCACTATAAATTTCCGGCACAAAACGCACCTATCGCCTGTTGCTCTCACATATGTGGAATCTACTGCTTTTAGCTGATTTTCCCTGGGTGCAAAATAAATGAGCGTCCAATCAAAATTTCTCCCAGAATCTCGTAGGTTTTGATCCTCTGCTGTGCAGAAAATAGAGGTTGCCGTGGGGCCGTCTCTTTTTTCATTTTTGTTTTGTTTCTGCACTTTTACTGTAGTTCAAAAATATATGCCATTGAAAATCAATAATTTTTTTTAAGTTTCTTGATGTTGTTTTTCCTTTGTTTTCCTAATAATATAAACTTTCGTGTTATCATATTGGATCTATATTATTGGATTTTTTCATTTTTTATGTAAATAAATTAGCAATTGCTAACTGTTTTCAAAAGTGTTCTTTTAAAAAAATTATAACTATTTCAATAAGATTTTTTTTTTATTTCGTTGTAACTGGCGTGTGAAAAGTGTGTGGCGGATTACTCTGCTACGCAACTCTATAGCTCTTCTGTGCTATGTAAACAGTGTCTCTAATGTCGCATACGTTAGTAAAAATTAGCTTCGTATATTGACATTTTTTTATAAAATTAGTTCTACAGGTACCCAATATCATAAGCTTTGCAATGGGCATTTGGTCTATTTCGAAAGACTAAAGTTATTATTTTTATATTTGTCTAAGAATGTAGTATAACATGTTTTACCATGCGCGTGAAGCACTGGCAAACATAATTAGACAAGCAAAACACAGCTCTTCTCCCGATCCAATAAATCACTTCATCGCGTTCATCTTCTGCAGCGTTAGCGTTGCAGTCTTGTACAGCAAACCCATAACCGTGTAGATTATTAGAGGATTTAATTTTCATTAGAGCAGCGCCGGTAAATGTTTACAGTACGTGATGTGCTTCCCCACTCACATCGTACGGAGTGCATTCGATTTCGAGCTTTTTGAGCATGGTTTGATTTTGCCAAAATGCTTCCCAAAAGAATAAATACTCGCGCCCGACATCGCATCGGCTCAAAATTTCGAACGACTCGGACGATCGCACGTCTACGGACGTTTGGAATGTGTTTCGCGTGCAAAAGCGCTCACATAGATGCGCGCAAAAAAACATGGCTAATGTGTGTGCTGCCCACTGCTCTCATAACGAGCCCGCAAGGCAACACCACGCAACCACCGCTATGCACGGTGCATTTCGATCACGATGCGACGCAATCCATCTGCGGGCAGGCGGAAAAGTGTCCTTGTTACGCCATGGCTTCAAACATCGGGATGCCTATGTGTGCCCTGAGAAGCGTCAAATTTTGGAAAACCCGAGGTCGGCAAATTAGGTCCCGGGCATGATTGATGGGACCGCTGTTGTGGTGCGAGTGTAGGAAGAACACGTTAGCCAATACCAGCACCTTCGGACGGTATCACTTTGGGCCGCTGCCATCGACTGATGAAGATTGATTACTACAGTTCGCCATCAGAACGAGTGTAAGGGATGAGTTTTGATGTTGCAACATTAGCACACGGCTTTGTCCTGCACGGGGAGTTGGGCAGCTTTTGCACACTTTTTGATCGAATGACTTTGGTGTTTTGCAGTTTATAAAACACTTTTTTTTTCTAGGTCACCACCACCATCATTTGTGGGGCGCCGCAGCGTGGCATTCCAAACGGTTTTATTTACTTCCGACCCGTTTCGCTCAATCAAGTCCTATCAGCGTTAGCTTATCAACTTACCACTTTCCTATTGTAATGCCACACCTTCTTGTCTTTGGAATCGTAATTGTATTGACTCAATCGTATCACGTAGAGTGAGTGGAACGTTCAATTCAGACGACGCACCGCACCGAAAGTAAGCTTCTTTTATTTGACCTGTTTTTCGCGTTCGCATACGTTCAAGACCTCACGAGCGCACCGTAGGTTCCGCTACAGGGTGGCATCAAATTTGGAAAATGCAATTGAATTTGAGCGGTAAAGTGAAGGAAGCGGGTTTTGCGTTTGTTGCTTCGTAGGGAGGCCTACCTGTGGGAAGAGTATTGTGTTGACAGATCGATCGATTGAATCGCATGTTGAGGGGGTTAGGAACAGGACAATGTGGAGGTTCGGGGCGATAGGAAATTGGCAAATTGATTGAAGAAGGTTTCGATAAAATAATTGCGAGGGGTGAGCCTTTTTACCGGTATTAGAATTTATTTACGGTTTATTCAGATTTGTTCAATTCCTTCACGCTTTCTATGTTGTGTGAATTTTTGTTTTATTTTGGTGAATAATCTTTCTTTTAAGTAGTCCTACCTTTATCTTATGTTTTGGTGCTTTAATGTTTAGTTTGTCAATTGTTTATATTCGACATCTGTAAATAATTTATCTTTGCAGTTTTTGTAACTGGGATTCTTGTTTTTTTTTCTATTCCCAACAACGTATCGTTTCAAGACATGAAGTACATTGAAGCTTCTTGGGCAAATTGTGTGCTTTGTGTTATTTGTCTCTAATAATATAAGAAGTAAGAGAGGTTAGATGTTGATTTTTTTGTTTTTATGCATTTAAAATTATGTTTTATTTATCCATTCAGCTAGATTTGCTGTCTAAAGCTAATCGATAATTTAAATAAGTTTAAAAAAAATGTTTCTAAAAAGGTAGAAAAAATTCTTAACTTGGTACAATATCTACTTAACTGAAACAATACTAAAGAGCAGTTTTTGTTTTACCAGAACCACGGTTATACGGTGTATTCGATGCGTAACAAAGCCTAGCAAAACGGAACAAAAATCAAACAAACTGGAATGTGTTTCGTGCATTTACCCTGCTAGTTCAATACCATCATCGTATTTGATCGTAAAACACCCTCCGTACTATACCTACTCACCAGTGAATAAAGCAGACAAACAACAAAATTGCTCCGGCAATGAAAACTTTTATTTTTTGGTTTTTCTTCACCATCGCTGAAGCAGATTTAAGTTTCGGAGGCGAGCTTTTATTGGATGAAAAAACTTTTCCACTCTGGTCTGCCGTTCGGTACAACTCACTGTCTGGGGGAGGGGAGGGGGGTGAACTGGTGATTAATTTTTGTTTGTTTGATTTCGTACAGGCTGCCACCTCGCTTCACCACTCCGTGACCCCTTCTCGCTGTGGAATGGAACCAAAGTACTTGGAATGAACTTTCCCCACATTCACTATCGGTGCTTTGGTGTTGTCTGTTTCGCTAAAAGAAAATAAAGAACATGCTTTACAGCTTTCCTGTAAGACACGGCCCAATGGAGCTGGTGGAGCCTTAGAATGTCTTCTGAGAAGATGTAGTATGCTTCGGGAGGGGTGATTTCTCTACACGAACGCAAAATGCTCGAGCGAGAGTAAGGTTTGATGCCCTGTACCGAATGTTCGCACAACAACGTAAAGATGCAAACAAAAGTATTCCAAGACAATAAAAAGACCATTCAAAGTGCGCTACGAATCACCAGCTCGATAGCAAAAAAACATCCTTCTGCCCTAAGAGACAGTGACAGCAGCCCTCATTACCTACCATAAACTCGTTTTATATATGTATTATAAAAAAATACCGAAAACAAACACAGGCCACCCGGTTGGTAACGAAGGTTTATACAAAGGTGCGTAACGTGTCCAAACGAGTGCAGAAACGGCAACAATTTGTTGGTTCATCTGTTGTATATGACGCTGCAAAGCTGTCGAGCGTTTTTCCCTCTTTCTTGGGTTAGCGCAGTGAGGTTTAGCCAAATTGATATGTTGACAGTGCAAGATACTCAAGGAGACGACAGAGGTTTAAAAAAACAACATGAAGCCTTCTTTTTTAATATTACAACGGGATTTTGAAAAATTGTTTGAAAATCGTTTGAAAAATCGTTTACCGCTCATGCTTTCGAAACATATGTTATTCGGGTTCCTCAATTTGACCTAAGTCTTTGGCAGGAATCCATCAATTTGGCCGGAATAGCAAAACAGACTACCATTAAGATTATTCAGGCAATGTTATTGTGTGTCGTAAATGACTGAAAGTCAACCATATGTATTTAACTGTTGTTCAGACATCTTCTCGAGAATTTTCCACAGGGTGAAGATTTGATCAATGGTAAATTTTGCGTGTCGGAAGATTTCTTCCTACGTTTCCTCTGTCCAACTATCGATTCAACGTATGGGGCAACGAGATCTCGTATTATAGAACGATATTGACAATTATTTGATATCCGAGCGTCCCTTCCATTCATCGAATTGTGTAGACGTGTGGCTGAGTTGAAGAATTGTGAATACGAGCTGTCAGTGTCTAACATGGGCGGTGTTGCAACGCAGCCGACTCTTTCTTTCCCGTGATTGTTTTATTATTTTTAATAATGTTATACGCATGGACTCGGACGACCCAGCCCGTAAAGTCCTCTTAGGCCGTCGACATGGACAGAGGAGGCGTGGTAGGCCCAAGCTGAGGTGGGAAGATGGCGTTGAGGCGTCCGCCATCAAGGCCGGGATAATGGATTGTCAGACGACGGCGTGAGACCGTGAGCGGTTTCGCAGTTTGTAAAGCGGAAGTAAGTAAGTAAAACGAACGTATTTCAAGCGGTCTCTAGTTATATATTTATTGTGACGCTAAAATTCAGTCGTTTGACCCGGACTTTGTAGAAAGAGTGACCAAAAGTCCCTTACCTTTGCCACATGCTTCGGTGCTTTCGGTCAAACGGTAATTTGCGACCAGATCTGTACTAATCGTTGACCACACTAAACCGACTCTACAGCGCCCTCCAGCGATATCCACTGGAGGCCAATCTACATGATCGAATCGATCGTTAATATTGATTAACAGGTGGCGTAATGTCAAATAAAATTCAAAACGGCTAAAACAATTCTATTTAATATGAATTCTCGTTCCTAAAGAGATTTTGATCATAGAGAAGATTGACCGACCGTAAGTGTTCAACACCGCATTACCCAAGTAGTTGTTGCAATACAACTTTATCTGTCTTCTTGTATATGTGATAGGTGATACGAACATTACAATCATACTGCAACATCATAATGCAATACCTCAGTCATGGTTTGGTGAATTTTGGTTCCAATTTCATTGTTGTTCTTCAGCTGAGAAATGGTTCTTCTTCTTTTTGGGTGGCACAACAACCCTGCAGGATCAAGGCGAGCACTAATGTGCTTTGGCTCTTTCTGTGATTGAGTGTACATATTCATAGCAAGTCCGCATGGGATTCGGAACAACGTTGGGCCTGATTGTATGACAGGCCTACGCCGTTAATTATTATACCAACGAACCTCCCATAGTTTCTGTACACCATTGGAATATATCTTGCCAATAAGGATATTCAAGCTCAATTACAAATGCGAAACCAAACATTATTCACTCATTCAACGAACCTGGCATTGGCAGTATTATTTACAATTCTCCCAAAAACCAATATTGATCTATTTTTAAATTATTTCATCTGACCCTCAAAACATTTAGCCATTGTACATTTTATTCGACTTTCAAAATGCATCTCAACGCTCGCCTTTTTCGATATGCAGTACTTGGAATTTTACGGTCAAAAATCACCCACTCCTTGTTCCACTCTGCTACATAGTTTGCCACGCAAATGAAGCTATTCGTTAGTTTCGAGCTGAAAAATATTCCTTGCGTCCATTTCGACTCGGTTGTGGCATTGCGTAAAAAAGTTTTGCTGCAATCCGCCAAACTTCTGCTTGCTGACTCCACCTGATGATGAGCAGAGTCCATACCATACACAAGCCCGGCGGGTAGCTGGCCGCAATAAGAGTTCCGGCTCCGACGTTAAACCGCGTACGCCTTTCGCCGAAACAGTCGCCACCAAACACGAACCGGTATGTCCGTGAATTCCGAAATAACCTTTTTCCTCGTTCAGTAACGCAACCACCGTTGTCGGACGTTGTCGAATTTTCCCTCGGGATTTTCCTCCATTTGCCTCCAGCCTGCCTGCCAGCAAATGGGGTTGTTAAAATGTAGATACAATTATCGTGGCACATTATTACGGAACCTTTTCTGCTTGACGGCGCACGGGATTTCACGGGGATTATCGAAACGGAAGCATTTGATCTGCCTGGCGCTCTGTCGCGGTAAGTGGACCACGATGGTAATGATGATGCTGTGAGTTGGGCAGGGGGAGGACAGCTCGAGCGCCACAGTGCTCATCGGGATGAAAAACAAAAGCCTCCGTAGCGGTATCAAGGCATCCAAAAATGGCTTCCAATTGTAGCTCATGCTCGCTTAGCAGGCTGAATTTTTGGCGGGCAATGTGCTGGACAGATGCTTCGTATCCGCTGCCTTGCCTCCTGGGGAAATAAATGCTAATGGTAGTGAAAACAGCCAGCGGCTTGGGGCCACCGGGGAAGGCAGGCTTTCCCAGGTGGCCGGCTGCATGAAAACGTGGAGCTGGCGGTACTAATGAAAGGTGCTGCGAAAACGGCACCGAGCCTGTTTGAAGAGGGTGTTTTGATGCCTGTCGAAAGCCGAGCCAACGATGCAACATTAAGCGATTCCGTGTCAAACGAAATAACCATTGAGAGTTGTGATTTACTGAAATGAGAACGTGAAACGATGGTGCTAGCTTTTTTGAGTAGGCATTTGAGACTGCTTTTTTTTCTCTTTCTTTTTCAGGTGGCAGATAGTTCCGCACTCAACGAGAAGGTATTTTGCACGGTTTTGGATATGGTGAAGCGAAATACTCGTGTGGTAGCGGGTACGTTTACTGTAAGCTTTTAATTTCTGAATTTTAGCTTTAAATCATCATGTTGGTATTTTTTTACAACCATTTTTCTTATAATTTAAAACTTAGACACTTGTCGTTATGCTGCTATTATGTTTTTCCCATCTTTATAGTACATACTGTGCTCAACTTATTGACTGTTCTTTAGGCAAAGGTGGAATAGGAGTACAAGCAGCTCTGATCGAAAATTAAATACATGTAACAATGTCTATTCGGTTTTTTTCTTGGCAAACAACAATGAAAGATTTAATAGATTGTAAAAATAAACACACCTACCCACACAGTTAATGAATAAATGATACTAAAAGTAACGTTTCAAATAGCATAACAAGAGAACGTTGGAGTTTAATGTTAAATAGATCCGAAAATATTAAAATTACGATAATAATTAAGATAAAAGTTTGTAGTACAACTAAAAATAGGTTTTTATCTTAGTATTGGTCATCATTGCAGAATAAATATTAAAAAAAAGTTGTTTTATGGTGCAAAACTATGGAAATGGCATTTTATTTTACGTCACAATTATGTTTTTATCTCCGTTTTTTTATTCAGCAGCAACGGCACTATTCATATTGGCTGGGAGACATTTCCTGTTCTCAGTCATGGTACTCGGACATTTCAATATAAGTCCTTTTTAAGCCGGTTCTGTTTTTATGTGTCGGGTCGGAGCGAGGGTCTGTATCAGGGTCAGGCCTTATAGTTACTTATGTTCTAATTCCTTTTCCATAGCGTCATAGCTGCTGGTGCAAAGGGTTTTGCTCAGCTATAGATTTGAATGAAAGCTATGGATTTATAATTTTTATAATAGGAAGATTCGGATTCACAAAACATACAAAAAACATGAAAAAAGGTCGTAAAGCTCACTCCGCTCCACTTCAAACGAATCCACTTTCTTTGATGAAAAGCACCAAAACAAAGAGAACCGATGCATCGTATCAACATTATACATCCCTCTCAGAAGCAAACACGCAAGAGTGCGGATTTTGTGTGCCAAGTACCTTTTTTTCGCGTGCCTTCTTTGCCCTCAACCGATGAAGTGCCCACAATACAGCCCTTGCCAACATGCTTACTTCTCCCACCCCCCCCCCCCCTCCGAACCCCTCCGCTTGCAGCAGCTTTTTCTCGCTCGTCCACCAAAGCATCAAGAGTTTTCTCAACCCCGTTACATTGCGGTGCAACAACCACTAGCACACTCAAACGCGTGCCCCGCAAAGCTGGAAAGCTGGTTAATATGCGAGTGAGACCGGTGGCAAAAATTCTTTTGATGTTTGCCGGGGGAAAAATGTCGGCACACGTCGAGCGGCACGCCCGTCGGTACGGTGGTCGCATCGGTTTTGCACGGGCAGATTAAAGCTTTCGCGTACGAGTGCGGTGAAATGTGGTTAAGGCAAATTTAGTCCAACAGTAGCAGCGCTTACACCGCAGCGAATCAACAGGTACCGCAGGCTAATGTGCTGGCGGGAGGTTTTGCACTTTCAATTATTCTAGCCTTCGGGGTGGAATAAAGTTTGCCTCTGGCGGGGGAGGCATTAAGGGAGGTAGAGAATGGGGCAGAAGAAGCGTTTGTGCAAACATGGGGATGAGGATTCGCAACTTTGCTCATTGTTCTTGGTAAGTGTTTTCGCTAAGTGTTTAGGTGGACGTTACAAGCGCAGGTTTGTTTATTTCAAGCATTTAAAGTAACAACGTCCATTATGGTAGGTAGGAACCGTGTCTTGAACGTGGTAAGTACTTATGGTGATGACGATGCAATATTTATTACGTAGACCTTGCATTTACCTTTTGGTGGATGATCCGCATTTTGTTCGGTGCTTTATCGATTTCTGGGTAAAACTAACTTTTGAAGAGCAATCCAATGACAGTACGGTTGCTGAGTTACACGGTTCTCGAGATTAACAGAACGTTTGAAAGAAGAACAGAAAAATGATTTTATAACTGTATGAATTAGATCTCCAATTAATTTTTGCAATATTTCTTGAATTTTTAATTTCAATTATAACCAAATTTCGTTTCTATAATCGTAATTCCACTTTAAATGAATAAATATTATTCATGATTCCAAAGCAACCCTAGTAAGTAATTCAAGAAAAAATATCCTGGAAAACATTGGTTAAATTGCCTAAGCGAAGCAGGAATTAATTGCAGTTTGATCCAAATATGTTACGTTCTTGTACGTAAATGGTTCATCTATCTTCTTTCTGTTCCAAATTACGTTACTCCTGAGCATTTCACTAAGAAAAAATAGAGCTTTCACTCATTTTAAGTTCCATATAAAAAAAATATTTCCAGAGTTTTATGTTTTTAGAATTAATGATTTTTTTAAATAGTAAAATTGTTTGCACAAAATTTTCCGTGTTTTTAATAAAAAAAATCACAAAAACCGTCGCTTCGATGAGATATCCCAATGATTGACTGTTAATGGTGCAGGTCTTAAATGGGATTTCTCTGTGTTTAAATCAATTAAAGAAAGGAGAAGAAAAACTTGTCCATTAAATGAAACATAATGTTTAAACCTTCCGGCTCAGACAATCGCGCTTGAAGCATTCAATTGTCCTATTATCCTTTCGATTATAATTATACTCCCCGTTTGGTAATTGTGACTCATGATGTACGTAATTTGTTACGACATTTTCTAAGTCAACGCATCAGTCAAACCGACCCCGCAGGAGCAAATACTATTACGACGATTTCCCTTATGGTTTGCTTGCCGTCGGTGAGACTGTTGCTTGTCGTGTCTTTTTGCCGTACTTCATGTTAGCCGTCAAATATTCTAGGCCATCGTATGTTTTTTTGCTTTCTTTTTGGCTGTGGTGTTGCCTAGAACAAAGGCCAACCAACAGCTAGCCGGAGGCAATCGTTAGGGTCCACCGACGAAGCCATAGTGAAGAGATCCAATATCTCAGCTAGACCATGCTCGTTTCCCTTTCCAGCACTGCAGCTTCATCCCCCGTTTAGGCCGGAGCGCCACCATTTGCACTTCGTAACCATCAGCATCGGCCATATTCATCTTGCTTATCGCCACGGCACGGTCGTCCGCCGTGGCGTCCACCGGTTTGGCTTCTGTCCGACGTTTCGGCGTCTCGAAGCCATTTATATAAGCTGTCGGAAAGAGCCTTAACTGGGACTAATCATGGTGCCCCGACGGTTGATCCTGACCATGAAAAGATGCTGTCCCGTTCGTTCACTCGTTCGTTCGTTGTGTCGTCATTATGCCGTCGGGGACGGTCACAGCGTGTCTAGTGCCAATTTTGCATGATTATCATGAGCGCACTTTCGCACTACGGCTAGTTGGCCGGGTGGACGTTGTTGATCCAGTACCTGAAGCTAGAAGTGATGTGCTTTCTAAGTATGGGTTGTTCACGCACAGCTAGATATATAGAGAAGCGACTCGGAAGCTATTGAAGCAAGATATGGGGACAGCAAGTAGGTGTACCGGCAAGGTCAAGACAATCTAGCTCGACTGACGATTACTCATTTTCCTAAATGATCTACATGCTTTTGACTTTTGCTGAGTGCGTAGAGCTTGCAAGAACGTCTGAATGAAGGACTTGCCTTACTCCTGATATGAACAATGACCGGTGGAGATGCAAATGCTTGACTTGATCCAATTCATTGGTGCGAAAAGACAAATGATGTCGTTAAGGCAGACGTCATCGGCGTTTGGAGAAATCTATGCCATTGATTCTGAGAAGCTGATTAAAATATTTGCAAACATTTCCACACAATAGAATTTCTATTCCCAGGAAAATGTAAATACCCAAATCGCTTCAGGAACTGGTTGAGAGGAATGTAACATTAGCAAAGGCCAAGAACTTGTTGGAAATTTGATTCATTCGCTTAATTCTTCGATTGAAATACCATTAGAACCTTTAGTCTATATTGATCGTAGAACAAATAGATGATGCATTCAACACACACACACACACACACACACACACACACACACACACACACACACATTCCTATCTCAAAAGCAGACATTGCTTTCCGTATTGACATCAGCAAGATGAAGACAAAGAACTATCGAAAAAGGGGTTTTGGAATTGGAATGCTTAATGCTTTCAAACATTCTGAGCCAATTGCATCAACATTGTGCCGGAAGCCGGAAGCCTCAGCAATATCTAGTTTCCAATTATAAAAATAAAGGCTTCTGCATAAAATCAAGGCGTCACTTTTCATCCTTGAGCCATCTCGGACTGTTCCTCTCGTCTGGAACAAAGCATGGGTGCTGTTGGTTTTGTGTTAGTTTCACAGTAACTTCTTCATATTTTCCTGCCCCCAGATGGCAGGTGTCTGTTAAACTCGAACACACACATCCACAGTGTTTCTTGCGCCACAATGTGTCGATCATAATTGAGTTATTTTTCAATCATTGGCACCCGTCGTCAACTCTGCCACTGTTGATGACTTTGAACTGCGCACCCAGCTACCGATAGCATCCAACGTGGGAGTCGGCACTTCTAAAGATCTTCTTCGATTGGCCCTCACTCCACTCTAAAACCCAAGCGTCTGCTCACATATCTGTATATTAATGAAGAAAATTCAATTAAACATTCCCACGCTCCATGGTGCATGGTGGCAGTTTGGCACGACACAAGGGCACAAACCGGTCTGCTGTGTGAGTTTAATTAAATTTATGCCCTATTGCAATCTCACAGCCGTGCCACCAGCACCTCCGGTGCCGCCTTCTTCAGCTTGAGCAACAACCCCTGGCTGGAAGCGGGCACTGTGCGGTGCATTGAACAATGTAGCAATCGAGAGCATGTCGGTTTGTCGCCTGGGAAATATATATCTCAACAGTAATTCGGTTTCGGAGCGGGATTGTGCCTCGATTAACCCGCACCGGCACTCCGGGTCCCTGCGAGCATCCTCTAATGCTCCAGCATCTTTATCGCCTTTATCCACTGCCCAAAGTTTAGTGTTGCAGGTGAGATATTGCTGGATGGGGGTGTGCTGGAATATGCTTCTAGAGCGTGTTGGCGAGGGTTCTCTAAACTCCCAACGCCTTTAAAAAAGTGCTCCACAAAACGGTGTTTTGGAAGATGTGTGCTCTGCAAAACATTATAAGCTCCTATAAACTCAGCTTTATTGGAAGCGACGAAAATGAAGCCAACCCCTGCTCACCACCCCCAACCCCAGTTTGCAACACAAAAACTTTCACAATCAGGAATAAATTTAGAGTTAATTCAGTTTACCTCGGAGAAAAACCTCGTACCGTCGCTTCCCAATTCAGGCCACATTCAACCCAAACCCAATAGAGCGAATCACCGCTGGAGACGGGGACTGCTCACCCTCCGGGGACAGTGTTCGATTTGTTGTCATTTTTCAGCCAAAGCCCACAAAGTTCGCTGGTTCGTTCCCTTTACGCCCGCCGCCTAACGAACGAACGTGTGATGCGTGTTCGACTATGAAGTTTACCCTCACGAATTCGTTAAATTCAATTCCCCAAAGCCCTGCCAGAAGAACGAAGTGTTAAAAGCAGTCACGGGCTGGGAACACTTTGCCACCACTATAAAAGTGTCACATCGCGTCGGGCAAAGGGGCAGGTTGTGCGCTGACTTATGTTTGAGGTTTTTATTTGCATTTGAGGTGAGCTAACGCCGGAGAAAACCAACCTTTGCTGGGGAATCAATCGAGAGACCTTCGCTACGGTAGGAGTGTTTCACACCTTCCGGAACAAGCGGGAACAAAATGTGGTCCGGAACATGGGGAAACGATCTTTGGGGTTTTGAGTTGTTCTACGCAACACACAAAACAACACTTCCTACTAAGGGTGGGGGCGGCTTTTGGGTTGCACAAACACATACAAACACGTTTAACCATTTTAACCATTCATGAGGTGGTAGAGCGTACGACAGACTCCGACATACATAACGCATTTTTTTCTCTCCCACTGCCTTCTGTGCCTTTCTCTACTTCGGCAAGAGCTCTGCGTTTAATGGGAGCTTCTGAACGTGCAGAAACCCGACGTTGAAGAGGTTAAGTGTCAAGAGAAGGGAGAAGTACGTTCAAACCATCTCGACAAGTGCTTCCGGGACGAGTTGTATAGACGAATGCTTTTCTTTCGATCGAAGAACATCTAGACTGTGACTTTTAACGACACAAGTGGAACGGAAATCGACAATGTCGAAGCCGATGGGATGCTACTGTCAAGTTCCCAGCGCTGCAACAGTTCCGACGATACCGACGATCTCGTAAAAAGAAACTATGTGCATGATTCGTCCCGTTTGACATTCCTTTGTGGTTCAATTGGTGTAAGTAATATTGTGCTAGAAAATGGTTGGTTGTACAGTTTTTAAAAGAGGGATATAAAAGATATTTCTGGGTCAATGAATGATCTACCTCATTATACTTCGTCAAAGCATCAATCAGTTTTGATGCCGAGCTTTTTTTTTTTCAATTTGCTTGCTTTGCCCAACCAAATTTTTATCCAAAACATAACAGTTTGTTTTAAGTAATACGGCCAGGCCGTTACTTCTGAAGTAAAACGAAACAGATTGTTTTGAGTATGGAAGGGAGAGACTTTGAAAAGACATTTAAGACAGCATGGTAGCGACTTGTTTCACCGTTTAGTTTTGGTTTTGGATCATTGGTTATTTTGCTAGATGAAAAGCACATCAACATAAAACATACCTTAATTGATTAAGTCAATTGATTTAATACCAGTTCAGGTAAGCAGTAGACACTGAGGGTCAACTTGAAAGATCGATTTAAAGTATCATTTAGCCTGTTTTATGTCCTTCATTTGATGCAAGTCCTCAAGAGACTATGTTGCTTCGAGATTTAAACTTTGTTTACTTTAAGGTTAGAAACAACTAGTAACTAAACAGATTGGAAAATATTACATTCAAATGCAACACATATTCTTGCACAGATAAACAAGCTACTGTATTTTGTGTTCCGAGTGGTTCTATGGAAAACGTCTCAAACAATGCAAATCAATGTAATGAAAAAGTAGACAATTCATAGCACATCTTTAATGAGATTATCTTTCATTCAATACGTTATATATTAATTCTCTAAAAGATCTTTTAATAATCAGTGTGGAAAAAATAGTACAACAAGAGTAATTACTCCAAAACTGTGATCCAACAAGATAGCGTTCCGTAGTATTAAGCCTCCAATACTTAACTGTGGTTGGCTTATGAAACTCTCAAAAAGTTGGATTCTCCCCCACAGAGTCTTGACCTAAGCGCCATCAAACAACAATTTGAACAATTTAGGACAATTTAATTCGTCATCGATCAATTTCTAGCAAACAAGTCTTGTTACGAGCGTTAGTAGAAAAATAGGAAAAACACCACCTTTCCTTACTTTAAATTTGATCAGATCTATGCAAAAAGGATAAGATGCTGACGTAAAGGCAATGGATTGGTCTGCTAATGTATGAGCTAGAGATAGAAATTTAGTTCCAAGCCTATTAGGTTCGTTCCTTTCCTTCAAAGTAAAGATCAAATCTAGGTTCAAATAAATTCAATCCATTGAAGGATTCAATCTCATTGAAGGATAGTCATACTTAAAGGTTCATTGCAGGAATATTCAATTGGATGGATAACTCTTGTTGAGTGTGTCATAATATCTTTTGAAAATTCAATTAGAAAAGATATTAAAATTTAACAGGAAAACTAAAGTGTAGGTTAATTCTTGCATTGTAAAATTCTTCATGTGGCCTCAAAAAAACTTGGGCAATGATTTCAACCTGCCATACAATAAATAACTCAACGTGATTGATATTCATTATTAATAATAGGACTTTTAAAATAAATATTAAAAAAAAAACCAATCAATAAGTCATCTTTTCATCCATGAATTATAGCATCAATTAGGCATCACTCATGATAATAACCCTTTAATGATGACATTCGCTCTGGTGACAGAGCAGTTGAATTTAAGCTTCGCAACAAAAAAAAACGAACACCAAAAGTCGTAAATCAAATACGAACTCATTTACCTGCGAAGTGGAAACAATTTTCGCATCGGAATGCGAATCATTAAATGTTTTACTGCCAGCATTCCCACGTGCACGGTTTCACCTGCCGAAATGCCGAGTTATTATCTGCTGGGAAAGTTTTGTGCCAATCGGGCGGGATGGGGTGGGTGCATATTTTTCTATGCTGCCGAGGAAAGCCGAAGAGCACGGCCACGCGCATACTAAATGTTCTCGCTCATCCGTTTGATATGGAAGCTGTCTGAATGCAAAGTTGATGTAATTTCTTCTGGCTCTCGCGCTGTGCGTTGAAATTGCCCTCACCCTGCCCCGGGTGGAACGCAACGAGCCATGGTTTATTATTACTTTTCCACTTGGCATCAGCAGCGACGTCGTTGCCGCCGCTTTGCAATCGACCACACCGACCGAAGATAAAATATGCTAATTCACCTTTCACGGTACTGTGCGAAGGAAAAGGCTGATGGCCCGGCCGGGGTGAGGGGTGAGAAGATTTAAAGAACGTCCTGGAACGTGCCAGTGATGAAGCGAACGCACCCTCGGCGCATTAATGGGGCCCGAAATCGCTGAAGGATATTTATTGTAACAATTTCCTCTGTTTTTGCTTGCTGTTGGAGCTCCCGCCGTACATGCAACGTTTCGAGAGAGAGAGGAAATAAAGCGACCAAAAAACGCGTTTGTATCTTGCTGATAGAGAGGCCCCAGGAACACCGTGAGCGAGACGGAAGGTGGGTTATGAAATTTTCCCATTTTCATACACACACACACACACACACACACACATACCGTTACAGTCAGGGGTGGCGGGAGTCGTGGAGACAACCAATCTACAGCCTCATTGCTTTCAACACATACCCTCCCACAACAGCAACAAAAAAAAATTAGTAAGAGAGCATGAAAAACAACCTTCATTGCCTTCAAAGGTTTTTCCCGCCGGCCTGTTTTATTTTCGGCTAAGCTTCATCGCTAACGTGAGATGCTAAAACCATTCACGCGTGAGCTACTGATAAAATCGTGGCCCGGTTACCACCCTCCGGAAGCGCAAATTGAAGCTTCGGCACCGAGTGGCGAACGCAACGGAAACCGTCACGAGAGGCTACCGGTGCCACGCGAATTACACGATTTGCACGCCGGTGGCCGGATAAAAAAAGTACGCCCCATGAAAAAGATAAACGAGTAGTAGAGTGGAATGACACGGAAAGGGCAACAGGGAAAGGGAGAAGGAGGGAAAACAATCTGCTGCTCCCCAAAATCCGGCAGTGCCGGTAAGCAAATGCGAGGTTTTTTTTTCCTGCTGGCGACGCATTGTAGTAAGCCTTATTGATGTAGTTTCTGCACACATATCGTTCGGAAGAAATCTCCCGCTTCATAAAGAAGCTTTCGCACAGCGTGTTTCACTGGGGAAGCGCACGCCACCGGTTCCGGTTCCGGTAAGTAAATGAAGCACATCACACCGGTAGTTGAATTTCTCATCTTTTCATTGTGCTTTCGTCAGCGCGTTCTTTGTGCTGGAGCGTGCGTTCGCTTTTTTTTTTGTCGCTCTCATTGATGCTGCGTAAAGCTCTCTACACGTACGTACGTTATGAAATGAAATAAATAAAAGCGCTCCGGTGTGATGGAGTGCCCGTGGAGCGTTTTAAGGTTCAGCGCATCCTTTTGTTATGCGCCAAGATGTGTTAGGTTGACTGGAAAGTAGTTTCCTTTGTGAGGTTGTCAATGTGTCAAGGGCAGCTTATGAGGCTGTAGGGAAGATTGCTTTTGAAAGGGATTTTCTGATTTAGAAATATTTTAACAACTTAAACGTTTCATTTTTTCTGCCTAAGTAGCTTAGTGAGATAACTGTTTTATTTACTATCCGTACCTTGCAGAGGATATTGTTAAGCTCATATTGATTTCATGCCTCACAATTCTCTTAAACAATGTGATTGATTTAACGAAGTATAGTCATCTCAAGTTATGATGTAAGCAGAAGCTTTTATTGAATTTTTATATTCTTATTTAAAATGCCCTAGCAATTCTTACATATTTAATATCAATAAAATCCAACAAAAAAGCTTCTCCATTGATCCCTTCTTTTTATTGTCTTCTTAGGTTATTCTTACAATTCAATTTACACTCTTATTTCTTATTTAATTCACTTTGCACTCTCTTACACTTCTTCTTGTAGAATGTCATCTAACGGTATTGTTTTCATCATATTATCATTATATTAATGTCAATAAGGCTTTTCAACAACAGGGCTTTCCACTAAGGGTAGTTTCATAATTCGTTTAAGAAATTCATTTTGCAAAACTTGGACTTTCCCAGTCACTCATTGGTCCAACAGAAAAGTGATGCAGGAATACTGGTCGGGGTATAGTTGCGTAAAGTAGAAACTTATTTTAAGTCTTAAATTAATTTTTACATAAAAAATTACGGCAGCTTTTAATTTACTTTTGCTGCTACGTAAAAACCACTTAACGTTTGCAACCATTGTTGAACCTAAGGTTCAAGTCACAAGTCCTTAAATGTCAACTAGAACAGTTAATACGGGTAATTAGCTCTATCGATTTGTCTCAAAAATACCTTATTTCAAGAAAATGTTAATTTTATACGATTGCAACATTTTTCAATCTCTCTTTCAAAGCTGAGCATCGTTCTTCCACTGAATTTGATTAAAGTTCAATTTTTTTTTAACATTTTTATCTTGATTTAATTAATATATGCTGCAATTGAAATGACTTCACAAATGGTTTCATTAGGAGTTCATCAACTTTTTTTTTAAATTAGATAAGTTTTAATGGATTTTTATTTTTAGTTATACATATTTGTAACAACTTTTGAATGGTTCTTATTTAATGAGCTAATTTATTGTGAATAAACAAAATAAACTTTATACATTGCATCCAGTTTATAAATGAGGTGCTTCAAAACTGTTGCACAAACCTTACACAAAACACGTCTGCCCCAAATACTCACCCATCGTAGTAAAAATGAAAATCCCATATTTTGCACGTCTTGTCAGCGTAAGTTTTCTCACCAACCGACAACAATAAGGGCGAAAGGTGTCTCAACGGCAAATTAATCCAGTTATGTCTTAAAGCGAACAAGTTTGCTGCAAATGAACATCCCGTTCCCCACTCTGTCCTGTCAAGGTTTCTCAGCTTTCAATCCGTACAACGTAGAGAGTCCAAACACCAGGGTTCAAACACCTCCAGCCATGCTCTCCTGCACTCACGGGTGCATTAAGATTTGGATGAAAATTAATTGCATTTGTTTCTGCTGACAAACTACTTCGAGTGAAGCAGAAAAGGGAAGGAAGACACGAGATTCACGAAAAACTCAAAAACCAACTGCCTGAACCGAAAGCTCAAACGAACGGATGGTGTTTTGGAAGTGTGGGTAAGGCAGAGTGCAAAGTCATTCCGACTGCTTTTTAGCGGGGTGACCACTGAGGACGCAGAGGCTGCTCGTTGTACTACTGTGGAAGGCTGCTTTGTACTACTGTGGAAGGATGCTATTTATTTTGGCAAAAGTTTTCCCGCCTTCAGCATCGTAGGTCAGCTCAGGAAGCGAACATAATGGGCTCTCGGTTCGATTTGTCACTCTCTTTATTTTTGGCTGTTTTTGTGTGTCGTTTACTCCAGCATAACATTTAACCGGCTCACAGAATCGGTAAAGCACGAGCTTGGTTGGTTGGGAAAGTTTTGAGCAAACGGTTATCTGTTGGATGCTGAATTTATAAAACATTCACGCCATCGCGCCATCGCCAACGTCACCCGATTCTGTTCGTTTACATTTTCTTCCACTTTGCGTCAGCTGTCGATTGTGTGTCGGAGTGTAAAGATTGAACCAGCAAAATGGGTAATTTTACGAAGTGCTTATTATTGTACAGTACCCCTATTTGCTGTTGAGTTTTTTTTTTTTGTTGCTCTGCCAGCTGTGTTCGCATTAGGAAAATTGGTTAAACTGGAATGACTGTGACCTTGGCAACGCACAAACTTGCATGAACGCACTTTGCAAACTTCCACCCTCTCTTCCCACCCATTTGGCTCTCGGTGGATGCTTTTGCTTGTTTGTATTTGCATGAATATTAATCACTTCTGTAGCACGCGAAAGGGAAGCACTCGGAAAGACACGGAGACGAACACGGTGGCAACTCGTTAGTCATTCCGGCATCGAATGTTGGTGTGTGCTGTGCTGCTGATTGTACTACCGTAAGCCAGGTCTGTATAAAAGAGGACTCCTCTCGCATCCTCATCCTCCCCCCTCCCTCTCTCTTTCTTAATTTTGCACATAATACCGGACGGGGGCAGGATAATGATTATTTTAATAATGCTACTTACGCGATGCCACTGATGATGACAAATTTGGAAGTTTTCCGGGCCCGCAAGCGCAAAAAGCAGCAATAAATGCCGGTTACTGTAAGGATGCTGATAACACGTTCGTTGACGCTTTCGTGAACTTTCTTAGTAAATGGTTCAGTGTTTCGCCATTGCGACGGACTGCCGATGGCACACCTGCACTAGTGGGCCCGTTGTTTTGAAAGGGGGTGTTTTTAATTAATGTACTTGGTCACGATTGCCGTTGCGGAGGTGTTTCACCCACAGGAGAAAGTCTGCGACGCTGAGGAGACTTTGGGGTGTGGAATAACGCAATGGAGTCATTTTACACACTCCTCCAAACTTTACCATTTCGTGTGTTATGCATCTAAGGGATGACGGTGATATTTGACGATAAAGTTAAGTTTAGGTAGGGAATACACATTTACTTTTGCAATAATAATTTTATATTATTTTATTTTACTTATATTATTACCTGTTACTATCGTGGTGCTAGGTTCTTGTGTGCTATATCCAAAATCTTCCGGGTTATGATTCATTGATCATTATTGGGGAATGTGTGAAACTATTAGTATCTCGCATAACTTGGTTTCATTCCAAAATGTTCTACTTCCATAAACCTCTAAGCAATTGTCTGCTTCTGTAATTGAAATCTGGACGCTGAATTTCAGGTTGATGCCATTCATATCAATCTAAAATCTGGAATTGAATCAGTATCACATATGATTCTTGTTCAAAACTTATGATTTCTTAAATAGGATGAATAAATTGACCAACTCCACAGGACTCGGAAGTTCCTGAGAGCAGCGGCCGCTGCTGTTGCTGTTTGTTTTTATTTGTGCTAGTCAATTCTTTTCCCAACATAGCACAATGAATCCTAGATAAGAGAGATTCCAAGGAACCTCAGAAGAACTCTCTCGTATGAAAGATCCTCTTTTAAGAATTTTGGCGTCTCAGGAATCAAGTTGAGTATTAACAGAACAGTAATGATTCCTGTTCACTCGATGTAGATGGGAGAATGAAAACGTGACCATCTCGCAGTGAATGTTAGCATCAGTACTAAGAGAAAAATCATTCATTTGTTGGTTGAACAGGAGAGATAGTTGGATGTTAGTTGGATCTAATATAATTCTAAATATAAATAGTTTCTTACGAATCCATGCTAGACGCTTAAGAAATAATGGTTTAATTTGATCCAAACAATCAGAAACATTCTCTCTTTCAAGGGCCTTACAATTCTGTCTAATAGAGGTTACCCATAAACAAACTTGTGAACCTCCAAAACATCAACTATAGCGTGGATTCTTTCATATACGAAACTCTTTTAACCAGGTTCAACTTTACATCAAGGTACAATGACGATGTAAACCTATTTGTTACTGTTCAATATGTTCAATTCTTGGTGCAGTGAAGATTGGAAATTAATTGCTCCAATGCTTTTACATTACATTTACAGGATTGGCATGGCTCGTTCTGTTTAGTGTAAATCTCAAACAAATGTTATATATTTACAAACGCAGCTCTATTTATTTCAATTTGCCTTGAAGTTCTTCAAATTATCCGATTTATTGTTTTTAGAAAAATTGTTTATTTTTATTAAAATCTCGGTCACAAAATACCCTGATTTGAGTGATAAACGGAAAAAAGCGGAATATGCTTTTCGTACTAAGCCCAATTATCTTCTTTAGCCCAATCAAATCCAGTGAATCGTTTTTGAAAGCCTCTAAATGACACGTCAATCACACGTTTGTCACGAGCTTATCAATCACAGCCTTTCAACGCCATTTAATCGTTTCCGTGATCAACTGTCAATCCACGCTCAGGACACAATACTCAGCCCCATTTGCGTAGGAATGGAAATGGTAGTGAGGCGAAAAATAAAACATTTTATGCCATAAATATAAAATGCAAAAAATCACGCCAAATTTACAAAAGAACATCTGCTTAACTTAAACCATTGTAAAAGAACCCTAAAGGTAATCGGACATCTCATTAAAACGCCGCACCAGAACAAAGAAAATGACATATTTTCGCTATCCCTTGTGAAAAGGAAATAAAGTTCTTCCGTTTTGTTTTCCATCCACTCGAGGATAGGGCAAAAAAAATGAAACACAATGTTACAAAAATCTACCCACGAGCGTAAGGAAAAGATAATTTTAACCTTCTGCGACCGAATCAGTCGTAGCCCCGTAAGCTACAGTTTAATTCCCTGTCTTTTCAACCGTGCCAGCACATCGGAAGCAACGGAAGCAGCTTTGCAGTATTCATAAATCATATCACAATTGCGTCCCTGCTATCTGCCCTGCTACCGTGGGAAACCGGGCCGTAGCTTTCGATTCGGAAGCGTTTTGGTAACCGCCGGGAGGATTTTAACTTTTATATTGCGTCTGGAGGATTTTCCCGTTATCAACATCATCACGAACCAGCCAATTTGCAGGGCTTAGCGTTTATCGGTGAATCGTAAAGTGCGTAATATCTGTCTCGAACCGTCCGGATTCGCAAGCTTTTTGATGGTGATTTTTGCAGGGTAAAATGTTGGCCTTCCTTTCGTTGCGAACGCTGCAAGTGCGCGGTTCATTAGGAGCTTAAAGCTGTCGAAGCATCTTTAAAATAAATGGTCCTAAATTTAGCCTTCAGCGGTCCTGCTGTAAACTAACTTTTCGCCCTTTCCATTCTGCAAACTTCCTAAAACCGGTATTCGAAGTGTTTACCTATGCAAACACCTTCACCGTCCGCTGGGTTGGAAATAAAGCTTTCGTAAATAAATATTGACCGAAGATAAATAAACATTCAACAGTGTTTTTTCATGTGTGTGTGTGTATGTGTGTCTGGGAGGAAGCTATCGCCACATCAGCCTTATTGCCGCACCTTGTGGGTGTCTGCACCGATCAATGATGGTACCATGGCACGGCACCATATCGATGAATCAATCATAAATACAGCTAGCTCACAGCTAGAACTAGGACACACTAGCTCAAACTAACCTAACATACCCCAACCGAACCCATCCGTCGACCTTTTTCGGTTTGCGCGGCTAGCATTCAACTTTCTGACCGATGGTGATATCGATTACCACTTTTAACTTTTTTAACCACCACTGCCAGGTTACCTACTGGACGATGTATTAACATTTCTTTCTCCCCTTTTCCGCCTTCCGGTTCAGGCAAACAGGATCGATTCCATCTTACGAGCTGTGTACGACAGGGCACTGTGCTGTAAAAACTAGTTGTTTTTGCTTTTAGTTTTTTTCCCCAAGAACTCTGGTGTAAGAATGGCTATCGGTTGGTCGATTTACGGTTGAAAAACTTTGGACTTTCTGCCAACTGAGCAGCATTTGTTGTTTTGCTGCTTTTCGCCTTTTCTCCTCTGGTGAGAGGACGGAGTTGGAGCAGCTTTTTATTCTACTTTTTAACAAGTTTTGTGCAAGTTAAGTTTGGATTTCAATTCAGTTAGCTATAATCCAGGATAATGCTTTTAATTTGGAACTCTTGGCACTCACTATAAGATCAAAATAGGGAAACCATGTTAAAGAAAAGTGTAGGGTAACCTTTGTTCATACAACCGTTTGGAGTATCGTCCGAAGAATGGGAATGTTGAATTTCCGTTACATATAAATAACTGTATTTTAAGAATCTGGTTTCACATCACGCTTTGTAAAAGTTTAAATTTTGAACGTTAAAAATATGTTTGCGTAAAATTAAACATTTCTTTTGTATTCACGAAAAAAGCATGCAACGGTGATATTAATACACTAACCTTTTCAATGACGTACTTTTCTGTTCTGAATATTTTTTATGAGTTCTTTGTTTCGTCGGTTAAATTCTTTTCATTGGTATCTTGTCATATCAATACTGAAATTAAAATTATCCATGTTTAACCTCAATATAATTGACCTTGATATAAAGCAATACCTTGTTTTGGTTGATAAATTGAATTGTTATAGAAAGACGAGTTAGATACCACAGACTATTAAAACAAACTATATAACACCAAATTTGCATACATTTCTTTATCGATATTCATATCTCCATATTTTAAGTCCAGTGATATATTTGTTTTAGAAGATAATGTGCAAGTTTTCGATGTTTTAGCTAAATTATGCTTCTTCAATTTCTTTGATTAATCGTTTTAATGATAATGTGGTAAGTCCCAACTCTTACTCCGACATAGGTTTCAGAAGCAGATGTCTTAAAAATATTAATGTTCCTATACTAGGTTATGAAGCCAAATTTACGAGTAAGCGGTGGATCTAATAGCGCAACGACAAGCACACACCCAAGAAGACCAACATACCAACATATCCGACAGGGAGAATCGGGTCATAAAACAAAGAATGAGTCTACCTTACCACCTATCACGACACAACTGCGACATGCATATGACCTTTTTCATTTAATTTATCGAGTAACTCCAGGACCTTACCTTACGAAGCAGGAGAATCTAATGTTTCTAGAAATGGCCACTAACAATCATCAATGGTTAAATTTTGTGTGACATCACAGACAGTGAGTTAACAATGAGCTCGCCGAAGCGCTTTTCAATTGTCCATTTCGACGTGCTCGTGTCTCTTTTTGCTGCTTATGACAGGGTGGCATGAGACATCCACACACTTTTTATGTTTCACAGTTTGTTTCACGTAAAAAACAAGCTGCTCACATCCTTTATTTCTCTGGGTAATCCATTGTACCACTGAACGTAGTTTATTGATAACTCAAAAGACTAAAAAATTAATCAAAAGCAATTATTGTTCATTGAATTTCATAGTTTTTATTGACAGAATATCCTGCATTATCGTCATCAGAACATCTTCTAGAAAAAAATAATTGAATGAACCCTTCAATAGCATTACAACACGACAATTTCAATTCTCCACACTGCAAAGTAACCTTACTATACTGCCTTGTTGCTGTAGCTATATTAATCGATAACCTAATACAACCTTTTTTTATTTGTATCGAATAGAGGAATCGCACCAACATAACGATAACGATAAACCCAAACAGTTTCAATTTTGTTTTTATCTTTGTTTTCCTATTTTTACCGACCTGTTTATTGTTCCCACTTTCTATAGTTCAGCTGCCGCTTTCACAGATGCAAAAGTGTTATGCTTATTTTTAAAAACTGTTTCCCGCCAACAGCGCTAATAGGAATAGAACGTTTCACGCCATGCAACCGCCGACAGTGGAAGGAACACGAGCGGTAGAAAGATAAAATGAAATTAAATAAATTTCTGACAGCACAAATTGGCTCCATTCCGTGCTCCAGCTGCCAGTGAAAGCTGTTGTCTTTCCTGCTCTAAAACGCTCCAAAGGCAATAGTGGTTTAGTGACGCTGTTTCGCCTACTGCTGCTGGTGCCGGTGCTGGCGCTGCAATCAGATCCATTTGGATGAAACGGTGCGTAAGTGTGCAGCAATTTGAGAGTGGGAAAAAAACGCTAACAGCCACATCCACTATAGCAGGCGTTGGAGGATAACATCCCGTGGGTAGAGGTGACAACTTTTGGTTTTAATTTCAGCGTCATATTAATTAATATTTATCAGAGCTGAATTTTTAGCCGTTTGTTGAATAGATAGAAATGGGAAAGAGCGGCTGGATCCGATGGGAGAGGAACAATAAATCATTTAATAGTCGGTTCATTATTTTTAATTCTGAAAAATGAAAACTGTTTCATTTTGTTTGAAATCTGACATGAAAAATGTACGGAACAGACTGTTAAAACAGCTCCCTCTCACAAACTGTACCTTGGCATCAACAAATCAACCACAAACCTTTATCGTTTGAACCAACGCACACCTAATGCATCATCCATCAACTTCCACTTCTTCCGACAAGTATAACCTTTGTGGTGTTGACTGCACTGCAATTTGAAATATTTCCCGCAACCAACCAAAACCGAAAAAAAAAGAGGGCAGCTTAAATTGCTTACCCCGAAAGTTACTTGAGCGAAACTTTTAACCGACTTTTGCTGTGAAACCCAAAATCAAAATCCATAACCGGAGAACACTCCGTGAGGGTGGTCGACAGGAGGCAAGGAAAGGAATAAAAATGAACATTATTGTGGGTGGCTTAAGGAAAAAAAAACTTTTATACCCTGGATGACGTTGAAGCCGAGTATAAAAGGATGAGCTGGTGGGTTTTTTGTTTAGTTAGAATGTTAAAATGTTGAACAGTTGAGCGGTGGAATCTGAGATGCGCAAAAACTTGCTAGCTAGATAGCAGTAGCTTTGTACATATATGCGGAGTTTAATGATGCTGTATGCGTCATAGTCATGCATCGTGTTCATAAAGTTTGAACTGGTGGTTAAGAGACATAGTTTTGCAGCAGTTTATTAAGATTAAAATTGCACTGAGGGTAGATTGTTCAGGCACTTTTGTGAGCTGCAAGAATGTCAGCAGATTTACACGTGTACGTGTATGTTTTTATGTTTGAGTTCCATTACATTAAAACAAGCTTAAGTCAACAGCAAGCATCATCATCGTCATTAATTAAAATAGCAAAAGTACCAGCAAAACAAAGGAGAATAAATAGTAACATGTGCACACAAGCCACTGAAACGCAATTCTCTTTTCACGACCTTCGAGAGAACGTAAAACGCTGTAAAACTCAACCGCCATCCACTTGCACTGTACATAGCCGCTACTTGCAGCCATTGGCTTTGCTGCTCTCGGGTATTTATTTTTTGCACCACCCGCAACCTAGTATCACGCAAACGATAACACCATTAACCTTTCTCCATTCTCCGTGTGGTTTTTTCTTGTCCCATGCCAGTAGAATTACGCCTTAAAAGGAAGGACATGAAAATAAAATTTAACGACGAGACACGTGTAAATAGCAACAGAAGAGCAGCAGCAAGGAGCGCAAATAATACGAGAAAATGTGTTGCTCTTTTTTGCAGAGCGTCATGTAACCAAACACTTCTCGGCCGTTGCTTTGAACTAGCAGTGAGCTGCTGTATCGTAATCTTAAACCGTTGGTTTCTTGGTTGTTTTAAAAGTCATTTTAGTCATTTATACGAGAGAGTTGGCCCAAAAAATCTGTCTGCGAAAAGAATGCACACGAAAAGCACACGGGATGGATTCAGCTTCAGCACGACACCTTCAAACCCTAGCAACCACCCACTCAACCTGTTATGCCCTAAGAGAAATGAAATTGGCCTCTGTAGCAGCTATATTCGCTGTGGTAATATTCGCTTCATCAACCACTAGTGAGTAAAAACTCTGATAGCGCGTGCAAATTAATAACAGAAAAACAAAAGAAAGATCGTTCAAAATCCTGCTGCACACCTGTACCAACCTTTCCGTTTGCCACCGCTGGACGATGTGCATTTAATTTCGTTATCACATTTCTTTCATGGTTGTCCTTTAAACTTTTGCCCAACCGCCATGCTCTGGCCTGCGCAAACGGTGACGGTGGCTCTGGTATGAGATAATAATACTCCATCAACCTGTGGAAAAATTAATTGCCAGCTCGGTTACGGTGCAGATTGGCAGGATGGGGCGAAAACTGCTGGACAAAGAAAGTGACTAACATCAAGAAGAGCAGTGAAGCTAGCAAAAACACGCTATTATTTTCATTTGGCTAGTGTCTCCTCGTGTGCTATAAAGTAATGTGCTCGTAAAAAAGTGATGCGATGATTTTGCGCGGGTTTTTAAACTTTAGTTCGCCATACGAGCGGCATTAAATGGCATTTATTGGAAAAAATTTAATTAAAGTTTCGAAAAACATTTTTGTACATTTTTTGGAAAATGTCCATAACCTGCTATTACAATTTGCGCCTAAATGTATGCAAAATGACGCATAACTTATTATACACATAATCATCATCATTTTGCATATATTTAGGCGTTCTCATAGACACGAGCCGATAAAGATTAGGCTTGTTCTTTACTGTACAGCTTGTTCTGAATGTAATATAGATCCTTTTCCTGTTTTCTCTTCAATTTTATTTTTTATCACATCAAAGAATTCCGTCATTCAAGAGGTACGTTTTATGACAACAAATCTGACCCTGGCCATTGGGGTTGCACGATCGCACTACTAAAGCAAAGAAAGAAATGAAAAAGAACGTTCACCGTCCAAGCTGGAACCGACGAACATGGCATCTAGAAAATTATACGCTCTATTATTCTTGCCTTTGTCGGTCGCCATTGTTACGTGTTCCGGGACCAAGTGACTTCACATTATTACACCACAACAACAGAACTCCACCCTGTTCACCACATCCATCTGCACTACCACACGAAAGGATTTTTTTTACGTAAGTTTTTGAAAAAATAAATGATTAAAAGGAAAAAAGATCACCACCAACAAGGTAAACAAAATCCTACCCTTCAGTTGTGTTGCGCCGGTACTGCAAAGGTTGCATCTCAACAATAGATCCGTACGCCATTCTCCCACAACTGACTCTTGGTGGTACGTTTCACATTTCAAAAGGATTATGTTTGCAGTTTTATTTTTCCCTGTGTGTATCTTTCTGTCTCCCTCTCATACCGTTATTTTTTGTGTCGTTTGTGTGTGACCTCGTTCGTGGTGAAGTATTTTACCACACCAGATGATTGAAGTGAAACCCCATAGCCGAGAAGCGGACGAAAGAACCAAAGCAGAACATATGCAGACTTCCCCACTGCCGGTTTAATGACTTTTTGCTACGTATGACCCACCCCAAATCTGTGGCTTATGTGCATATGTGTGGTGGGAGACAAAATATGAAATGCGCCCACTTTTACCCAAAACTTTATTGGAACTCCATTATGAAAGGAAGAATGGGTTAAAAGGGTGCAAGTAATGTTTCATATGTTTTGGTTTTGGACTTTATCTTGCCTGAAACTTTTTGAAAATTTTGTTCGGGATTAGTTTTTCTTTAATCTATCAAACCAACCACATACATGTGAATTCCGGGGTGGCTTACAATAAATACAATATTCCACAACGTATAAATAATAATCAACATCAAAGCTAACTTGTAATTTGACAATACTTAAGTGTGTTTAGTGTATTTGATTTAAAGAATAGAGTAATAATGAAGTTCATGTTTCATCTGAACAGCTAATATTATGCAGATTATTTTCCAAGAGCCTCCTTCAAGCTGTGAGCCAAATCAACTAGCATTAAATTTAATTTTCATCATGCGGGTACAAGTTTTTCAGCCACCTGTCATTTGCAGTCATCTTTGTGAATGTTCTCTAGCCTAGAATGCAATTGTGATGTCACTGAAAACTTCCGTCTCTTCAAAGCTTCAGCCTCGAGCGTGCAAAGTTTGGAAGAGTCGCATAAAATTAATTTAAAAGTTCCAACTCATTCGATGATGATGCTGTTGACACAATCAGTAAAATTGTTTTAGACGGAAGATAACAAAAGAATTAATTTGCGACTAACCAAACGATAACATGCAGCACATACATTTTTGTTTTGCCTGAAAACAAAGCGCTTGAAAGATTGACAGTTTTTTTTACAAAGTTTGAGAGAGTGCGCCACATAAAAACTGCGTCATTTATTGTTATGATTTTCTTAAAACTAAAATTTCTAAGCCAATCCTGATGTAAATATATAGATCTATAACTAACTATAGCAAAGTAATGACTCTGAAGTTAACGAAACGTATTAGATTTTGAAAATGAGAAATAATTGCTAAGAAAAAAAAATAAATCAAGAGATAGATTTAATAGTGACGAATTGAAAGCGGCCCAAACGTCGCATGCCGATTGTAAAGAGCACATAAACAGGAAGGTTCGTTTGACTGTTTTGAAATCTAAGGATCATTGTCAGACACGTTTATGTAATCATGCTGGACTAAATAACGAGTATACTAGGAAGATGAAAAGTATATTTTTTTATAGTTTTCCTTCCCATTCATTTTTTTTTCTTTGAACTATGAATGTTACGTTAGTCTTACCTAGCTATAAACAATTATGCTAACATTTATATATACATATAATTCCTACAAATTCTTCTTTTGAAATTCTTTAGCCTTTACATCATCCTATTAAGTTAAGGGAGATGTGGTGGGGGTCCTTTAGCAGTATTACCTGCATACCTTAATACATTGCAGCTTGTTAAATTTTTGTCCATAACAAGTACCCACCTTAAATTTAAATCCCCTGAAAGTAAAAATGAAATCCACGAAGAATTCCACTGAAGCTTCACAAACACATCTCATGATTATTGCTGAACTGTTATCAGCCAGATCATCCCCTTGAACTCTTGAATGCTACAAAAATAGGTGTTCACAAATTTGCCTGTACTTTTCCAAACTATCACTTTATCGGTCGGATCATCATCTTTGTCGACTGTAGAGAGTATTTTTGGCCTCGGAAATCCATCCACATGAGCCCTTCTGAGTCCTGGGCTTCGGTCAGTTTACCATTAAGATACTCTCCATTCAGATGACTGAAAGTATACAAAACCAAACGAAACACTGCATTTTAGATGCTCTACTTGGTGTACCTTCAAACCTTCTGCGCTCACATACCATCGATGACATCGATAGAACCACCAACCACCCCGAAACTTTGCAGCACAGTTAAATGGGGCCTTGCTGTGGTCACGATCGTACGTTGAGAAGCTTTCGTTCAGATGTACATTCAACGAATCGCCGGCATTGCAAGGATTGCAGTTGCCCAGCTCGATCAAACCATAGTGTAAGGTTTCTGGTGCGATGCGAAACTTATCGTACCGGGCCGTGCGAACTGTACCATCAAAATCCATCA
This sequence comes from Anopheles epiroticus, assembly GCA_000349105.1. Classification (NCBI taxonomy): domain Eukaryota; kingdom Metazoa; phylum Arthropoda; class Insecta; order Diptera; family Culicidae; genus Anopheles; species Anopheles epiroticus. The sequence continues at coordinate 49,154 of KB671533.1, read as the reverse complement.
GCACGACGGCCAGCTCGTGCTTAGCGACGTTCGTTAGCCGGTAGATATTTTCCAGCCCGAGCCAGAACTCCCCGTGCAGTGTGCCGAAACCGTGCTTATAATCCTTCCAATCGCGGAAGAAATTTACCGAACCGTCATACCGACGCTGAATAACCGTCCAACCTCCACCTTCGTACTGCTGATCGCACAGCACCGTCATTGGTTCGTTGAAAGGATGATCCGGATCGATACGGTATATACCGGACGAGCGGGAAGGAACATCACGGCAAGACGCTCCGACGGGCTTAGGTGTGCCGGGGACTGTTGGATTACTGATGTTGTTCGTTAGCAGTCGGGTGAGAAGTTGTACCATTTTCGATAGCTGCTGTACCGTTTCGTTGGTGTAGGTGACCAGATCCGACTCGAGACCTTGAAGGGAATCAAGCCGCATGGTGATCATCTCGTACCCATAGCCCGTAGTGTTGGATTCGATCTCGAAACAGATGGTGCACAGTATAAACAGACAAGCAACAATGGAACGACGCATTTCAAATTGCACTAGACACTCAAAGTAAAACCAACTTTACGTTCCCGACGATGCACTGACACTGCCTTGAATGGTGGTTTGCGAAGTCTCGAAGGTCTCAACTTGGCTGTAATCACACTATGGCTGGGGGATTCCCAAAGGTTGTGACTAACAATGCATGAATTTAGATTAGCTCCATGGCTTATCGGTTCTCGTTTTTTTTTTGCTCCGTTGTATGCAGTATGACTGTAGCAATTTTTTTTTTTCCAAAAAAAATCCACCACAAGAAGTGAATAATATAAGCGATGCTGATAAGACACTTTATTGTAGATCATCTCACGATGAGTGCTATTAATTGCACTTTCATTTAAGGAGGATTTTATGTTGATTATTTCTGTTTTGACAGTTATAGGTATAATACCATAGTTTATCAAGTGGTAGAGGCGATTCTAAGTCTATACAAAAATAAAGAAAAAAGTTATTTAAATCGTTTTTTTTTTATTTATTCCGTTATTTAATATCCGACGGACTGTAAAGCCCAGCACAATCCCGACTGTATTGAGGAGCCGTGTATAGTTTGACCCAGCTAATCTCGCGAGCCAAACGTCGTCCGGGACTTCGAAAGAGAGAAAGTTGCCCGAGGTCGAAGCGTCTTCGCTGGCACGTACATATTGATCGACGATAGGAGTGCTGGACAGTGGATCGTGCCGTTTATAAGGCCAGTTATAAATGCCAATGCAAGCATGCTGTTAACGGTTAAGGTCCGAAACCTGATCCTATATTCTAGTTGACGGACCCACAAGCGAAGAGCGAAACGCGTAGCTCTACGTTGAATCCATCAGCGATCGAATCAATGAGCAGTGCAATGTCTTTGGTCAGAGGGGATCGCAGACCTCGCGCGTCTTATTATTGACTTAATATCTGGCTGCTCCTTGCTACAACGTTATTGAGTTATTCCTCGATCGACACTCTTGAGTCAATGAGCGTGCTCAGGTCTCTGACATATTTTTTCCTCAGCAGGATCTCTCCATTGAGTTCATTGCTAAAGTTGACTAGGGCTTGCGATAGGCTGATGGAGATGGTGCGCATTTTTCAGTGCAAATAGTCAAGGCGTTTCTCTCGCACCACGGGTAGATAGGCTCGTTCAGCGAAGATTGCTGGTGTACCTGGTCATCTGACGATAGGATCTCACGAAAGATCTTTGCATCGTCTACGTACATAAGTAATGTGCGCTTAGGAAGCACCGTAGATAGATTCCTCGTTTTTGCCGCCCTTCTTGTGTATAGGTGTTAGCTAGGATATCTTCCAAGTGACTGGGAAGATACCTAAGCGTAGCGTATGCGGTGATGGTTATGGCTAATATCGATGTAGCGATCGATGTAGCGCACTTCTTAGTGGTTCAACGCTGGAAAACCATCAGGTCTGGAGTTGTGAGAGATGTCTTAAGACTTTGTCTTAAGACGACTGACAGCAGAAGCGAACATGGTGGTGTTAACAACTGGTGGCTTGGTATGGAAAACATTGCTAGACGAGTTGGATAGGGTGGCTGAGATGGCATCAGGATCGATACTGTCCAGAACAAAGATTGTTACATATTTGACTTGATGATTCATATCTGACAATGTGTTGGTGGTTCCATTATTTTTTTTTCACATGCATTATTAATGCTAAAGAAACATGTGAAATATTTCTTATGTAGTGCAGTACCGTCAAGGGAAAAGATTTACCTAAATATTTACGTATACACTACCCCTATTTTATCCAAACTACTCTTTTTACAGTACACTTTTTTTACACAAACAATTTGCTTCTTGCAAATGAAAATGAATTAAAGCTTGTATTGAACCTGTAAGTCTAGTTTTTTTGTAGAATCTCTGGAACAGAGTTCCAGATAAATTCGTTATGAGTTACAGCGAAGCGCAAATGGAACGCCAAATTTATCATTGTAATAAATACGCATTTTGAATGTCGTATCTTCTTGTTTGACACTGCAATTGAGATGGAACAAGTCACATACATTTAGAAATTGGATATTTAATCATCTTTATTGTTAGTTTACCTTTAGAGCCAATTCTACTCTAAAATGATCACTTTATTTGGTTAGAAATTAAATTTGTTTCTAGAAAAACAAAAAATCGTAAATCCTTTGGTTTAGCGTTTATCCTGTCAGATAATGTGAAAACGAAGTTGTCCAAAGACTTTAAATCCTTCTCATGTACATTTTTCACTGATTGCTCTTTGAAATCAGTAACTGAACACTCACAACCAACCATATATTGAGGTGTATTTTTTTACGATACTCATGAGCTTGCCGCACGTCAAACGCGATTCAATTAAAACTTAACCAATATTGATACACTAGTACTACCAGAGTCCTCCCGATGCAGGAAACAGACTCTTTCTGCAGGGAACAGACAATTCTCATAATCGTACAATCGACCACAAATCCATCCAAACAAACTTGCTGCTGTTGTAAACTTTTGTAAAACTTACCACCAAACATGGTCGTCCCTTGTAGCACATCATTGTTTGGGATGAAACGGGTGAACCAAGCTACCCAGCACCAGGCGCACTAAACCGACCCAGCAATGGCCATTCGATAATTCCAGTTTAATGAGAAAACTTTCGGTCTCGAAAAACTAACTTACAAACGATTCTTGCACGGAGAAAAAAGGTCCACTTCCGGCAGCTGATGGTGCTGGTGCTAGAACGGCTTAAGAAAGAATCACAAAAGGCGATATAGAAGGGACAGAAAAATATCCTAATAAAGAGGTGCCTGACACCAAACAGCAAAAACGAATGTTGTTGCATTAATTTTTATCAATTTTCTCAACTTTAATTAAAACCCCAACACTTTCCGCAATCCCCGCTGGCTGTCCGGGATGAATCGAGCAAAGTAAATGTGAAACCGAAATGGGTCCCCGTTCAAAGTGTGTATACTTGTGTAAACTTTAGCATACAAATCCTACATTTCAAGCCCATTTCGCTTTGTTGGGTTGAGTGGTGCCAATAATGGAAAACCAACGATAAAAACAGTTTAAATTACGATGGGTGGTGGTTGGTGATGCAAAAACATAAAAGTAATTACAAGAGGAGCATGAACTATTCATGCCTTATTCATCACTCGATTAGCATGCTTAATGCAAATGAAATATTTATCACCATAGAAGGGGAGAGGAGGGCATGGAAAGTGTGCCCAGGAATGCGCACAGATTATGCACTATTATTCGCCTGACCGGGTGATCATTATGTAGAGGCAAGGCGAGCGGTCCAAGGCCTGAGCTATAGGCAAAATCCATGCAACAATCTCATCAAGCCGAGCTGCTAAATGCAAATTGTTATCAAGCCTTTGTACCTCCACTGTTCCGTTTCACTTTGACACACACACACACACACACTCGCGTGTGTGCTAATTGAAAGCTGATTGAATGTTACCAACCCGCAAACTAATTCGCAATGTCCTCCCAACTGCACCGGGCACACTTGAATGTTCCATTGCGCGTTTGCTTTATTTATTTGCTCAGCGTGCCATACTCCAGCGGTGCTGCTAATAAATGACACTTCGTTGCACAAATGCCCCCTCCCCCCTCCTGCTGCCTACAGCAAGAGGGGAACTTTATTCCATGCGTTTGAATGCATTCATTATTACGGGGCCACAATTGGATTTGTTCTAATTTCCTCGACTAAATTGGATGTATTGCTTGAATCGCGGAATTGCTTACAGTTGCAGTGAGGAGTGAAATGGTACGCGACAACGATGAATTTGCAGCTTTGGTTCTGTTTGATTCGATAAATAACACTGAACCAAAAAAGAAAGAGGTCTGATGTGTTTGCGAGGATTGATAGCGATTCATTTTAATTGCCTTTTTACCATGTTTGCATTTTCACTTAACTTTGTTATGATACTGTAATAATAGCATTTAACGCGGCAATAACTTACCTGCTAAACAATTGGGACTGTTTATTTAAAGTTCCGAATAAAAAATATTTTACAATAAAAGTTGGGTTTTTAATGCTCTATGTTACAGGATTGCGAAATAAATAAATTCATTCAAAAACCATAATTACACCCACACACAGTCATTCCAAACCCAGCCACTGTCTGGGTCTTTCGCTTTCGATTGTTGTGCTGTGATGTTTTGATGAAATTCTAAAGCGATGAAAACTATCTACTTCAGTGCTTTTGCATCGAAGCATGAGGTTTTTCGCCCACCCCGCAGGCTCAATGCTTCCAGAGCACACTGTCTGTCCGGGTGCTTTATCATATCCTTGTATCATCCGTCACTCCCGCTGTCCCGGTGGCTGCGAGTTGTTGGTCGCGCTGCACGCGATCGCTTTGATGTTACATCGACTGGAAGACTGGAGCGTCGGAATCGTTATCATTCCTAAAAATGGTTCACTGTAATACATCTGGTAGCCGATAGTCGCGGGACGTCTGCATAGGGTTGTGATGGGAGCAAATGGTACAATGAGCACGCAGACAACGAATTCGGCTGGATGGTTCGGTGGCTGAGAGCATCGTTCTCTATTTCGAGGGAAAATTATAATTTATGTAATGCTATTTCAAAGGATCGGTATCGGGGTTCTGCGTTCACGTGCTAGCTAACATTTTCCATAGACACCAAACGTTGAAGCATGATGCAATGTAACGCCATTAGGAATGTTTCATTAAGTTTCCATTTAATTTATTTTTTAAAGTCGTCTTACTGCAACCAGCTAATAGTCTGTGATGACGATAAAGAATGCAAATAATTCCTCCTCAATCTTACTTATCAGTTTCAGCAGCAAAAAACTCCCACCGGCGGTCGCGTTTTGACAACCTTTTCTCCATTTAACATTTCCAAGCAAAACAATTGCAAAACAGGAGCAGATAAAAATTTCAATGTCATTATTAATGTTCTAAATTCATCTTCACGTCAGTCGAAAAAGGTGCTACATTGTGTGGCAGGAAACTTTTCTCGTTGTGCGTCGTCGTCGTCAGCGGACCGTTTACTTGTACCAACTCCGTCACATTTCCCTCTTCCATCTCTTCCCCTCCCCTCCCAAAGCGTCGTATTACTTCATATCTACCCGCCTTGACCCCCTCCCCATGGCTCACTCTCCCACCAAAACGATTTCGGTTATTCGCACTCTCAATTAAGGGAAAGTTTCAGTCGTGCATTAATTATGACTTGCTTCTCACTCAATAAATTACCTGTTCCAAGGCAATGGCTTCGGAAGAGTGCTGTTCAAAAAGGGGACAGACATCTTTTTTTGTTACTTCTACCGCTGATAGAAGCGAAAGTATGTAGAGTTTCGAAAGGGGTGGGACGATAGTTATAACAATTTAAGCTAAGCTTGATTTACTGTCTCTTGGACTTACAGTTAACATTTGATACCATCCATCTAGAGCGCCTAAATGTATGCATAAAATTCATTACGAATACACTAGAATAGAGTACAATTTGATTAAATAAACTAACTCATTTAATATCAAATTAACTCATTTAATATCAAAAGAGTTAAAACTGAGCTGCAAATTGAGTTTTGCTGTTCCTACACCATTACTACTTGTCACCAAAGATATTCTTTAATTCCTCTTCGCTGAGGACACTCATGGACGGTCATATTCGATTACCCAGAATCTTTCAAGAGCAACCTGCAGAGCGGTTCAAAAAAACAATTTCCCTCACTCCGTTTCCACTATTCACCTACCGCTACAGTAGCTGCGACGATTCTTCAAACTTTAAATTGCCAATCAATGGTGGATTATTTGCAAACGTGTCCCTAACCGCAGCGGCTTATAAAATCGATGGGAATCGAAACGAATCGAAATACACAGCACCTTTGCCGTTCCGCGTTTCGCTGAACGGCAGAACAATATCACTCAGTGCTGCTACACAGCGCTCTCTCACACACTTTTGCCAGCAATTGAATCATTCTTCACCTCCACACTTTAGCTAGAGAGCGATGAAAGCGTTCGTCAAATTGCAATGCTTATTGGCCAAACCGCCTGCCAATCGACACGAAAGGAAGAGAGCAAAGTTGTGCAATACCACCACAATCGTTTTGAATCCGCCAAGAATCAATCTGCCGGCAGATTGTTCGATGCTAAACTATCGTCGATTGGAGAGCCCAAAGGGGTTAAAGTTGCAGCGATCTAATCAAACAAAAGTCAACAGAAAATGGGTAGCAATTTGCCTTCTTGAATGAAAATTAACAAATCATACTGAACACGCGTTTGAGAAGCAGTTGCAATCAATGTTTGGGAGTCGTGCTCGTTTTAATTTTTACCTTGTTTGTAAAGTAAGGAAACTTCAAGCTTTTGCACGTTTCCCTCGAAGGTCCTTTAACAACTTTTAAGTGACGAAACACGTGTCTCATAAGTTGCACACTTTGCTCCCTTTGTCCCTTTGATAGTTCTCATTGCGTGCCACAATCACAGATGGCACATTGGAAAAGTTGGTTGGGTCGTTAAAATTTCTGTACACCATTTTTCACTGTTCACGTTTACTACCGAAAAAATGTCCTTTTTTTCCTGTCATTGCATCATGTATCTGTTCGTAACGTAATAAATTTTTGTACAAAACAAAAGAGAAAAAGCTCCAACAACCTGACTCAGCATGTGGCAAAGATCACGTACTGATAATAGGTTACCTTCTCGGCACCGAATGGCACACCAGCGAGGGAGATTACAGAACATTCGTTGGAATCAATCTTTCCACCATTTTGCTTCCTTTTTCATGAGTTTTTTGCTTTCATGCGGTACATGCTGTGTTCATATTATTTAACATTGGTCCGCTGTCGTGGAGAGGCTGTTTAGCTAGAATTTCTGCCCATCGTTTCAAATGTACAGTTAATTATCGGACGTGATTTCACTGCAAACAAGCAGCTGCATTAATGAGCCGTTTCCGATCACAACACCGAATGTCTAATCACACCGGAAACGGATGCAAACAAACGAGCCATGGTCGCATGCTTTGCCTTTCGACTTGCTGGAAATGAAAGAGTAAAGCGTAACATGACCGTATCTATTATCACACGCTCGTAATAAACAGTGAGTCATGGTGAGAAAAGGCGCAGAACCTGAATCGAGAATCGACTATCAACAGGCAGAATGCGCACAATGCAGAATGTTCACTAGCGAGAAATCGAAATTCTAACTCTCTTACCCCAAAAGTTCATTTCACTGCGTCTCACTCCCGGAGGACTTTTGCTACCACCAGACGGGGTTGGTCAAGAATACGAAATTGGTTGCGATTTTGAATATTCATAGCATTTGCTAGTCCAAATCAATTGTATAATCTATGGCCGAAGGGTGGCAATGGTGGCAGCTTGGTTTCGAATAAAGTTAGGAGATTTCATAAAGTTTGCAAATACATTAACAAGGGCAAAGTTGTACCAAAGTTCGTGACAGAAAGCTTTATTCTTGTTTCTCTGGTTTTTCAGGAGAAAGAACATCATAAATTACAAGAAGGATTAATTTATTTTGCCTTGTAGCTTTAATGTTTGATAACTTCTAAGAATGTTTTCGAGACGAGCTTTTCTTCGGTATGATGCATTGATTTATCACAGCTGATTTCTATGAATACTAATTTAGCGCTTTTAGTTGAACCTAGCCTACTTTTAGGGGTTCATAGTCCTAGAGCGTGCTGGATTGCATACTTTTAAAATTGTTTGGGTTAAAATTTATCCTTTAAACAAAAAAAACAATGAATAAACTTTAAGGAACGATTTTTGAGGATGATATACTTTCTCAATTTGTCCATTAAAAAGTGGGTGTGTAAAACATTTTTGCGAAACTATTTTACGGTTAAAAAACCTTGAAAACTACTTTTGTTTGTTGTGCTTAAATAAGTAGTTTACTCATTATATTCACTAAGCTTCATCTCGCGACTCAACACTTGCTGTAATTAAAGCAAACCTCACGAGTACACGCAATTTACAGCAGCAGAAGACGATTGTTTCAGTTGTTCGTGCCACCATCACCGCAACATGTTTTATGATCTTTGTTCATAACAGCACCAAACCAACTTTCCCCATACGAAGCAACCTTGCCCCGAAATAAAAAATTGCTTTGTTCATCTATTAAGACAAAGAGCATTGCTGCAAAGACTTAGCCTCTTACACGAGCTACACATGTTACTCAGCAATATCATCCGATGGCACACACTTTCAGTTTTTCTTCTTTGAGGTTCTTCTGCTTTCTTGCCGTAGCAATAGCAAAACAGGCGAAATACAACATATGAACAAGCAACTCGAACCCCGGGTTTCGTTTCCGTCAAAGGCAATGAAAAATAACCAAACTTCAAACCTTGTGCAACATCCGGTTCGTTTACCACGCCTTCCACACACTCCTTCCCGCCCGTAAATCTTACCCGTAACTCTGCAACACAATTATGTTAGTGAAATAGGAAAGAATAAACACGATGATGCACACACTCGAAGCGCCAAGACACGTGCAGTCGGGAGACCTTTATCCGTCCCCGGCGATTGTTGCTTTTCCGTTTGCTTAACCGTCTCCCTCTCGTGAAGATGATGAGAAAGATGATCATCGTCCTCATGATTGTAAGTAATGCCGTTGTAGTTCAGTGTGAAAGCAGTGCGAGATGAAATGTACAATACTCGAATGACTTTTTTCAAGCACGATCATCACAAGCAAGTTACTTCTGCTAAGGGCGAAGCAAAAGAAGTGCTCGTTAAGGGCAGCTTACAGAGAAAGGAGAGCAGCAACACTTTAAAAGGCTCGATTTATCATTCTATACTATCTTCCCCCCTGCCAGGGATAGCCTCAAGTGGAAGAAATTTGTTCTTTGCTCTCCATAGTTTGATGGTCGTGTATTTGTACCGTTTTTTTTTTTTGTTGTTGTTGTTGGATTTACTTCAAACTGGCCTCGCCACCAAACGGTCGTCACACGTCATCACGCATGGAGCTGGACCGTATCGATAGCAATAAAAATGGCATCTATTACTGTCCGTTTAACGTGAGACGGATTGCAAGTTTAATAAAAAGGAAAAAGCTCACTACATAACGTGATGATAAATTGAAGAACATCTTTCGGATAGTTTCTGCATCGCGCAACAACAGCGGCAGCTTGTTCAACGATGATTATTTTATAGCAGATAGCCATTCTTGACTTCAACCTTGCCATCGCTAAGAACCCTCTGCCCGCAGTGTGACGCCGGGCCAAATATTTAACTCTTAAAGTCGTCCCCCCGAGCGTCCTTTTAAGCAGCACCAAGGAAACCAATCGTGTCCCGCACCCGGGGTCATTTATCAATCTGTCAATAAGAGTCCTCGAAGCACCGTGCCAAAAATCCGTCTCACACAACGCGAAGCGCCGTTACTGTGCGCTTGAAACAAGCGAAGTAAGGATGCTAGCAGCTCAGAAAAGATACTCAAACCTACCATCAGGCCCATCAATTAATCTTTCCCGAAGGAATGGTTGAGGGGAGGGGGTGAGCGCTTTGTCCCGGAACAGATTGCCAAAATCCTGCAGGCGTTAAGTCAATAATGGTTTCGTCGCTTTGCGAAGGCAAAGTGTTAAAGTTAGCCACAACAGCGGCATTGAGTAAATTTAACAGCAAATCGGTGCCCGGTTTAAGGTTGCCCGCACCAGCTCCGTAGCATCTGACCGATCGGTGATAATGATTTGGGGGAGGCTGATTTAAAAATTCATTATGGCTTCCCAACAGATTCAACCTCGCTGCGCTGGTTCACGCAATCGTCGCAGAAGTTAAATTGTTTGGTTCGCCAAATTAATTACAAACATAATTGATGGCAACGTCATGCGCTTGTAGTTGCGACGAACCGGCAGAGTGTGGGAGGCTTGCCCCTTCGTTATATGGTTCGAGAAATTGGTTGGAAATTTGCTTCCGAAGAGATCACAAATCTCGTGGAAGAAGCTTTTAGTTCAAAGTGCTTCGTGTTGTGGGATATTGCTCCTCGATAAATTCATCAATTTTCTACGGATTAAGAGAAGCACTTCAACGGAAACTCTCGTGCAAGCCACTCCATGTACCCCATACCAATGCCCGATAATTCTTCATCACGTTTCTAAATCTTTGAACTGAACTCTGACGGACGGGATTAGCATTTTCTGTTGTGTTTTAATTACATTTTCAGCTTTTAATACTCTACAAAAACACACTTATGCACACAACCACACAACTGTCCACAAAGTTCGGACACCCAAACCGCAGCAGTAGCCCTGATGCAATACTGCCCCACTAGACACTCCCACACGCACCCACCCATCCACCCACCGGATGCGAGTTATTAATGATCGGTTTTGGTCCAATGGTGCTTCAAAGCCAAAACCTGAAACGGAAAGGGGATGGCAAACCGCAACGCATATCATCACCCAGCGTGGGGAAAGGCTTCAGGCTATCCACGTGCCCGGAAAGCCCATCAACGAAAGCCAAAACTCATCGAAATAACCGCAGACAGGGAAAATGAAAATCGGTATCGCCATGGATACAGCATGGTTGATGTGATTTTAAATCAAGTTTAGCATGTTTCTGTTTGCGAATACATTGTGCATCGTTCAAATATCTTTCTTTCAAATTATTTAAGTTTGCTAAAGTGATTTTTCCATAACAAGTAGTATTCTTTTTTTCTTTCAATGATGTTAGACTTTTATGTTTATTACATCCGCATTAGTGTGCTGCTTCTCTTTTTATACAATAACTTTCACCAGGTGTTGGTTTGGTTGTATGAAAACTTCAAGTCCTAATTCTCTTTTCACTTTTCAATTGGAGTGACTTATGTTTTAGTTTTTCTTTTTATTTTATTTTACAATTTTTATTCGCTTCATCTGTATAAGTGTATGGGTTTTGTATACGAACATTCCAAAATATGTACCGTCAGTTTCTTCTCTTACTTTTCCCTTACTGGCTCTATGTCGTTCAAGTTTCTTGTAAACGTGATGTGCGAGGAATTGAATAAATTCCCTCTCATTCTAGCGCGCTTTTAATTATCCAGTCGTTAGTGCTCGATTAGCCAAAAAGGTAGCCAAACGGCAGTACTTTCTAGCAGTGGTAAACCATTTGCATTTACAGGCGAGTGAAGGAAAGCAAAGAGAAAGACTGTTTTTGACTGTGGAAATGAAACTACCACAATGTACAAAAGAAAAGCAAAGCAAGTGTTTCGGCGTAGCGCGCCGTAGCCCCTAAGCGGAAGTCGGAAGCGACCTGTCATGTCGTGTCCGTTTGCTCCGGTGCTTCGCCCAATTTCCCATTAACGTACATCCTCCGTTTCGGCGTCGTGATCGTTGTAAATGTCGTATCCGGTCTGCATCTGTGGATTCAAACCGTCGTCCGCCTTCTCGGTGGCGGTCGTGTTGTAGCCTATCTCGTGGTACCGTATCGGGTAGGTCAACTGATTGCCCCGGTCCCATGTGTACAGTTCCTGTTAGGGAAGAAGAAGAGGAGGCCAAAGAATGTGGTAGAGACGGGAAGATCAAGTTAGGAGAAGAACTCGACAGTAAAAATAGGAGAAGGGTATGGGGAAGTACGATTCGATAAGCAGGATATAGTATCACAAGAAGTCACTCGTTAGAGATACAACAGAGAGAGAGATAGTAGAACCCCCTTATGCCTTTTGATGCTTCATGTTTGCCAACGTGTATGGAGTGTGCGTATGTACGAATGTGGGAGGAATATTTATTTCTTGTTCGCCCCGCAAAAGTTCGGCCGTGTTCGAAGTTCAATATTTGATTAGGCTACTTTCGTTTGGGGCGCGCAGCGAGCGAATCACTCGAAGCAGCAGCGGAGAGAAGAAAACAACCTTTTGACGCTTCGCCCTCGTTGGGCTAAGGGTGCGCTGCCACAGCGACGGCAAACAGTGAGCCGAACCAATTTAATTTGATTTCCCATAGATGCAAGGAAAAGTTGTTGATCTAAGGAAATTAATTTCCTCTCCCCGGGAGAAATGGTGCCCGGCCACTTTCGAAGCCAGCCGCCCAGCTGTTGAATGGTAACGAAACGGAGGCAACGTTTTTGCATTCTAGGCTGTAAGCTTTTCCCCTTGGATCTTTCCCTGACCGAGGCAGCGTGCAGACGTACCTCAAATTATCATAGGAAACCCCAATTTGTACGTTGGATACCAGCGTTCCTAGAAGGCCCCTGGAAGCCCTCAGCACAATTGGATATGCAAATAAGTAATGTAATATATCAAAACCCCATTTTCCTGGGGGTGGCTTGCCGCAAGATAACATGACGTTCTCTCTGGTGTACCACCCAGGGCGTGGAAGAGAGGGGGGGAGGTGGATGGTTTCAGCAGAGCAAATGCAACGATCTACAATTTACTAAATCAAAACTGGCCACTCATTGCTTTGTGTGTCACCAGCTCCATTGCGAAATCATAACCAACGGTCCCAGAGGTGACAAACATTCCCTCCCAAAACAAAGACACAACTAGAGAGCTGATGACGGACGGAAAAGCTCTGCACGACCTCTCACTTCGCACAGGCACACTCCAACGACTGCAAGATGTAGTGCATCAAATTTGAGATCATTTGTTCTCTTTTAACTAAATGGTATCATCATTACTTGTTGTTACACAGGGAACAGTTTGCACCGACTTGTCCTCCCGCCCGTCCCATTACGCTGGCATGCCCGTATCGTTTTTGGATGGTGTCCAATTTCCAGTAAGTAATTCCACAACATCAAACAACGGGCAACAAACTATTTCTTTGCACTTTGGGGACGGACTCAACCCACTTGCCGCGTGGAAAAGCAGGAAGAGAGGGACAAGCTGTGTCGCTTCTTCTCGTGCTCTGAGCTCGTGTAACTGATTGTCTCATTAATTATAGATACTTGTCGAAGCGGAAGCGAGTGCTGGGTACAGACCCAGCGCAGCAATCTCCCGGAAGAAGACGATCGTTGTTGTAGTAGTTTTGTTTGTTTTTTTGTTGTTGTTATTGCATGGCTCAGTTGTCCTGCCTGCTAGATAGTGATTCTCCTGGCAGCCCAATGTCGGCTCTGCTTTTGCCAAGAGATTTCCAACACACAGTATCGTCCCGAACCTCCCCCAAACTTACCTTGTTTTTGAAATTGTAGCCCACGGTGGTAGTTTTGCGGAACGGGTTCGTAAAGGCGAGGCTCACGTCCAGCAGCTTGCTGTGGTAGAGGTCGAGCGCCAGCCGGATCTTGGTGTTCCGCTCGGTGACGGAATCGATCGCGTACAGGACACCGCACACGATGAACATTTCGCCCACCTTGTGATGATTTACGCTAATGTTCCACCCGTACTGTACCGTGAGATTGTTTTCGTTGAGCTGAAACACGAAAGGAGAAACATTCGTGAAAAAGGAGATAAAATCACATCGAGCACAATTTCGTCTGCAGGGAATGACCGCTGGTGCACTTTAGCACTCTATTTCGATGCATCTCCAAACTGTCAGAGTGTAGTGGTTTTCCGAAAGAATGTGGGTCCAAACGGTCGGGGGAAAAACACACTGGACAAATGATTAATCTTGCTCTTACCTTGACAACCATTGTGTTGTTCGAATCTGGCGTCCCGTAAATTACCCACAGCCCATTATCGTCCACGTTGAAGTCCATGTAATTAATTTCGGTGGTGTACAGATAGTTGGAACCGTTCGTGGTGACACCTTCCAGCTCGTTCATTGCTGCATTGTAATGTAGGAGAGAGAGAGAGGAAGAGTCACATTTACTTCGACCGCATTAATGCGGGCAGTGCCATGTCACTGGTTTTGCGGAAAACCCATTAAAACACTTCTTGTTACATGATGGAAAACCTCTCGCGAGGGAAATAAGGTAAACAAGTGGTTAGTGTGATCAGAAAAAAACCAAAACCATAAAATATGACATGTTGTTGAGTGCTTAAAATTCTAGGATATCCGTTATAATCTTGATTAGTGATTTAATTATTAGGTTTCAAGGTTTTTGACTATAATTTAAATGACCAATAAACAATGATCAATGAATGAACCAATGCAGAAGATTACGGATTTTTTTAAATTGAAAATCACATTACACTTTTGAATTATATAAATCATCGACCACAATTGATAAACAAGTGCCTTTGACTACAAAAAGCATGCGAAAAAATTACAGACCTTTCAGACTTGATTACAGGGTTTTCCACTCCAAAACACAACTGTCCACATGTTTTAAACAATGTGCGTTTTGAAAAACACAAGTGTCTACCACTTGTACACAAGTCAAGCCGGTTTCGGTACACTGTCCATTTCATTTAAACAATTGTCTACGTCGATTGAACACATATGTCCAAATCGGCACGGTTTGTTTTGATTGCAGAAATTGATCAAAAACGAAAACTTGTCTTGAATTCACGAATTATTACAAAATATGTATCTAATACAGTATATTTATAGTGCGAAACATACAGTAAAGCTAGTTTTTAGAGAATTAGTTTTAGTGACGCCGGAACCAAAACAAACCGTGCCGGGTTTGACGTTTGTGTTCAATCGAAGCAGACAATTGTTTAAATGAAATGGACAGTGTACCGACATCGGCTTGACTTGTGTACAAGTGGTAGACACTTGTGTTTTTCAAAACGCACATTGTTTAAAACATGTGGACAGTTGTGTTTTGGAGTGGAAAACCCTGTATCAGCCCGATTTATTATTTTCACCGCTACCCCCTCAAACTTACCTGTCTGCCGCTCCACGTTTAGATCGTACTTGACGATGCGAGGCGAGTTACGCTCGTTGTAGTAGAATGAACCATTGTAAACCACGTGCGCATTACCCTGCCAACGAAATATGTTGCATGAATTGATTAGTGTTGCATCGATCATGTAACCAAATACAGAGAAACCTCAAAATAAATCCTGAATTAAGGGAAATGGAACAGTGCCACTAGTTGCCACGTTTTTTGACAAATCAAAACCGCCAAACCCTTAACGTGACAACGTGCATGACAGCAGTCAGTTCCACGGAATCTAGTAGCAAGCTACCCAATTGCTTTTTCAATAATTGGTGAGCGTCCCAGCAACATGAGCGCATCAGAGCGAGGGCGACGGATTTGAACCGTTCCTCGTCGCTACTTACCCGGAAGGGCCGCTCCAGCCGATACGTCTTCGTGGCCACGTTGTTCCGGTACGTGGTTTTGTTGGCAAACTCGAACAGCCGATTGGTGTCGTTCTCCCTGGTGGCCCAAACCTTCTTCTCCATCGCATCGTTACGAGCGGCCGGATCCTTCAGCCACGCACCGTACAGCTGCTCGGTGTACTTGTGGTAGACCGGCTTACCGACCGCGTACAGGACACAGTCTGCAAAAGGTAGAAGCGAAAGCCCCGCCCGACCGGATGCGGATCAAATTGCGATGCTAGCGAACCTGCTGCTAATTTGCTGCTAATTAGCTATCCAACGGTACGAATTGTAATTGGCAACTGTACTCCCGGGCTGTAACTGGGAGTGGAAGCGTGTGTGTGTGTGTGTGTGTGTGTGTGTGTGTGTGTGTGTGTGTGTGTGTGTGTGTGTGTATTTCCGGTTCTTTTGCTTCCTTGGGGCGTTAATAATAATAGCAACCGCTCAAGCTAGCCCAAACTAGATGGCAAGCTTGTTCCGTTAAGGAAATGTCTGTCTCGCTCTGGATCGGATGGTTACAGCCGCTCACATTACGCTTCAACACCATACATTACAGTCGCATTGGGAGGAAAAATAATTGAACATCCAGCCATACTCACCGGTCGTACGGTTCGGCAAGCCCGTGAAGCTCACGTTTCCGATAGGTTTGATTTCCAGATTGCCCACCAAGTCGTACAGCGAAACGATCGTGTCCTTGCATTTGAAGTCCCTGCCGCAGACGCAGAAAGATGACCGCACAAATTAGAGTGCCGTTCCGGACGTGATTGCATTTTGCCAGCCACAATTACCTCGGATCCGGACATTCGGGGCAGGTGGTCGGCGGGCCGCAGATGTCCTCGTACGATTCCTTTTCCGGCGGTTTCGTGCCGTACACGTTGATGTCGGTCGAGCCGGGCGGTCGGATGATGAACGGCGAGTGTTCCATCAGATGAAATTCGGCCTCCGTCATGCCGAGCTCGTTCTTCGCGACGCAATGATACTCACCGAAATCGGACGGCCGGATGTTGGTAATGTTCAACCGCATGACCGATTTGTAGCTGCGTAAGGGATGAGAGGGGGATTTGTTTTACCTTTTTTTTTGGTCTCGTTTTCAAGAGTATTGCAGCTTGTTGCAGGAACGAAACTGTGTGGGTCGGAAATGACATTTGCACTTCCGGTTTACGCTCAACGAACCGAAGTTGCGTTTCTTTGCTTAGGAAATCCAATTACTAATTTCAGGTTTCGTTTAACACGATTTCCACATCCAGTTGAGCTTGTTGGACAACCTATGAGCTTTTGTGACTATCCGCCGTTGGTAGATTATCTCGGCATGTTAATTTTGATATCAAATGTCATGGAAATTTACGAAGCTTTACAAATAAGCTAGGTTTACGTAGCTTTTACATTTTGGATTCGAATTACGGATCAAAGTTGAAAAACTGATTACTTAACTAATTAATGAACCCCAATTCATTCATTTCGAAATGTTTCAGATTGTTTAATATAAACTCATTCTCGGATCTTCGAATTTTGAAATATATATTAATATTCAAAGATTTTGGAACCTTTAAAAGCTTTATGAAACTTCAGATTGCAAACATTCCAATATACTGGTAATGTTGAGTTAAAATTCAAATTTGAAAAGTCGCTAGGTAGACAGTTTTTTAAATTATAAATTACTCTTTTTAAAACAAAAGTTTTGTTTTTTTTATTTGTCATAACAATCTAATTAAAGGAATTCATGAGACTAAAAAAGTTAACCTTTTCATTGAAGATTCAGTTTGGAAAAAAAGAAAAACACTGAAGCAAGCTGAAGTTCTCTGAGTGAAACCTTAATAAAGGATTTAGTTTCCTAAATAAGTTTCCCACATGTTAAATGGAACTAGTTAAACGATGAATCTACACATAACTGCACAGAAATTGGCAAAAACTGACGTGCCTTAATTTATCGTGAAATTGTCTGACTAATAAGAAAACAAACAAACATTTCTAATCATATTTAAAAGATATTTTGTCAATTCACCAAGAGCTAGTTGAACAAAAAATAAATTGCAGAATAATAAATATTGAATCTAGCACTTGGTATTGTCACTCTAGGAATATTTCAGAACGAAAAATCTGCTTGCTGACAGACCACTGTTATCGCAAATCCTTCTTACCTTTCTAAGAAATAATTATGTTTTTGCTACCGTTTGTTAACTAATTAATTTGCAAACGTAAACAGCATTCCTCTCTACTGTAAGAAGCTAAGGTTTAGTTAGAATGATAAAATTATGTTTTCCTTTACTGCTTTCTCTTCGTAAAACTTCTTTTCATTACAGCCCAAGATTATCCGGCGTGTTATTTCATCAGCAAAAACGCAACCCTTCCTGAGTGGCACCTTCAAAGAAGTGGCCAAACAATTACTTACACCTCTCCTTTTTTCAGTGGAAAGTATTATGGAAGGAAACAAATCTCAACTTTTTCATAGCCGCAGACTACGATAAAAGAAAGCTGGAAGCTAAAACTCGTCACGACGAAAGCCAATCGGGCTTCACTGTCCCTGGGTGCAGGACGAACTGCACCCGGGACGGAACAGTTTTCTCCATCGTCCTGTAAGTTTGCTTCGTTTCGTTGCATCTTTCATTGTCCTGTGCTTTAAAGGGTGCTCTGCTCTGTCATCTGCTGATGGTTAATGCTTGATAGTTGCATACAGTAGATGGAAAAAAGCTTTCATTTTAAATTCCTACAAACACGAGAGTGACAGGAAAAAAACCTCCGCAAACTTCCGTTTAAATTTTTCACATTCTTCCATACCTCGGCTGCTGACAAGTCGTGTTTCTTTCATTGTCTGTTCCCTCTCCGACTCATGAAGTTGTTAAGTGAAACCTCAGACCACCGTAGTAGTGGTGATGTTCGAGGATGCATACAAGTATGGATTTTTTGTTGCTCCTGGTCTGTTTTTGTGTATTCCGTAGTGACATTGCTCATATCGATCGGATATAAGGTCGGAAATCCGCTTGCAAGTGTGCAATATGACCGTTCAAATACACACACTCACATCCGCACCGGCTCATACATACGCCCTTTTGCACCGCTTTTCCCTTCCCACTGACTACACTTACCCATCGTAATGGGTTTCCATCTGGAATTTATCACCGGGCTCGAGCAGCCGTCCTCCGGGGAACCGTTCCCAGTACTTCAGTGCCTCGGGGAACGCCTCGATCTGTAATTACAAGTGCACGATAGCGACGGTTGGAATGTTAATGGTATGTGGATGGACACATGCCCCGGCCATGATTGCTATGCTCCGGGGAGAAAGAGATGGATAAATAGATGGATACACATTCATCGCCAGCCGGAGACAATATAACGAACCGATAATGGTGTAAATGAATAATAATATTATGTTACCCGGCAGAGTACTGCAAATCGATATAAAATTGTTAAGGTGGCATGTGTCGTTGGGTTATCGTACGCCAGTTTAAAGATGAAATCGATCTATCGATCGATAGCTGTCAGGGTTTCTATAACTTGAAGTGTGATCAAAAGAGATTTTTTTTAAATATTTTGAAAATGAAATTGAATTTCTGACGAATTGTTTGAAATTCCTTTCATTTACATTTAATATTTTTCAAGCTAAACAAAGATTATGACACCCAAGGATATGTTCGCTAAAGCTATGTCCTTAATGCTTGAACGTTAATTTCTCTTCAACTCGATTGACCACAGATTAAAGCTTCCAGCAGCGACGTAAAACTGTGTCAGCTTTTTGCCATAATTTTTCTCCTAAAAATGCTCCTGCGACGACATTCACACATCGTATGAGGGCCAACAGAGTCCAGCTTTGTAAGCAGACAAAAAAATGACTCGAACTGTGTGAACTTGGAAACACGTGAACCACCTGCTGCTTCATTTTTTCCTCCCTCCTCTGCACACACCTAGTATCACTTCGAAAAAAAAAGCTTTCCAGGCTCAGTTTATGTACTCTTGATACGATGTGGAGATTCAATTTAGATTTATGAGTTCATTGCACGTTCTACAGCGCAGCTGGGGAAGCGGGAATGATGATGATGATGTGGGTTTGCTTAGTTAGATTGAGCTCAGTGTGGGATCAAGGCAGACCGGTATGGGAGCGAGCGAAAAAACAGAGAAATGACAATCAGGAAAAACTGAGTACGTGCCGTTTTGTAACGCACAGCACCGATGGTTGGAAATGCTTTAATAAGATTTATGATGGTAAATCAATTTGCGGTATGTCTAAAACTGGGCCGAAGGAAATTCAGCCCGCATCAAAACCATTTAGTGAAGCACTGTTGGCTAGCGTTTGGGCAACATCAACCAATCTCGCTTGTGTGTAAGAAGGGCGAGCGAAATGACGCTCCCCATTACGGGTAAGATAAAGAATGGTACAAAATTTATGTTTCATAATTTTTGCTACTCAACGCATATCGACTCCGTCCGGAACGAAAATGGTAAAGCCTTTAACGCAAAAACACCCGGCTGATGGGCACGTCTGGGCTACCAGAGATTGATTTATTCCATTCCCGTATGCTTGGCCCAAATGTTTCAGGTTTTTACACCAAGCATTTCTCATGTGGTTTCACATTAGGTGAAACTTCAAGCTTACCGAGGATCTCATCCCCGAAATCAATCAAACGCACAAAATGTTCACATTAGCCCACTCAAAGTTATGGGGCATTAAACCTACTCACACGCCACACACACATATGAAGACGAAAAGGGATTCAAAGTCATAAGCGTTCAACTCGTCCACTACTTACCTCGCATATAAACGTTACCGTGGAGCCGTTCACCGCGTATGCCATTTGATTTTTCACCCGTATTAGTGGTGGGACTGTTGAGTGAAAAGAAAGAACAAAGAGAATAAAGCAGTGAAACAAATTGTCCAATAAAATTCGATAAAATTAATCAAGCGCTTGGTGGGTGGTGGTCTAGTGTAGTAAAATCCAAGAAAATTACTGATAATTTTATGTTACTAATCTTGGGTTTCTTTCTCATCACTTCACCATCACTTTTTTGGGAAACTTGTTTGGGAATGTCTTTCTACTACAATGTTCGTGATCAATTATGAGTATCCAACTTTTTAAGCTTCGTTTGCCTAAAGAAGTAGCTTACTTGTATGTATAATTTTTGCACAATTGTGGTTTTTCCCACAAGTTCCATTAACACATCTAGTATTATTACATGTAAAATGACGGATGAGCGAAATATGAATCAATATTTAAGCCTGTTTAATGTGAAGAAGAAAACAGAAATAATTCTTGAGAACCATTGTCAAATTGGTGCGTTTTTGCCCCCTTCGTATCGTTAGATAAATCACATCAATCGTGTTAGATGCTGACACGATGTGACCAAACAATTTGACAGCTCCAGAAGAAAAATGCACATTACCATATGGTTGAATCAAGTTAAGGCAAGAAACATTTCGTAGTGTGAATCCAATTAAAGCGATGTTTTTTGTATAGTTTCGGTTACAGAAGTATTTCATAACCCCTATTTAATTACAAAAAAAATGTTACCGAATTTATAATAAACCTAAACTCATAAAATCCCCTCTAGGAATACAAATATAAGCTTTTATACTAACACGGGTCGATTATCCGTGTAAAACAATTATCCAGCATGCTTCCGGTCCCGACCACTCCGGATAACCGACGCTCCACTGTCATTTGAAATTAAAAGTTTAACAATTGTTAGATAAACCAATTTTATATCGTATATAATTTTACATTTATATAATTTTCCTTATTTTAAGAGATACTCGTAAAGAATTTGACTTTACTCGTCCAACTAAAACTTTTTTGGGACATTCCATTTGATAGGTTTCACAGTTCACACTAGAACTCATCAAATCCCTTTTACATTGTGGGAAACCTGTTTTTACTTGTAAATGAAAAGAAAAACAGCCTTTTTTCTTTTGTCAGAGATTTCTCTCTGTTTTACAATCTACGAAACGATCACTTTAACTGCTAAGTATACTTGCTACATTTTTCTCACTGCCAAAATCGTAATTCTTTAACACGTAGTATTGGTGCTCAAATGAACTTCAAATTAGTCCTATATTTTCTTAGTGTGTCTGTAGGAATTGTCTAAACCAAAAAAAATCATGGTTTTATCATAGCTCATACCTTTATTTTTACCTATATTTGATTTGAAAATAACACCTGGTAACTCAAACTATAAAGTAGTCAAATAACCATTTGAAAAATACGTAATAAATAGCCCTTCCTATTGGTTGTGGTTTGCATGTACTCACTCAAGCGTATACATCCACAAGCTGAAGCCGATTTGCACGTGAACGGGCATGAAAACCACAGTAATAAAACTTCTTTTCTCTCGCTACCATTTGCAACAAGCTCACAATGCACTTTGCTGCACAAGTACCTAATCTTAACGATGACCAGATTACAGCACTACCATTGTTTTATCGACAGCAATCGGTGCCACCCGTGCACCCGAGCAGCACATGTGTTTGCGAAGCAACGCTTCCACGCCAAACTCTTTCCAACCTGCTTTAGATCGTTTACACGATCCTTCCACGGTCCCCAAACTCGACCATCTTCGAAACATCGATGGTACGTACTTCCGTTCACTGGCGGTGTTGGCAAACAGTTTCACCTTCACGTTTTGCCCGTCCGGGACACTCTGGCAGCTATCCTTCCGCAAAACAATTCGGAAAGATCCTTCGCTGGAGATGCTGCCCGCAGGGCAGAAAAGTGATTTTCTTCCGGCTTGGTGCACGACAACTTAGAAATTGTGCTAGGGATGGAGGAAGGGAAAGGAACGGAAACGCAGTAATGGGAAGCTATTGGAAACTTACAATGCACCTCGATGTTGAACGTCTGGTTCGCTGGCGGTGAGATGCCATTGTCCGCCAGGCAGTGGTACGCGCCCATGTGCACGCGATTGATTTTCGTTATGTTGAGCGTGTGCCCTGCCATCGACGTGGCTGTGAAAAGGGAAAGAACAGAGAGAGAGAGAGAGAACACACATACACACATACAAAAACGATCAGTAAACGGGCTTTTGAAAAGACGGTTGTTCTAAGCGCGCAATGCGGGTTCTTGTCCGGTGCAGGATAATCACGGCCGGACTGGACGATAGGGTTAGTTCTACAATGGAGTTCGTCGAACGTTGGGATTTTCCCACCGACCGGTGCATTGACCGTTCACCTCGAACGACCGTAAGGACATACCGATTCAGACACACCGATCCTGTGCTCGTTCGGCAGTTCCTCCAAACTTCCCGGAGCTTCATTATTGGCATGGGTAAATGCTATTAAGTTTCGCTTTTGTCAGTCCGGACTGCCCCATCCCTGGACAAGCCTCGATTCGCCTTGGTGACTCCGTCCGTGCCGGGGTGGCTTCGTTTCCAACGCGCTTGCACCGGTCAAGTGTGTTGCTTTAGTGCAACCATTTCCGGAAAGTGGAACGATTCCGTCGGCCACGAGAGCACAAACCTGTAGCGCTGGAAAGGACAAGAAGATGAAGACAAAAGTCCCGTACGTACCTTCCCATGCACCGTTGGAGATGGTCTTGCCATCGGCACGGCGCCATTCGACGTGCGGTCTCGGTGTCCCGGTGGCGGCACATCGTAGCCGCAGGTGCGTTCCCTCGTGGACGATGATGGGCCGGAGTGCCTCGACCGTGCCGGCACCGGCAATCGACGGCGGCACGAGCAGCTCGTTCGAGAACGTATCGTTCACCTTCACCTTCCACGCGTTTATGCCCGGCGTTCCGGGGGTTCCGTTTGTGCCCGGTCGGCCCTGTTTGCCCTTCGGACCGTGGATTCCTGGTTGAAAATGGAAAATGGAAATGGTACAGTACAAAGAAAAACACCACACAAGTTACAGCGTGGTACGAGCGTCTGAGCAAGATTGATTCCACACGCACAACCCCGTGTAAGCACCACGTGTAATGATGTTTACTCACTGTGGCACGGATATCCCGGGAGGTATACCTGCCTTGCACGTCGAACCGATAGCATTCTACCGGTGTCGGTGGTATCCCGAGCACGATTGAATGTACACGGTTTACAATCATTCGAAGCCTTGCACAGATACAAACAGGATATTGTGCGTTTGAGGATCGCTGTCTAGCGAGAAAACAACAATTTTCTTGAGATTCTTCCCCAAAACCAAACACAAACAGTTTACCGTTTCTGAGCTTCAGCGAGTCATAAAACCGGGCGAGCGAGCGAAACTATTGCCTAACGGGAAAGTTCGATCGAAACACTATTACGATGGTTTATTGCTATCGTTAGAGCAGCTTTCCTTCATTTAACAGCCCGTGCCAATATCAATCAATCTGCATTTCGAGACGATAAATCGAATGCCCCTTGCTCCCGGGACCTTCACTTTACAACATTTTCCATCGAACCCGACCGCTTCGAAGACATCGATTCATCTTCCCAGCTTTCGCTAAGATCCTCCACCGTCGGGGGAATTGGGTCTTGTGAAAACATAATCATTGCTGAGAAATGACATCCAGTTTTCGGGCGGACGGTTCGTGTGCGTCCCGTCATTCGGGAAGTCAATTTCGCGTTCGCCATCCCTCGCAGCATCGAAGCTTACGGAACTTTCCGCTCTGAAACCTACTACTTCACGGGATGTTCGTCGATGAATCAACGAGCGCGAAAATACACACCAACGACTGGAGGTTCAATGCGCTGGAAGCGTTTCGTGTGAATCGAAAACTGTACGCCAATGTCGAACTGCCTCGCACTTTACGTTACTCGAGCTCAAGCGGGTTGAGCTCTATTACCGTTGTCAGAAAATTGGTTCAAGTACTACATGGTGGTTTTACCTTCTTGGTAGAATAGTGAATCTTGGATATTAGTGATTACTTTGTATAATACTAATGAAGAACTAACAATCCGTTTTCGTGGATTGAATGACGCATATATAACTTTACCTTGAGACCATTTTTTTTCTTTCTAAACTTCTTGAGTGCTTGTTATTCTAGTTAGTTTTGAAATTTTGTATCAAACATAATAGCTGTCTTATTTACCGTTACACAATTTGTTTTTTTGATAAACTTAGTTCAGTTTCTTAACGCAACTTCATAGTTTCTCAGGATAGCATATCCCATAAACAGGTTATTCAGTAAATTCCAACTGTTTTGTTCACAAATCTGGATGTAACCGAAACTTAAACTCAACTAAGCTATTACTTTCTAAGACCCAACGTTGTATCGAATCCGACGGCTGTTGCCACACATACGAAGTGTCGATAATAAGGTTTGACTGACATATTATCCCATTCTTCATCCAATGTTTGATTAGGCATATATTTAAGAATTTGGCATTTTGTGTATTGAGTCACCCAAAAGTTTCCGAAGTTGTTTAATGGGACTCATGTTTGGATTTTTTAAAAGATTTCTGCAGCTTTGCCTCATCGTTGTAGGGTCATTGCAATAAATTTTCATTCTGTTTGAAAACTCCAGTTTGTAAACAACTTTATATATTTAAATACACTATTTTGCTCATTTTAATATACGTACACCGAAAAACACACAATATTGGTTATTAGTTATTAGTAGTTTTCGAATACTTCTACCGAATACAATCGGTAAACGTTAATGATTTTATCCTGGGTTAAACGGGATCAAGATAACCATCCAGCCTACTAGATAGTTTAAGCGATGGTTTTGACAGCTCATGTTACACGAGTAGGACGCGCAATCGTGATGGATGCATAACGTTTACTCGTTGCCTAACAGAAATAATATCATAATTGCAAACTTTCGCACACTATATGAAATTCGCCTTGCTTTCCCAGCGCCTTCATGTATCACAGAGTTAAGACCCGGTGCAACTTTACATATACTCAAACATCAACGGTGTAAGTCAAACTAACGCTCAAAACCACTAGTTGGGCTTTTCTCCTTCCATGAAGCTCTTTCCCGTGTCGATAGCATACCACCGTTAAGCTCCTCAAAGTGGCTCGTATTCATCTGCTCTTGAGATGTTTGATAAACAGCTGCATTAATTAATTTCAAAACGTGTTCATATGTCACTACTACGCCGCTCCTACCAAAACCATGGCAAAGCATCCCCTAAAACCTTTGGTCTTTGTTACACTCCGGCTGACCGTGGAGAGGGTTTGTGCCGAAAGCTTTAAGCGTGCTTCGAAAAGGCCCAACATCGTGCCGGATTTTCCCGCCAAGGGATCGCTTGGAAGTGATGTAGCGATGGTAATTATTAGCTCGTAACACAAACACGCATGTACACACCGGTGTGCTGATCGAACGCATCTCAAGAGCCCCGTTCACTTACCTCGCGGTCCTGGCAGTCCTGGCGGTCCCGGTGGTCCGATCGGGCCTGCTAATCCTGCAAATGGGCAAGCAATCACGGCGATAAGTTACTCGCCCTCGCACATTGAACAGCACATTGTCCTGAGCTTACCATCCTTGCCGTCAATACCGTTGCGTCCATCGATGCCGGGAATTCCATCCTTACCGTCTTTGCCCGGAATTCCATCCGCTCCGGCCCGGCCCGGCACACCGTCCAGCCCTGGTTCGCCCGGTACACCGTCTCGCCCATCCAGCCCAGGATTTCCCGGGTAGCCGATCTCGCCCTTTGGTCCTCTTGGTCCCGGCTTTCCTTCGCGTCCGTCAACCCCGGGTGGACCAGGCAGGCCTGGATCGCCCCGGTTGCCTTTCGGTCCAGGTATGCCGGGCAGCCCGGGCGGTCCGGGTGGGCAGTACTCCTTCGTTGCACGGCAAAAGCCAGTTATGGCATCGAACTGCAAGGAAAGTGCGAGAGAAGTTTTAAGAAATGAAAGGACGGAATGTATTAATAAAGCGATCAGTTCATGGAAAGCCAAGTAAAATGTCATCTAACGAAGGTTAAGTGACGGCTTCAAATGTCCCAAAAATGTCATTTGTTTTAAGAGGCTTATCATTTTCTGTTGTCTTTTCCTGCCGCTTTAACAACAGTTTCTTGAGCTGTGACTAAAATGTATCTGATATTTCCTCGTTTTAATATGTTTTAATGCCATTTTTACACCAAAGCCCCGTTGCGATGTAGGTTCTTATGAATAAAATAATTGCATTACCTTTTCCTTTTCCCTCATTCCTTGGCCCACTTTTCCGGAAGCGATAGTGCCCTTATCATTCCCGGTCACGTTCATCCAATATACCGGATTGGGGACAATTTGATCATATAACAATTTTACGGCTGTGGACATAAAAATTGGTTTTCCTCGCGGCCAACCGACTGGGAATTGCATATTTGCCAGATCTGGGTCCATTTTTCGCTCATTCCCCGCTTCCAGCTTCTTCAGTGGCAACCAAACATATGCTAGCCGGTACAAATCGTGCATCACTCATCCGCACACATCCATCTCTCGACCCTGCCGGAAGCAGTAAAATGCAATAAAGTGTCGTATCGTTTTCGCATCGCAATATCGCATCAATCCGGAAACGGAATCAACGTTAGCGCCGATTGCTCCAAGGATGATGTGTATTGCATGCGATAAAATCGCCATTCCACTCCACTCTTCCACCCTCAAAGGAAGGAAGGAAGCGAAAGACAGACCGCTCTTTACAGACAGAACCCAATCCGCGTGGTGATTGTTAAAACCGATCGTGTGTGGGAAATGAGTTGGTGAATGATCGAATAAATGGAACATATCGCCACATTGCTTGCAGGAGCAGTGTAGCAGCTGACGAACGTCCCCACTCCGGGTGCAAACCCCCGGACCCTTGGTATGTGATAAATACCCCCAAGAAGGAATGCTCGTTACCGTTCCGGTGCAACGATTTGCACCGATTCAGGTCGATGGTTCTGATTCGATTGCTGGTGTAGTTCTGTTCCTTCTCCAGATCGCAGGAATCCAAAACAGCCTACCAACTCGGAATGTATGTACAGAGGCACGCGTGGAAGAAGACTTACCGGTATGCGAGAATAGCTCGTCAGCCAAACCCAATTATCGCCTCCGGGGGCGGCACCCTTCAGCCCGGTCTTCTTCATAATCTCCGCATCCTTCTTCTCCAGCTCCGATCGAAGCTTCGGATGGAAGAACTCCACATTTGGACCTGTTTGGAGGGGGAAGAAAGGTAACGGAGAAACACAATTATTTTTCCTTCTAATTTTTCCGCCTCGACTTCTGCGCTTGGTTCGAGTTTGGGTCGAGCAGAAATCCAGATATTGACGTATGGTTCTTTTTAGTTTTTTGCTGTGCACTTGCCTTCCTGATCCGGAACGAGATTATCGTCGAACAGGCTCAGATCACGCTTAGGGCGGCCGGACGGCTCCCGGAACGGTAGCTTCCTTTCGTTTTGTACTCTCTGATTCGCTACTAAGTAAGGCAATGAAGTGCTGTGGAAAATAGAACAGAATAGTACCCATTTATTAGTGTACATTCGTTTATTGCAATGACATGTTGGCATAAGTTCTAAAAATGCTAAATGGTATGATATGGCATGATGTTTTTTTTTCTTCTAGGAATTGCTTCATTAGATTCAATTTTATCTCAAATAGACTTTCGTAAATTCGTAAAAATCCTAATTGCTTTGGCTTCAATCAATCTCTTTGCTAAAGTATCACATTTAAAGTCATTCATGACATTCAAAAGCATTAAATCAAACGCGAAATATGAAAATCGAAAAATTATCTACACTTTATTTACTGTAACATTCCTAATAACCCTAAGACCGTTTATAGACTATTTCACAGAGTAAAGTGAAACTCATAACCTCTTTATTTGGTTTCTATCTTACCCCACATACCAATAAGCGGTGTGCAAACTTCTAAAAAGTTAAATGATAAAAATAAGTCGTAAATCATGTTCGGTATCATCCCGTTAGCCCTGCCAAGCAATTTCCAAGGCCAGGTGTATCTAGTCTACCGTATGTCAAGACACCACAAACCATAGAAAAATGCCAACGTCCTTCATCCTTACGTCTTTTAGCGTTTTCCCACTTTGCCCCAAGTATCATAATTTATACATGCCTCCGTAACGAGTTTCCATTTTCCCAATCTTTCCTCTCGGCACCGGCACACGGTATGCGGTCGGGGCGTAATGCAGCTATCAAAATTTTAATCACCACCTACGTCTACGTCTCAACACCTTGTGGCGCCGTGCGATAAAATATATTGTTCTGCATCAAATGAGTATTTTGATGGGAAGGGTGCCTCTATTTTCCACCAGCCATCCGCCGCTTGCCGCCATTCCTTTTTTTTATCGTGCACTGTTAAAACACAGACCCCAAGGAGAGCAAAAGTTGATCGTTAAAGAATCTTTGCAGACCAAGGGAAAAGTATTTTACGGTGGAAACGAAAAACAAAAATCCTTTCTCTGTTGGTGAAGGAAAATTAAAATCAAAAGAAGGTAATTTCGCCTCGAAAAAAAGGGAAGACATCAAAAATAGCATTTCCAGTTGCAGGGAAGCGCTAAGCTTTATCTGAAAACAGCTTACCCCGAAATGGATTAAGAAAATTGGAGACCATTTCAGCAATGTCGTAAATTTTGCTCTCTTTTATTGACTCGCAAGATTCTAAGGAGTTGAGCCCGTTGCCAAAATAAAAATTGCTTGAATTTAAAAACGGGCCCCGCAAGGTATAAGTTACGACATTTTGGCACACAGCCACGGCGTTTAAAGGTTTGCTGGAGAACTAATCCTTACGAATGAAGCGAGTTTTACGTAAAATGCTGTTAATCACCTACCCAGACTCTGGCAGGAAAGGTTTTTTTTCCTCATTAAAACATGTCATCACCGCAAAATTTCAAGCCCATTGCTTTAAGAAAACACTCTCCAGTAATGGAAAGTAAACGTTCGCCAAAAAGAAAAACTCGAAAGCAAATATTATAACGTGCATGCTCAACTTGCAGCGCGCCGGCACACTTTTAACAGCTCGGCAAGCTTGCTCTTCACCAATCATTATGCAAACACGAAAAGTTGCACATCTTTACTGCTCGTGTTGGTTGGCAAGCATCCTTCACTCCAATTAAACCCCCCCCCCTCCTCTGCGTACTGCACTCACCCGTACGCCTGTAACAATATTTGAAGTGATAAATTAAAATGGCTTCCTGATGTTGGTTTCATAAACGAAGCGTGACTGGGGCTGCTAGTGCTGCTGTTGCTGCTGCGGCATGCCAGACTGCATTACTCTGCAACTTATTACCTTACCGCGTGCCACACACGTGCCATGGCTCGATCGGATGGAGCAGTGTGCATACGTGGGGACGCCCCCTTTCCAACAAGGTTTTGGCCTGTCAGTCGGTTGCAGTACATGGGCGGTGGTTTTAGTTTTGCTTTTCCATCCGCACATGTGTACAGTGTTTTCCATTCGCAAGCTGTTCCATTCGTCCGTAAGGCTAATCATCAGCATCATCGCCGTCCTCGTCGGTGGTTATTAAACGAAGCTAACCGGAACCGGATGTGCACGGTATAGCACACGGTATGTAAGTGGCAAGAATGATGCACTTTGGTACGCGGTCATATTGTTGGGCAAAAGATGAAATGTACTGATAAATAAATAAAAGTTATTTTTGAGATTTTTATTCCACTTTGCACTTCCAAAACATTTGAGTTTATAAAGTTACTTCTAATTTTATGTTGAAACCTTCTACAGAACATGAAACGACCATAAAATAATGTTCAAAATTGAACACGTTCATCATGCTCGATTTAAATAACCTAATGATGAATTTGTTCCTCTCAATCCGTCGCGATTGTATAAAAATGGAAATGTCATCGACTCCGTTTCGACCTTTAATTTAATCGATCAGTCTCCTGAGGACGATGGCTGTTAAGGATCGCAATGGCGAGGAGAGTTTAATGGAACCTATAAATAAATACAAAATATGCGCTTTCGTCTTCATTTACGGGAAACCCACCGGCTATAGTGACTAATTTTGTATAGTATTATTTTAAGGAGCGGTTTTTTCACAACACAATCCGTTGTTGGGGTAAATTAAAATTATCATCATCTTCTAACATTTTTTCACCTTTGAAGATTTTTTAATGGTTACCATCTTGCTACAGCGACGACAAAGATGGCGTTTTTTCTCGTTGACATAACATGGGTTGAGTTAATTTGTAAAAGTAGATGTTTGTCATTACTTGTAAATTATAAAAAATGCCAGAACAAATATTGATCTAATACGTAGCATATCAATGAAATGTGGAAAATGAGATATTTTTAATACCGGAATGGCCGTGTTAGTTAAGAGTCCTATTGCATCCTACGAATTGGGACTCTAAACTTAATCAACCTGCCTAATGAACAACAAATAAAAAGTATTATAAGTGTCATGTTTATCCCCAGCAGTGTTCTCTTGTAACATTGAAAAAACAACACTGTAGTTTGTTTTATCATCACGATTATTTTACCCTGCTATTTGAAACACATTTTACCATAGTGCAGTACAAATTCGTGCCTGCAGGTTATTTATTCCTCACCAATGCTTATCTCACAAGAAACTTACCACCAAAACATTACGATGATGATGATGTGAACGAGTTACAAGCGGGAAGAGCTTCCGATGCTACATTCATACTGTCTCATATAATTACCAACTAAAAGTTCCACCCAAAGAAAGGTCGTAAAAACTTTGTTTTTTTCGCTTCACGTGTAAGTACCGTCTTCTCCAATGTTTATAGATTCTGCAGTGATACGTGCTGCCAATGACTTCTTCCTTACTTGCAATAGGACGATTAAGACGAAGAATGCACGTAACTTACCGAAACTTTCAGTTCAAAGCACAGCAAACTGCTCAACGAGCATGGAAGTACCAAAAAACTAAAAGAGGACGGGTGCATGTGTGTGCCTCTTCTACTGCAAGGCTAGACATTTATCAAACCAAAGCGTGCACGTGCAGCATTAACCGCATGCCAACAAGCGTATGTAAGCCGACCGCATACACTGCACCGAACCGGGAGTAAATCTGCATGTAAATCCTCCCGACCGCCAGCCGTTAGCCATGGCTGTGCGAGATTATCCGGTACGAGACACTGTTTGGCTTCGTTCAGAAATAAAGTCCAAAAACCCCCATACATCTCGATGTGAATTTAATCTCGGTTAGGACCAACCCGGATTATAGAAGATCTTTAAACTGGAGGATAGCAAAACAGTTCCAGCACGCTCATCGTCGCCTGCTCTACCGATTATGGTCCAGAAACGTTCGAACGTGCCACATAAAGAATAATTCCACTAATCTGTTTTTTCTGTGCCTAAGTGCCCGCTTGCCCTACATGTCGTAACTAAAGCACACCGTAGTTATGAGGAAACTCTTTTCCAACACCAAGACTTTACCATCTTCGCACCATCCCAACTCCCTTCCACCAACCCATGCAAAGCGTACAACTCAACCGGATCAAACTGCAATTCCATTTGCTTGAGCAATAAAATTATGCCCGAGTGATTATTGATTATTCTGTGCCCTGGTCTGCTTCCGGTTTATCGCACTCAACCCCGTCGTGTAAGCTTACAGAGCCAAGTCGGTCGGGATTTAAAGCGCACCTGGCACCCGCGGTCGTCAGTCTTTCCCGTCGGATGCAGTGAGCAGTGAGGTTTTTGCTTTCTGGCTCGTTCGGGCTCAGCGGTGCGGCTCGGATGTGCCGCGATTGTGCAAACAAGTGCCCGACGCTGCGGATGCTTAATGTCAGAAGCTCAGCAGCAGAAGATACAGCCGATCCCGTTTCACTTACCGATAATTGGAACTGTCTGCTCGATGAAGGGTATTGATTTTCGCATTATAATTCGATTGTCGAGGTGAAGCTCACTTTTCTCAACGTTTGAATCCTTATTCCGTATGGGAAAACGGATAATGTGATGATATCCTGAACAATGGTATTGATCTGATGATAGTTACATCAAAAGTTCTACCTTCAAATCTGATCATATCATATTTTCATACATAAGGTTTTTCTTTACATTTTTATTGCTTTTTATTAATATGGTTCGATAAGTTGTGAAAAACTTTAAAGTTTATATTTACCAACGAGACCGTACTACATTTTTGTTTTATTATTTTCACATCTATTTTTTCATATTTCGATTGGATTTTCTTACGTATACTCTTGTTGGTATGTCCTGAACTTTGTTTTGTTTATCTTTTTTGTTCACTTCAAATGCTGGTAACTGAACGTATCATTTCATTGTTTTGTAAAACATTCTGTTTTGCATTTGTTTTAAAGCAACCTCGGTTATAGAATAAAGAAAAACCGCAAACGAAAATGTTAAAAAAAGCAGTTTTTTAGTTAAATTTGAATAAAGTTTTTATAAATAGAAAGTGTTATGCAAAGTATTTCAACTGGACAACAATTTCCGATTGCATACTCGTTTCAACCTTACAAAAGTATAAAATTCTGTATGTCTAAGCCATGATTTTATAGTTCAAGGTATACTTTTACCCATTATGATGAACGAACTGAAGATTTAAAATTATGAAAGCAATCCATATTATTTTAAATTCAATATTTTTAAATAATGTAGTGTTTGCTAACGAGTAGTTATAACTTTTCAAAATCGCATCATATACATCGGGCCCTCATTTACATACCGTTTCTTGGCACGAAATGAAATTTAATGCAATGCTAGTCTTTTAAGCTCCAAATTACTCCAAAACCATTAAAATCGCTTCACATCCATTAAATATTATGCTTTGTTTCGGAAGATCAGCACAATTTGAACACCGTACATATTCTCTCTCGCTCTTCTTTTCTCTCTCTTGCTCTCTATCTCTGTCTACCTCTTTCTCTAGGTCCATTTTCTACAAGTGCGAGTAATGGTTTTCGATAAAAACTTCACTTTATGGTTGCTATAACGAACGATCGTTGCTTCCTACGTACGCAGTATCTAGCCAACCGTAACGAAGCCAACGTTACTGGCAAACGTCCGGTGTATTCCTTTTTTATGTTGCTAGTTGGTGCTTCCACCAACAAAAAAAAAGGCCCTCCAGCCTTCCCGATTCAAATCGAACCGTTCGCATTGGCACGCGATTACATTTTCGCAATTTAACCCTTTCTGCACTCGCAGCCCCGCAGCCCCAAAGTCCATTCTTATATTTTTCGTCTACCAGACCACGCGGTAAGCTTTCTTTTTATTACCCACTGCTGTTTGGGTAAATACGCTGGATGTGGGGCTGCTTTTTTGTCGATAAATAGCAATGCGAAATAACTGAACGTTGAGAACGGATACGAATGGGTGTGGGTAAAATATCCTATGAATAATCGCATGTCCTGGGCCAAACAGCGGGAGCTCTAAGCCCTGCCCAGCGGGACTACTAACCACGGGCCGAAATCAGAGCTTGAATCACACTTGAATAGACACGCTTGTGGGGAAAAACAGAATAGTCCGTTTCGCTGGACCTAGGAACAGCGTGAATGAATGCTGCGGCCAAAAACACAGTGCACACTGGGTAAGCTTTTTTCACCACTAAATGGACCATTTAATCGGCTTTCACCGAACCCTCCCCTGGCAGGGGTAATATCGTTCCAATTCGATTTTCATACAAAATTCGAAGCTTAGCTTTAGCTTTTTTAACATTCGCTCTGTGGCCGATCGCTGAATACTCTCTGCATATTTCCATATAAAACATGATAAAAGCAATGAATCTCACCTAAGTTCTGGTGCGGCTTGTTTCGCGTGCGCCAGCAGCTCCGAGCTCAATCTATCGAGATTGCTCTTCCAGTAGTTGCTCAGGACCGTTTCGACCTGACGGCGCACAGTTTCCTCGAGCGGCGATGACGCACGGCTCACCTCCGCCGGTGGTAACCGGTGGTCGACGTACGCGAGCAGTGCCGCGGACAGCACGAACATGCCGACGAGCAGCAGTGCCAGCAGGACGTACACCTGACCCACGCTCAGTGTCGTTTGTGTGTGCTTCGCTGGGCTCTGCTGCTCGGTGGCGCCTTTTTTAGCAGATTTCCGGTTGGCTCGGCGAGACGGTGGAGGTGCTGCCAGCACCACGGACGGCGTTGATGAAAGGTTAGCACTTTCGGGTACCGGCCCTACCGCACCCGATGGTGATGGTGACTTGCGGGAACCCATCTTCCCTGCCCGCGGCTCTGCACGTTCCATCGTGCGATTGGCGGAGGGTTTGGCGATACGTTTAGGGGAAAAAAAGACCACTAGCAAAAAGTTTCACGTCGAAAGGCTGCAAATGATGATGGTTGCAGGAGTGCTCGGGGCTATCACGATTGACATTTCAATTTCCTGTAAGTAGAGTAAAAAACACCATCAGAATGAGGTGATCAAGATGGTTAAAAATTGCCCATTGTTTCGTTTAGATACATCCATTATTCTATAAATTTTTATCACTACTTTCACTAAGTTTTCAAAGCAATTTTCATCGTTTACTGCTACCATTGTTTTGTATGATGTTCCTCAGGAGGCCAATCACTATTTTCATTCGATTTCACTAGTTATCAATTTTGCCGCCCATGGCACCCCAGTCAATGTAAAAATATACTTCAGTTGAGAGTTTAAAGTTTGATTTTTATTTTTCAATTCCACTAGCAGTTTTCTGCACACACCGAGGAAAAATGGAAAAACAATAGTTATATTTTATTAGAAAAGTTATTTTGAGTCACATGTTTTAGCAACAAATGCGTGGTTTTTACGTTGTGTCTTACATCAGTTGCATACTCTGTTGGTTTATTGCTTGAAACCATAACTCTGCCATTCTCACAACAGCCGATTCTTTACTATAGGTGTAAGTGTAATTTCATCGACAATAAAATTGATATTCATATCGTTTTTGATTTTTTCAAATCAAATAAAATTGAAAGATAGATAGTTTCTTGTTATTGTTATCATGTCTTTGAGCTTCTTACTTTGATCGGCAATCGTCTAACTAGATAATAGGTAATAGGAAAGAGTCGAACAACAAATAGCCCTTTAAACATCAAAAGAACACTCTTAGCTGTACAACACACTTGAAATCTTTCTCTAATCATCTTAAACTATAAACTAACTGGAGATCCGTAAGCATCGGGCCAACTAGTACTAACAACATCAACTAGTAACAAGGCCTACGTATTAAATATTGATCCCCTCTGAAGAGCACTAGGTGAAAAGTGCACCACGATCTCCTCGAACGGTATGAAATAAACCGACATTAAAGACGTCTAATTGCCCACTCACTAGAGGGACGCTTCTCGGTCTAGCTAATCATGAACATGCTAACGGACATCAAAGGGAAAATTTCCTCTCACTTTCCACAGTGATCAAAGACTCCTGTAGTCAGCTC
Source organism: Anopheles epiroticus (assembly GCA_000349105.1). Classification (NCBI taxonomy): domain Eukaryota; kingdom Metazoa; phylum Arthropoda; class Insecta; order Diptera; family Culicidae; genus Anopheles; species Anopheles epiroticus. The sequence continues at coordinate 13,408 of KB671533.1, read as the reverse complement.
TTTACGTGTATGTGTGTCGTACATACCCAAGACGGAGAGGTCAACGGGTGATATTCATGTAACAAGCTCCTTTTCCCGATAAAGCCTTCCCAGAAGATGTTTCCGCCCTTGCGCACGTATCATTGCTTGCTTTTTTTACATAAAAGCTGACAGTGGGAGTTTTTCGAATAAGTGGCGTACACTTTCTTGGGCCGGAGTTGAGAAACCATCGAATGTTAATCCGTTGGAGTGACTCGTTACCGAATAGTGAAGAAAATCTTTTTCTGATAAAAGTAGACGTTCCTACGAAAATCAAAATTCCCTTAAAACTGTAAATCCTATACTTGGTTCACTTTTCCTTCAAAAGCAAGATACATTGATTATATGTTGAGAGTTATAATGAAACACTCTATTCTGATCGTTACGAGCAAATACGCAAACATACAATCAGTTTCGGAAAATTCACCTTATCCTAGATCCTTCTCTCTCTCTCTCTTCTTGGCCCGCTCATTGCAGAGCACGTCTACGTGACATGGCCAGGTCGCCAATCCGTTTCCAGGAAACTCGGTCCAGGGCTGCAGTCCTCCA